>CM055118.1:499983936-499986436 GCA_029206835.1 Rana muscosa | reverse complement strand
GAGAGAGAGAGAGAACGAGAGAGAGAACGAGAGAGAGAGAACGAGAGAGAGAGAGAGAGAACGAGAGAGAGAGAGAACGAGAGAGAGAGAGAGAACGAGAGAGAGAGAGAGAGAGAGAGAGAACGAGAGAGAGAGAGAGAACGAGAGAGAGAGAGAGAACGAGAGAGAGAAGAGAGAACGAGAGAGAGAGAGAGAACGAGAGAGAGAGAGAGAGAACGAGAGAGAGAGAGACGAGAGAGAGAGAGAGAACGAGAGAGAGAGAGAACGAGAGAGAGAGAGAGAGAGAACGAGAGAGAGAGAACGAGAGAGAGAGAACGAGAGAGAGAGAGAGAGAACGAGAGAGAGAGAGAGAGAACGAGAGAGAGAGAGAGAGAGAGAACGAGAGAGAGAACGAGAGAGAGAACGAGAGAGAGAACGAGAGAGAGAACGAGAGAGAGAACGAGAGAGAGAACGAGGGAGAGAGAGAAAGAGAGAGAGAGAACGAGAGAGAGAGAGAGAGAACGAGAGAGAGAACGAGAGAGAGAACGAGAGAGAGAGAGAACGAGAGAGAGAGAACGAGAGAGAGAACGAGAGAGAGAGAGAGAACGAGAGAGAGAGAGAACGAGAGAGAGAGAGAGAACGAGAGAGAGAGAGAGAGAACGAGAGAGAGAGAGAGAACGAGAGAGAGAGAGAACGAGAACGAGAGAGAGAGAGAAACGAGAGAGAGAGAGAGAGAAACGAGAGAGAGAGAGAGAACGAGAGAGAGAGAGAACGAGAGAGAGAGAGAGAGACGAGAGAGAGAGAGAGAACGAGAGAGAGAGAGAGAACGAGAGAGAGAGAGAGAACGAGAGAGAGAGAACGAGAGAGAGAGAGAACGAGAGAGAGAGAACGAGAGAGAGAGAGACGAGAGAGAGAGAGAGAGAGAGAACGAGAGAGAGAGAACGAGAGAGAGAGAGAGAACGAGAGAGAGAGAGAGAGAGAACGAGAGAGAGAGAACGAGGAGAGAGAGAGAGAGAGAACGAGAGAGAGAGAACGAGAGAGAGAGAGAGAGAACGAGAGAGAGAACGAGAGAGAGAGAGAGAACGAGAGAGAGAGAGAACGAGAGAGAGAGAACGAGAGAGAGAACGAGAGAGAGAGAGAACGAGAGAGAGAGAGAACGAGAGAGAGAGAACGAGAGAGAGAGAACGAGAGAGAGAACGAGAGAGAGAGAGAACGAGAGAGAGAACGAGAGAGAGAGAGAGAACGAGAGAGAGAGAACGAGAGAGAGAGAGAACGAGAGAGAGAGAGAGAGCGAGAGAGCGAGAGAGCGAGAGAGCGAACGAGAGAGAGCGAACGAGAGAGAGCGAACGAGAGAGAGCGAACGAGAGAGAGCGAACGAGAGAGAGCGAACGAGAGAGAGCGAACGAGAGAGAGAACGAGAGAGAACGAGAACGAGAGAGAACGAGAACGAGAGAGAGAGAGAGAGAACGAGAGAAACGAGAGAGAGAGAGAGAACGATGAGAACGAGAGAGAGAGAGAGAGAACGAGAGAACGAGAGAGAGAGAGAGAGAGAACGAGAGAACGAGAGAGAGAGAGAACGAGAGAGAGAGAACGAGAGAGAGAGAACGAGAGAGAGAGAACGAGAGAGAGAGAACGAGAGAGAGAGAGAGAGAGAGAGAGAGAGAGAGAACAGAGAGAGAGAGAGAGAAGAGAGAGAGAGAACGAGAGAGAGAGAGAGAGAACGAGAGAGAGAGAGAGAGAACGAGAGAGAGAGAGAGAACGAGAGAACGAGAGAGAGAGAACGAGAGAACGAGAGAGAGAGAACGAGAGAACGAGAGAGAGAGAGAGAACGAAGAGAACGAGAGAGAACGAGAGAACGAGAGAGACGAGAGAGAGAGAGAACGGAGAACGAGAGAGAGAGAGAACGAGAGAGGAGAACGAGAGAGAGAACGAGAGAATGAGAGAACGAGAGAGAGAGAGAACGAGAGAGAGAGAGAACGAGGAGAGAGAGAGAACGAGAGAGAGAACGAGAGAGAGAGAGAACGAGAGAGAGAGAGAACGAGAGAGAGAGAGAACGAGAGAGAGAGAGAACGAGAGAGAGAGAGAACGAGAGAGAGAGAGAGAGAACGAGAGAACGAGAGAGAGAGAGAACGAGAGAGAGAACGAGAGAACGAGAGAGAGAGAGAACGAGAGAGAGAGAGAACGAGAGAGAGAGAACGAGAGAGAACGAGAGAGAGAGAGAACGAGAGAGAACGAGAGAGAGAGAGAGAACGAGAGAGAGAGAACGAGAGAACGAGAGAGAGAGAACGAGAGAGAGAGAACGAGAGAGAGAGAGAGAGAGAACGAGAGAGAGAGAGAACGAGAGAGAGAGAGAACGAGAGAGAGAACGAGAGAGAGAGAGAGAGAGAACGAGAGAGAGAGAGAGAGAGAACGAGAGAGAGAGAGAACGAGAGAGAGAGAGAGAAGAGAGAGAGAACGAGAGAGAGAGAGAGAGAACGAGAGAGAGAGAGAGAACGAGAGAGAGAACGAGAGAGAGAGACGA
>CM055118.1:499006940-499376940 GCA_029206835.1 Rana muscosa | reverse complement strand
CTGCCCACGGCTGTCTGAGAGGTTCCAGCCTTCATGTGTTGTGTCATCCATATTTTTTTCAATCTATTAAGCCATTTATTTCCAGTTTTTTCTGTTGTTCCTGTTTCATTAAATATGGTGGGAACAGATTGAGGACTTAATCTCCTTTGACTTCCCCTCATAATAAAGCACTCACTTTCAAAATGTGAAGAACACATACGATAAATATCAGAACGAATGTCCGCTTTGATAATTGGAATATATTCTTCTATCATTCCTGTGTCCATTCCAGCATTGCGCAGCCATATTTTGATTTGCTGTTCCTCTTTCGGAAAAGCAAAATAACTTAATTTTGTTTCTTTATTTCCGGGAGTAGTGCAGTTTGAACAAAATTTTGCCATGCATCCTGGCATTTCTACTGCTTATATAAAAAATTATAGTTAGTGAAGAACAAAATATCCATTAAGAAGTTTGGGTATGTATTTAGTAAAATGTTATATATTAAATAAATATTACTATAAATCACCAATTTATTTTATTCATGTTAATGGCTGTGTACTAAAAAAAAGCAATCAATAAAATATTCAATTGATTACATTATTATCTCTCTGTTATTATTTTTAAATAATAAAAAATAATAAAATTAATTATTTGGACTAGCTAAAATAAACATATATATGTGTATTCAACTAAACAAAAGACAACAACGCTTTAATTTCATAATATAATATATCTTTATTTTAATTTAAGTAGTGATATAAACAAATAATAATTGTTAAATAATATATTATTATTATTATTATTATTATTAAATAGAGAATCCAAAAAAAAAAAAAAAGGTAAATAAAAATAAAAAATAAGAAAAATGTATAAATACAGCGAGAGACCTATAGAGAAAGATAGAGAGGGTTACATAGAGGAAAAGAGAAAGAGAGGGTTACATAGAGGAAAAGAGAGAGAGAGGGTTACATAGAGGAAAAGAGGGAGAGAGGTACAGAGGGAAAGAGAAAGAGGTAAAGGGAGAGAGAGAGAGGGGGGAGAGAGAGAGGGGGGAGAGAGAGAGGGGGAGAGAGAGAGAGGGGGAGAGAGAGAGGGGGGAGAGAGAGAGGGGGAGGGGGAGAGAGGGGGAGAGAGGAGGAGAGAGGGGGAGAGAGGGGGAGGGAGGGGGAGAGAGGGGGAGGGAGGGGGAGAGGGGGGAAAGAGGGAGTGATAGAGGGAGAGGGAGTGATAGAGGGAGAGGGGGGGGAGAGGGGGGTGAGGGGGGGAGAGGGGGGTGATAGAGGGAGAGGGGGGAGAGGGGGGTGATAGAGGGAGAGGGGGGGTGATAGGGGGAGAGGGGGGAGAGGGGGAAAGAGGGAGTGATAGAGGGAGAGGGGGGAGAGGGGGGAGAAAGGGAAAGAGGGAGTGATAGAGGGAGAGGGGGGAGAGAGAGGGAATGAGGGACGAAAAAAAAGGAAAAAAGTAGAGAGAGAGAGAGAGTAAGAGGGATAGAAAGAGAGAAAGAGAGAGAGAGAGGAAAAAAGGGAGTGATAAAGAAAGAGAGATAGAGGGAATGAGGGAGGGAAACAAAGGGAAAAAGGTAGAGCAAGAGAGAGAAAGGGAGAAAGGGAAAGAGGGAGTGATAGAGGGAGAGAGAGGAAATGAGGGAGAGAGAGAGAGAGAATGAGGGAGGAAAAAAAAGGAAAAAAAGTAGAGGGAGAAAGAGAGAGAAAGAGGGAGTGATATAAGGAGAGAAAGTGGAATATAGAGGGAGAGTAAGAGGGATAGAAATAGAGAAAGAGAGAGAGAGGGAGAGAAAGAGGGAATGAGGGAGAGAGAGAGGGAATGAGGGAGGAAAAAAAAAAGGGAAAAAGGTTAGAGCAAGAGAGAGTAAGAGAGATAGAGTGAGAGAAAGAGGGATAGATGGATAAAGAAAGGGAATGAAGGAGAAATAAAAAAATTAAAATAAAAAAACACAAAATATACCAAGAGTACTAATAAGATATTCTTGCATGGGTTTGAAAAATTCAAATCAACTTGTCTTGTGTAATCTAGGAAATAAAAAAAATATAATAAAATGTAATGTTGTATTAAACTAAATTTTTTTGTGTTTTTATAAGATGTGATATATAATATATTTGTTATATTAGAAGCAAAGTGAGACATGTATATACATAAATATATATACACATACACACACACACACACACACACACACATATTTTGATTTATATATATATATTGTGAGGGGGTTAGCTCGGCAGCGGGTGTGTGTGACCCCCGAGATGGGCTCCCCACACAAAAACAGGCCCAGCAAACGGAGGTTGTGGTTTTCAAAATCAAAAAGGTGCGGTTTATTTTCTATTTACAGTGACAAAACACAGCAAAGCAAAAGAAATATAAACAAAATAAATCCTGGTCAACTTGACCTCTGACTAAACATACAGGTTTCCTAACTAACAACTGGGATCAGCCTAGTGCTGTCCTAGTCCCTAAGTCCCTGGTTTTAAATGTCCAAGCAAATAGCCACACAGGCTTTGTCTCACCGCACAGGGGTTCACTCTCCCTAGACAGTCCACACAGGTCTGGGTCCAGGCATGAGCTCACTAGCCTCAGCTGGGCTTATACAACTCTCCACCTAGTTGTATAAGTCGGCGTAAAGCCTGAATCTGGGCGAAATATATCTACCCCCCTGGATGCAACCAGGTGACTTTACCTTCCTGCTGTCACATACCCCCCCCTCTTGTTTTAACCTCGGGGTTGGAACACCAGCAATCAGGCATTCATGTACTCGAGACAAAGCATCCACATTCCCCATTTGAACGCCAGGGCGATGCTTTACTGTGAAGTTGAATTCCTGGAGGGCCAGGAACCACCTATTCACTCTTCTATTTGTTTCCTTGTTTTGAGCCATCCACTTTAACGGAGCGTGATCCGTAACCAAGTCAAAGTGCCTACCTAGCAGGTAGTACCGAAGGGAATCTAGAGCCCACTTCACCGCTAAACACTCCTTTTCAAAGGTGGCGTAATTTACCTCATGGGACTTCAACTTCCTGCTGAGGTAAATGACTGGGTGCTCTTCCCCGTTCCAGACCTGGGACAATACTGCTCCTAACCCCACATCTGACGCATCACTTTGTACAACAATGTCTTTAGAGAAGTCGGGTGAGTACAACACTGGCTGGCTACATAAGGCTTGTTTCAAGAATTGGAATGCTGCCTCAGCCTCGGGGGTCCATTTAATCATGACCGACCCTTTCCCCTTCGTCAGGTTGGTTAGGGGCACAGCCTTAGAAGCAAAGTGGGGAATGAATCGCCGATAATACCCAGCGATTCCCAGAAAGGCTCGTACCTGCTTCTTGCTGTTGGGACGTGGCCAACTCTGGATGGCCTTGACTTTGTTGAGTTGGGGTTTTATTACTCCCCTCCCAATGGTGTACCCAAGATATTTGGCCTCCTCCTGCCCAATGGTACACTTCTTGGGGTTAGCCGTAAACCCCGCTTCCCGAACAGAGTCCAGGACTGCTTGCACTTTTGGCAGATGTGAGGCCCAATCTGTGCTATGGACAATTACGTCATCCAGGTAAGCCGCAGCACACTTCCGATGGGGCCCCAGCATCCGGTCCACTCTCCGCTGGAATGTGGCCGGCGCACTCTGCAACCCGAACGGCATTCCCCTACATTGGAACGCCCCGTCTGGGGTTACAAATGCGGTTTTCTCTTTGGCCGATTTGGCCAGGGGGATTTGCCAATACCCTTTTGTGAGGTCAAGAGTCGTCATGTATCGGGCTGTTCCCAGCCGGTCGATCAACTCATCTATACGTGGCATGGGGTAGGTGTCAAATTTTGTAACTTTGTTCAACTGACGAAAATCGTTACAAAATCGCCAGCTCCCATCCGGTTTAGGCACCAACACAATGGGACTAGACCAATCACTTTGGGACTCCTCTATCACCCCTAAGTTCAGCATTTTCTGTACTTCCTCCCGTATTGCCTCCCGTCGGGCCTCTGGGATCCGATAGGATTTTAACTTCACCCTTTCACCGGGCGGGGTAATGATGTCATGCTCTACCCCAGATGTTTGTCCCGGCAGCTCAGAGAATACCTCCTTGTTGCGAAGCACAAACTCCTTAACCTCCTGTTGTTGGGGTTGTGACAAGGTGGCTGCTATTCCAACCTCAGGAATCACGCAACCAGTTTGAGCTGGTGACCAAGTGTCTGCGACTAGGGACTCTCTATCCCTCCAGGCTTTCAACAGATTAACGTGATAGATCTGTTCGGGCTTTCGCCTTCCTGGTTGTCTGACCTTGTAATTCACTTCGCTCACTTTTTCCATTATCTCGTAGGGGCCTTGCCATTTGGCAAGGAATTTACTTTCAACCGTAGGGACAAGTACCAGTATCCTATCCCCCGGGGAAAAGGTACGGGTCTTGGCTCCACGGTTGTACACTCTCTGCTGTGCTAACTGCGCTTGGGCCAAATGTTCCTTCACGATGGGCATTACCTGTGCAATTCGGTCTTGCATCAGGGCGACATGCTCAATCACACTCCTGTGGGGAGAACTCTCACTTTCCCAAGTTTCCTTGGCAATATCCAACAGCCCACTTGGGTGTCTCCCATACAGTAACTCAAAGGGGGAGAATCCCGTAGAGGATTGGGGCACCTCCCTAATAGCAAACATCAGATAAGGAAGTAGACAGTCCCAATCCTTTCCATCTCTATCCACCACTTTCTTCAACATTTGTTTTAGGGTTTTGTTGAATCTTTCAACCAGCCCATCGGTTTGGGGGTGATACACAGATGTACGTAATTGCGTCACTTTGAACAATTTACACAGCTCCTTCATAACCCGGGACATAAAGGGTGTACCTTGGTCCGTAAGCAGTTCTTTACAAATACCCACCCGGCTAAACACAAGAGATAGCTCTTTGGCTATGGTTTTGGCCGAGGTATTTCGGAGAGGGATCGCTTCTGGATAACGGGTGGCATAGTCCATTATAACTAATATGTACTGGTGCCCCCTAGCGGACTTGATTATAGGACCTACCAAATCCATGGCGATCCTCTCAAACGGGACCTCAATGATGGGTAGAGGGACCAGCGGGCTACGGAAATGTGGCATCGGGGCCGACCTCTGACACACAGGGCAGGAGGAACAATAATTTTCTATGTCCTTCATCACCCCCGGCCAATAGAATCTCTGTAATACCCTCTCTCGGGTTTTCTCTGTCCCCAGATGACCTCCAAGAATGTGCCCATGGGCCAACTCCAACACCAACTTCCTGTAAGGTTTGGGCACCACAAGCTGCTCAACGGTTTCTTCTGCCCTTTTTGCCACCCGATACAGTAGGTCCTTCTCTACGCTGAAGTATGGGTAAGTGCAGGTATTATCTGGGTTCACTAACTCGCCATCTATTTTCACTACGTTTTCCCGTGCCTTTATTAGGGCGGGGTCTTTCAACTGTTCTGTGGCAAAGTTTTCCCTGTGAACCTCAAGATCAGAAAACTCCACAGACGGTAGGTTTTCGTCTGAGGAGGTGGGCTCCTCTCCAGTTTCTTGAGTCTCCCCTGCCAATACTGATAAGGGAAATTCCGGAGAGTCCTCACCACTCTCAGGGGAGTTCTGGCTATCACATTCCTGGTACATAGGGGCACCAGTGGGGGGCTCAGGATCATCCCACAGTTCCCAGAACTTCGGAAAATCCCTTCCCACAATGGCGTCATGCGGTAACTGAGATACTAAGCCCACTGGATGAGAGAGGGTACCTTTGGGGGTCTCGAAACACACTGTAGTCACTGGATACTCTCGGGTGTCCCCATGCACACAAATAACAGCTACCTTGCTATTCCCAGAGACCTCTGTTTTAACTAACTCAGCCTTTATCAGGGTCACAAGGCTACCTGAATCCAGCAATACCACAACATTTCTACCATTAACACACATTTTGCATAAATGTTTCTCAGTTCCTCGAATGGCAGTGCATGCGACTGTCGCACACAGCGACTGACGTCTGCCCGTCAGAAAGTCACACTGCATGGGTTCCTCCACAACCGGGCAATTGGCTGCAATATGTCCCGCTTGCCGGCAGCGGTAGCAAACGATCCTTCTTGCGGCCTCTTGAGCCGCTGATTTCCCAGGCTGTTCTCGCCAAACTTGGGGTAGAGCTCCCACCCTCTCACTCTCTCCACCCTCACCCCTTGGAATCCTCTTATCCGCCCCTGGGGATGGTCTGGTCTTAGGGTGGAAAGTCCGAGTGTCTCTGGAAGAGGCCGTCAGGTTCTCTGTAGCCAAGTATTTCTCCACACGATCCACAAGACCATCGGCCGTCTCTGGGTCTCCATGGCTTACCCACTTTTGGATGGCAGTAGGAAGAGCTCTCAAAAACCGATCCATTACAACACGTTCCACAATCTTTGGTGCGGACAAAGTCTCTGGCTGTAGCCACTTTCTGCTCAGGTGAATGAGATCATACATTTGAGACCTGGGGGGTTTTCCAAGCTGGAAAGTCCAGTTATGCACACGCTGAGCCCGGACAGCCTGGGTGACACCCAGCCTTGCCAATATTTCAGCTTTTAGCATCACATAGTCTTTTGCTTGGTTAGGCTCTAGGTCATAGTAAGCTTTCTGCGATTCACCAGTTAACAGAGGAGCCACCAGTCCAGCCCACTGCTCCTCAGGCCACTTTTCTCTTTCAGCGGTCCTTTCAAATGTGGTCAAAAATACCTCTGGATCATCCTCTCCAGTCATTTTTGTCAATAAACGACTCACCCCAAAGGACGCGGTATTAGTGGGACGGCTTTCCTCACTGGTCTGCGGACATTGCTGCATTACTGCTTCCATCTGTTGTTGTAGTCTCTGCTCTTGCTTCTGCAACAGGTCTATGAAGCGGGCCTCAGATTGCTGCTGGGCTTGTTGCTGAGCCTCCAGACTCTGTTGCAAAGTTGCGTTTGTCTGCTGCTGGGCTGCAAGGCTCTGTTGATGAGCTTGCTGCTGGGCTGCGAAGTTCTGTTGTTGAGCTGCAAGGCTCTGTTGATGAGCTGCAAGGCTCTTTTGCAAACCTGCATTTGTCTGCTGTTGATTGGCATTTGCTAGAGCCAGCTGCTTCAGTATCTCCTCCATGCTGGCTTAAAAAAAAACTGCCACTGGTTCTTCACCAACTGTGAGGGGGTTAGCTCGGCAGCGGGTGTGTGTGACCCCCGAGATGTGCTCCCCACACAAAAACAGGCCCAGCAAACGGAGGTTGTGGTTTTCAAAATCAAAAAGGTGCGGTTTATTTTCTATTTACAGTGACAAAACACAGCAAAGCAAAAGAAACATAAACAAAATAAATCCTGGTCAACTTGACCTCTGACTAAACATACAGGTTTCCTAACTAACAACTGGGATCAGCCTAGTGCTGTCCTAGTCCCTAAGTCCCTGGTTTTAAATGTCCAAGCAAATAGCCACACAGGCTTTGTCTCACCGCACAGGGGTTCACTCTCCCTAGACAGTCCACACAGGTCTGGGTCCAGGCATGAGCTCACTAGCCTCAGCTGGGCTTATACAACTCTCCACCTAGTTGTATAAGTCGGCGTAAAGCCTGAATCTGGGCGAAATATATCTACCCCCCTGGATGCAACCAGGTGACTTTACCTTCCTGCTGTCACAATATATATATATATATATATATATATATATATATATTTTTATCAAGAAATAAAAAAAAAATCATATTCTTTTAATAATTTAAAAATATATATATATATATATATATATATATAATATTCTTCTTATAGATCAAATTTATAATTTTTTTTTTATTAAAAATTTTATATAAATTTTGTACGTGTTTGTCATGTGGAGAATGTGTGTAGTTTTAGAAGGTATATTTTGTGTGTGTGTGTGTGTGTTTTTGTGTGTGTTTATATATATATATATATATATATATATATATATATAAACACACACAAAAACACACACACACACACACACACACAAAATATACCTTCTAAAACTACACACATTCTCCACATGACAAACACGTACAAAATTTATATAAAATTTTTAATAAAAAAAAATTATAAATTTGATCTATAAGAAGAATATTATATATATATATTTTTTTAAAATTATTAAAAGAATATGATTTTTTTTTATTTATTTCTTGATAAAAAAAAAAAAATATATATATATATATATATATATATATATATATATATATTTGTTTTTTAAAGATAAAGTAGAAAAAAATGATTTAATGTAAACGC
The DNA here is from genome assembly GCA_029206835.1 of Rana muscosa. Lineage (NCBI taxonomy): Eukaryota > Metazoa > Chordata > Amphibia > Anura > Ranidae > Rana > Rana muscosa. The sequence goes on along the minus strand of CM055118.1, from coordinate 499,368,735 downwards.
ACGCACACACACACACACAAAATATTTTAAATATACATACATGGGTAATCACAACAACACATATATATATATATATATATATATATACATACATGATAAAAAAAAATATATTATCTTACCTGATTAAAAAGCGTATGATAAAGTAATATGAGAAATCGAAGTTGTAATACCAGTTAAACAATCTAGAAAAAAAATATATATTTATAGATTTTATTTTAATAAGCTATTAATATATATATTATCAATAATATTTAAAATATTATAGTCAAGAAAACAGCAATAAAATATATAAATATAACAATTTATAACATTTAATACATTTTAAAGTAGATATTTATATAAATGGGATCAATATACATACCTGTAAATATATGCAAGAAAACGTGGAAAAAACTGATTATCTGTTCCTTTCTTTACAAACGAACGAATAAAAATTACCTTAAAAAAAAAAGTAAAATGTATTAAAATGAATGAAAATATATATATACATTGAACATATATGTATAAAATTAAAATTGCTTACCTTATCAAGTAATTTGCGAACAGATATCTATAATCAAATTTTTCGTTCAGAGGATTTGTATGTCGTCCTTTACCTCGTGTCTGCAGATGTATAATGGCAAAATACACCTGCGTTCCCTTATCTAAAATGGCGGAATTAGATCCGCCCCCGTCACATGACCGGCTAGACGAGTCACGTGACGATACACTTATCGTGAGATCTGACTCTAAGGAGGGTACATTGTAGTCCTCAGAAGCAGGACAATTTGCTCCCAGGATCCACTGCGAGAATAGGAGCATAGTAAAGGACACGCCTACTCCCGCGGGAGTAAATCCGGAAGTAAGAATAAATATAGAAGATAAAGGCAAAACTACTTAAAAAAAAAAAAAAGGTTAGTGCTATTATTTTTTAGGTGATAAGAGGAAATAATGATCTTAAAGTTAAATATGTGGGTGAACCTCCGCTTTCAGGTATTTTAGGTATTCTAATAAAGGTGTTGGAGGTTTTTTTGGTGCATCAATTTCTTGCATTAATTTTGGTTACATAGTTAGGTTTAAAAAACGACACAAATCCATCCAGTTCAACCATAAAAAATAAAATAAAAACTATCATACGATCCCATATACCCAATCTATACCCATAGTTGATCCAGAGGAAGGTGAAAAACCCCAGCAGAGCATGATCCAATTTGCTACAGCAGGGGAAAAAATTCCTTCCTGATCCCCCGAGAGGCAATCGGATTTTTCCTGGATCAACTTTACCTATAAATGTCAGTACTCAGTTATATTATGTACATTTAGGAAAGTATCCAGGCCTTTCATAAAGCAATCTACTGAGCTGGCCAGAACCACCTCTGCAGGGAGTCTATTCCACATTTTCACAGCTCTTACTGTGAAGAAACCTTTCCATATTTGGAGATGAAATCTCTTTTCCTCTAGATGCAAAGAGTGCCCCATTGTCCTCTGTGTTAATCGTAAAGTGAATAACTCAACACCAAGTTCACTATATGGACCCCTTATATATTTGTACATGTTGATCACATCCCCCTTATTCTCTTCTTCTCAAGAGTGAATAAATTCAGTTCCTCTAATCTTTCCTCATAGCTGAGCTCCTCCATGCATCTTATCAGTTTGGTTGCCCTTCTCTGCACTTTCTCGAGTTCCCCGATATCCTTCTTGAGAACTGGGGCCCAAAACTAAACTGCATATTCCAGATGAGGTCTTACTAATGATTTGAACAGGGGCAAAATGATATCTCTCTCTGGAGTCCATACCTCTCTTAATACAAGAAAGGACTTTGCTCGCTTTGGAAACCGCAGCTTGGCATTGCATGCCATTATTGAGCTTATGATCTACCAAAACCCCCAGATCCTTCTCCACTACGGATCCCCCCAGTTGTACTCCCCCTAGTATGTATGATGCATTCATATTCTTAGCCCCCAAGTGCATAACTTTACATTTATCAGCATTAAACCTCATCTGCCACATAGTCGCCCAATTAGACAGAGCATTGAGGTCGGCTTGTAAATTGGCGACATCCTGTAAGGACGTTATTCCACTGCATAGCTTGGTGTCATCTGCAAAGACAGAAATGTTACTTTTGATCCCAGACCCGATATCATTTTGGGTCTGGGATCAGGCAGTTACCAGGCAGTTACAGAGGCAATAGATGGTGGACCAACCTGAAGCCATGTTTGTCTTGTGTGTATTTGGCTGGTTTTCTGCCTTATTTTATGTGATTATTTTCTTGTGTGGGTTAAACATCTGTCTGGTGCTCCTTGTTAAAAGCTCACCATACATACACTAAAGCTTGCTAGTAAGCAATGGTGGATTCATTGTACATTGGTTTATCAGGCAACATGCAAATAATTCACGGGCCCCTCTATGAACTTGGTGTCTAAGGACGAATCCACAAAGGTGTTTGCATTTTACTTCTAACATAATGACAGATAACATTGCTCCCAGATACAGAGAGTGAGTATTATGTATGAGTGTTCGATTATCTTATGGAAAACCGACATTGAGAGAAATAGGAAGGCTGCCATTGCTGAGCTCTTAAAAAAGTCTGCAAAGCTGAAATTGATTTACTATAAACAGTGCTGATGTGAAGAACTTGTTTTTTATGATCCCCATGGGCCCTGCTGGAGCTAGTCGCGGCTCATTCTACCCTTATTATAATTCACAACTGCTAAGTGATAATTGGGGAGAATAGGTTTGAACAATAACAAGCGTTTATGGTCAATTATTGTCATTTATGTTGCAGAGATTTTCAAGTAATTATTGATCTTTAAAGGGCAACTGCACCTCGGTTTTAAAAAATCAATATTTTAATGAGCCCAGCACACTTATTAAATCAGCAATATAGATGTTATATCTTCTTTTCCACATAAACTAAAACTTTGCCATGGTCTGTCTAACTTAACTCTGTTGGAGCATGGAAGTTTTTTTTCTTTTAAAAATAGCTTTGGGAATGGGTAACAGTGGAAAGAGGGGGTTGTGGAAGATATTGGAAGGTTGTTTTTTTTTTCTAGCTTGCAGATGGGCTTTAACTGACATAATATCTTGTATAGCAATTATATACAGTATGCTATATCAATTATTTAATGAGTGGTATGGTAATGGAAGTGGTATTTCCATTAATTTATTTTCCACAATCCCTAATATGCAATTTACTTTACAGGTCACCATTACTGGACTGTGCAGACTTAATGGTTACCAATTTTGCCTTGCAGCATTAGTGTCCATGGTACAAATACCAACTAGGACACTATTAATAATTATTATTATTATTATTATACAGGATTTATTTAGCGCCAACAGTTTGCGCAGCACTTTACAACATGAGGGCAGACAGTACAGTTACAATACCATTCAATACAGGAGGAATCAGAGGGCCCAGCTCATTAGAGCTTACAATCTAGAAGGAAGGGTCAAGTGATACAAAAGGTAATAACTGTGGGGGGTGATCTGATGGAGAGAGTAAAAGTACAGTTGTTAGGTGGGGCTGGATAGGGTTCTCTGAAGAGAAGGGTTTTCAGGGATTGTCTAAAAGCAAGCAGAGTAGGAGCTAGTCGGACAGATTGGGGTAGGGAGTTCCAGAGGATGGGAGAGGCTCGGGAAAAGTCCTGGAGGCGAGCATGGGAGGAGGTGACGAGGGAACTAGAGAGCAGGAGGTCTTGGGAGGAACGAAGGGAACGAGTAGGTTGGTGTTTTGAGACTAAGTTAGTGATGTAGGTGGGGGTCGAGTTGTGGATGGCTTTGTAAGTTGTTATTAGAATTTTGAATTGAATTTGTTGAGTGGAAGCCAGTGGAGGGATTGACAGAGAGGGGTAGCAGACACTAAGTGGTTGGTAAGGTGGATGACCCTGGCAGCAGCATTCATGATGGACTGAAGGGGGGATAGCCTATGTATTTTTAGCGGAGCTTTACCGTCGTATTTGCGGGGGTATTCGGCCGCTAGCAGTGCGCTTTTAACCTCCGCTAGCAGCCGAGAAAGTGTTAAAACCACGCAAAGCGCTGCTGCAGCACTGCTTTGCCGGCGGTATAGCCGCGGTGCCCATTGATTTCAATGGGCAGGAGCGGTGGAGGAGCGGTATACACATACGCTCCTTCACCGCTCCAAAGATGCTGGAGGGCTTTCACACTGGAGAGACAGCATATTTTTAGCGTTATAGCGCCTGCAAAGTGCCCCAGTGTGAAAGGGGTCTAACAGTAATCCCGTGAGGAGGGAGTTGCAGTAGTCGAGGCGAGAGATGACCAGGGAGTGAACTAGGAGGTTTGTGGTGTCATTGGTTAGGAAGGGGAGTATTTTTGAGATGTTACGGAGGTTGAGACGGCAAGATTTGGAAAGTATTTGGATGTGGGGCTGAAAGGATAGTCCAGGGTTACACCTAGAACCTTGGCATGCGAGGACAAGCTGATAGTTGTGCTATTATTTTGACAAACAGATCAGGGGCAGAGGCATGTGGGGGAGGAAAAATCATGAGCTCAGTTTTGGATAGATTGAGTTTGAGGAAGTGGTGTGACATCCAGGCTGATATGTCTGTTAGTAAATTAGTGATACATGGGGAGACTGAAGGAGTGAGTTGGGGGGTGGAGAGATAGATTTGGGTGTAGTCAGCATAGAGATGGTATTGGAAGCCATGGGAGACTATTAACTAAGAGTCCATTCACACAGGGGCAACACGACCTCCAGCGCGACTTTGGGAGGCAACTTGGACAAGACTTGAGCATGAATCACAGCGCGACTCCAGGCAACTTACAAGGCAACTTCAAGTTGCCTCCAGGACAGGCTACTTTCCAGTGGCCAATCAAACAATAATCAGCTCTGTGGGAGGGAGGGGGGAGGGAGGGGTTTGCCTGGAAAACTATTTTTACTTCCTGGAAAGTTGCTTCAGTTAAGACAGGGGATCTGACTTGGAGGCAACTTCCATTGAAATTTATGGGTACAAGTTGCCTAGAAGTCGCATTGAAGTAGTACAGGAACCTTTTTTGAAGTCGGAGCGACTTCGGTAGTGTGCATTAAGACGGCTCTCATTCACTTACATTGATTTTCTCATGCCGCGCGACTTGGGGCGACTTCAAGTCGGATCCAAAGTCGCCCCTGTGTGAATGGGCTCTGACCCAAGTAGTTTGAATGTTTTGCTCTCACACTCCAAAAACATGATTGTAGGTTAACTGCCTCAAATTAGTATACCAAAGATGTCTACCTAAGTGCTCTGGACTGAATCCCCAGGGCCAAATCACTATGGAAATTTTAATTATAAGCTAACCCTTGATAGTGAAAGTCCCATTAAAGTCGTTCCTTTACTAGTTCCTAGCACTTCCTTATTTTTCTTAAATCTGCCATCTTAAGCAATTGTATTACCCAAAGTTCCAAAGCTTTCTATGTATTTTCTGTTAGGCAGTATCCCTAATGTCCCCTTCACAATTTGCTCGTTTGTTGCAATGCAGTCATAGTAGTTCTGGTGCATTCATTGTATTAAGACAATCCTTTCATTTAAGGCCCGTACACACGATCAGACTTTTTGACAACAATTGTCCGATGGACTTGTTTGATCGGACAATCCGACTGTGTGTACGCTCCATTGGACAAATGTTTTTGCTTTTTCATCTGACAAATGTTTGCCGTGAAAACAGACAAACTTTCCGGCAACATATGTCCGATGGAGCATAATCCGATCGTGTGTACACAAGTCTATTGGACTTAAAGCGGAAGTAAACCCATCCATAAAAAAGTTTAAGTTCCGGCACGTTCCCGGAAATGTAACACTCCCATTGGTTGTGCTCTCAACCAAACTGTCAAACCATCCAATGGCTGTTGTCATAACTGATCACATGTGCAGCATCATGGCAGTTGTAGATTAACCAGAGGCAAAGATGGCAGCTTCCTTGGCTGAAAACGATAGGAGGGTTTACTTACACTTTAAGTCCAAAGTACAAACACGCATGCTCAGAACCAATGCTAAAGATCAGACAACAATAGCAGAAGTTGCCCAAAGGGTGTCGGTAAAGAGCTGAAAAACCATGTGATTTGGTGAAAGTTGGCTGAAAAAGTCCTGCCGTGTGTATGCATACCAAGTTCACGGCCAACGTCCATTCGCAGCAAAATCCACGGAAAAGTCAGATGGAAGTCTGATCGTGTGTATGAGGCTTTACAATGACAAAGCAATGAACCAAAACCAGCACCTGCACTTTTTTTGCATTGAGCCATTTAACAGTGAAAGCCCTACAGGGGGCTACATTTGAGTAATATGATCCTCTAATATGTTTCTCTAAATAGCTGTGAGTTTACCAAAGGCATGAAAATAGCTATCCTGGCAAGACATGGGCCTCAAATGGGTAGTACCATTTTTTGTACCATCCTGGATGCCTAATAATGACACAAGCAGATCCAGCGTAAGGGGCAGGCCTGACACCACCGTTAATTTAGCTGTCACCTGGCAACAATATTCAGGAACATGGGGGCAACTCCACACCATATAGTAATAGGTGCCAGTTTCATGCTGACATTGGTTGCATGGAGGAGGGTTAAGTTAATGTGATTTATATACAGGTGCGGGGACTTCTCTAATTTGTTTTCCATGAGAATGTTTATTTTCTTCCACTTTCATATTCCTTCCACGTCTTTTATTTATTTTTCTTACATTACTGATCACAAAAGCACTTTGTTTTTAAATCAGCTTTGCTATATAACTGCAGGCGTGCTGCTATAATCTGGGGCAGGCGGTGGAAGTTCTGAGTCACGTTGTGTGCTGGTTGAGATCAGGACAGGTGAAGATGGAAACAAATGTGGACAATGTAGCCTCAAACTGTTCCAGCTTGTCTTTTGCCCTCTAACATAGACCCTCGCAGATTATGCACTCTTCTTAGAATGTAATGAATCGCCCTACACTTGCTCTGGATCAGCCTTATGCAATAGTAATTCAGTTGCCTGTACTATAATGTTCACTGACATTTCCTACACATCTGTTAGGAAAGAAACCTTGCTAAGGGGTATATTTCTATAGGTCAAGGTTGCTTAATTTCCTATTATAGGTATGACTCTTGGAAACAATGTTTAACATTTATGAAGCTCTGTTGGGTAATTTCTCTTCTTATTTTCTTCACATTTTTTAATTCAAAGAACCTAATTAAATATATTTTGCAGATGTTCTACCGTTTTTTTTTTTTTTGCTGAAAATGTTGCGAATATTTTATACCATATAGCAGTGTTTTTCAACCTTTTTTCGATCAAGGTACCCTTTAAAATGATGCACAAACTTGGGGCACCCCATTCTAAGATGTAAAAAAATAAACAAATAATTTTACATAATGTAGCAACATTCACACATGTAGGACACCCAATGTAAGACCCCTTTCACAGTGAGGCGCTTTGCAGGCGCAGTAGCGCTAAAAATAGTGTCTGCAAAGCGCCCTGAAAGAGCCACTCCATTCACTCCAGTGTGAAAGGCCGAGGGCTTTCACACTGGAGTGGTGCGCTGGCAGGGCGTTAGAAAATGTCCTGCCAGCAGCTTTTTTGCAGCACATTAGGAGCGGTGAATACACTGCTCCTAAAGCGCCCCTGGCCATTAAAATCAATGGGCAGCTCCGCCGAACCGCCGGAGCATTTAACCCTTTTTTGGCTGCTAGCGGGTGTTAAAAACACCCCGCTAGCAGCCAAAAAGTGCTGCAAAAACGGCGGTAAAGCGCCAGTAAAAATAGCTGCGTATTACCGCCGACGCCCGGGGTGGCTCAGTGTGAAAGGGGTCTTTCAGATGTTTTATTTTTCCAAAAGCAAAGCAAATACACCTTTGCATACTGGTACTGACTAGTGTTCCAATGTTTCTCTTCTCCCTCAGTTTCCCTCCCTCAATCAGCTAATGTTACCATAGTGCTGACAGAGAGGGGCAGGGGAGGGCAGAGAGCTGCAGGTGCCCAACGTTCTCCTTATCAGCCAATTACATCATTGGTCGTTAGGACACTGAGGGTTAGAAGGTTGTAATGGTGCACAATGAAAACGTGGCTTAATGTACAGTAACTAAAAGGCAGGCTTGATCCACCCGCTGTCTTGTATACAATTTTTGCGGAATCGTAGGTATTTTGCCAAGGCACCCCTGAAGAAACGTGAAGGCACCCCAGGGTGCCTGGACACCCTGATTGAAAAAGGTTGCCATGTAGGACAGACATAAACTATTGAAGTGGTACTAAATGCCAAGTGAGTTTTACCTAAAGGTAAACTTTTTGTTTGATTTTGGATAGAGTAAGCAGGAGTTTTTGTTGCCATTCTTGCCCTATTGTGGAGATTTCCCTTCACTTCCTGTCCGATTGCCAACATAGGAAAATCACTGGCTGGATAACAGGGGCGACCACGCTTTTTACTCACTCTGTGCAGCATTCAGGGTTTAGAGACTCTTTTAGTGGACTGTCTGGGATATCTTTGTCCTTTTGTCCCTTCTCTACAATATAATTTCACTTGTCGCCCCTGAGCCATTCATTATGTAGTATTGAGCACACTGGGTCTTTACTTACCCCCTGTGGCTGGGCACGGCCTATTTCCACCTGATCCCTTGCTGGGGGTCTTTCATCCCTCTGGGGGACATCTAATCAGCTTGTCCTCTGATCTGAGATTGGTGAAGAGCTGGGTTTAATATTCTGGTGGTCCCAGACAAACCCCCTGAGGAAGCCATTTTGGCGAAACATGTAGGGGCAGAATATCTTTCTGAGACCACCACTCTTTCTTTTGGGATACCAGCGACCCACCATTTGCAATATATGCTCTAATAATCAATTTTAATTGAACCCTTTTGTCCCATTTTTGTATGAATAAAGAAACAAACTTTTTATATATATTTTCCTCATGTATCAATTATTTCTAGCACCGTTATAATCCCAACTCCTTTCCTCTGTTATTGCATAGGAAAATCCCTGTTGGTCACCAGAACTTTCATCCCCATTTGAAGATTTTGCTTTTATTCCTGTTCTGGTGACAACCCAAAATTTGTTTTTTTTTTCTATAATTTTTACTCTTGGTGATAATGGTAAACAAGACAAAGAGAGAGCGTGACTCTCCTTAATATTGCAATGAAAACTGACAGTTGTTCTAATCCCTTCCCACTCTATCCAAAACTAAAATAGAAAGTTTTCCTTTTAGTTATATTTTAATTCACTCTCTTCATAGGATAAAAGAAATGCCCTAGTGTCCTTTCTGTGCACTCCTTCCCCACTGACACTGGGTTCTCCAGGATCTGTGCCACTTCCCCGATCTTCTGGGCTGCAGAGGAGGGTACTCAGTTCAGTGAAGTGATAGGCTCCTGCTGATGTCACTCACATTGCTGGGAGGAGGAAGCAATGGCATATCTTGCCAGGTACTGTGTGTGTGTCTATGGACGCACACAGCACTGGCAGGAGCACACACACACAGGTGTTTCCATGTCAGCCAGTTAACTAAGGAGATATCCACTAACAGGCATGGGTTACTAGCAGCTTGAGGACAGGAAGAGGCCATTTAAAAAAAAAAAGTAGAATCAACCTATAATGTAAGTATGGATTTAATGTCACTTTAATTTCAATGATGGGAAACTAAGGAAATAGCTTTCTCAAGAAGGAAGATAGTGACAAGAAAACTATCTGAGATTTACTATTGGCTGGGCATTTGCAATCCTCCCACCATGAAGTGCATTAGTGAAGGGGTGCAGTGGACCTCCCACTCCCATCTGAGAAAGCCCACACCCTGTCACCTCTGGTCTGTGAGTACACAGGATCCAATGGAGAGCCCACATTTTTTAAGTTGAAATGACATGATTATAGGACATCATGCCTCACTTCTGCAATATAACACACCTAATAAGGAAGTGCTATACATTAGGAGCCTTTTTGGACATACTACATTGCAGATAGTGGTGAGCTCTTCTCCACAGTCCTCTGTTCGCTCTGCAGCTCAGAAAATGAATTCTGTGCACTCATGAACCAGAGGTCTATAGTTTAGGTGTGGGGAGCCCATATTTCTTTTTCGTACATCACGGGACACAGAGCGACATAGTCATTACTAATGGGTTATATAGTTACCGTCAGGTGCTGGCACTGGCAACTTCCAAAACCGGAAGTACCCTCCCCTATATAAGCCCCTCCCATCCGGGAGCACCTCAGTTTTTTGCCAGTGTCTAAGGTGTTGGCCAAGAAGAAACATGTGTTTTTCACTGAGCTTGCGTACAGGTTCTTTTGGGCCTCAGTAAGCTATTCCGGATCCAACCAAAAAAGCTTCATAGCTAAACGGTCGGTACCCGGGCCTTGCAGAGAAGAGCAAGGTTCTGCCTGTAATGCTTCTCTTAGGAGAGCTGGACCCTGGGATCCAGAGCTCTGGTCATACCCACGACCAAGATGTTTTCTGTGCAGGGTGCTATACAGGTCCAGGGGAGTGGAATCCTTGGGAACCCGGTCCCTGAAGGTTTGATTACAATGCCTGCCGTGATAGGTGAAGTTTGGGCTTTTGTGGACCAAACAAAGTCCTGCGGCGGGGAACAGGTAAGTGGGGGCCCCCAGGAACTTGGTTCTATTGGGGGACCCCCAAGCCTAATTTGTCTTTCTGTCTGTTACCTAACGGTATTCCCGCTAATATCTGTGCATGCCTGTAACTACTAAAAAAATGTAATCATTTTTAATGGTGGTCAAGAAAAAAAAAAAAAAAAGGAATGTTTTTTTATATATGTTTAGTATATTAAACTGCGGTACCTGTGTTTGTCCACTAGAGGCCGCTGTGGAATGTTTTTCTTGTCATATGGACTAGTTTCTTCTCAGAGAACAAAGTCCAGGCAGCTGGTGAGTTCTCCTACAGGAAACTGTTTCCTCTGCCCTGTTGCAGTGTTCGTCTATCCCCCGGCCTGCGGCAAAGGGGGCCCTGGCTCCTGTCCCTGGTTTCCATGTTTGAAAATTGGCGCCGAGGCGCACGTGGCCGCGCGCGTGCGCGTGCACGCGCCTCTCTATATAGAGGTGTCCGGAAAAAGGGGCGGGGCCTGGGGGATGACGCTCTGTGCGCGCCGCAGCGCTTCTGCGCATGTGCGGGCGTCCCAGCAGGTTTTTAAAAAGCCACATTATTGCAGTAAGCTGGCTATGAAGTACAGAGACAGAGCTGGCAACATTTAAAGGCATACAGCAAGCGGTTGATACAGGCATCCCCTAGAAAGGCACATTAGTAGACACCAACTGTTATATAGCAGCAATTGTGCTAGACTATTCTCAGTAAAAGTGGTGTATTACGGCTGGAATACCTCAGCTTTAGGCTTAGGAATATGCCGTCCAGTAGCTCCGGAACTGAATCTTCCAGGAAGCGAAGGGGGTCTCATCGGGCTCTGAGGATCTTGGGCATACTCCTGCTGCACCAGTCTCCCCTGAAGTTCAGAGGTAAGTGACCGTAGAGACCCCGCAGGGGTACTTGGTACTGTGGCTGTCCTCAGTCACCTGCTCCTGTGTATGTAACAGATGAGGTTTTTTCCTCAGCTCTGGGAGGATTAGAGAGAGATTGTCAACATTTATCGCTGCCTCCCTGTCAGGGAAAGCATGCCCGATCTCCGTCTCCTCCTTCAGAGTGCCTGTTAGCAGAGCAACAGTCCCATACAGGGATCGACCTGCCTGAAGGGGATCAGGATAAGGTTGATTCTGTTATAGAGGAATCAACAGTGGGGGAACCTTTTCTCAGCATCTCAAGCTGAAAGATTATGGGTTCAGTCTCTGACTAACATGGTCCGATCAGCATTTAAAAATGCACCTTGCGGAACCATCAACCACTACTGTATCCTCGTTGGGGTCGCTAGAAGCCCCCAGACTGTTTGTTCTTTTCCACTTCACCCTTTACTGAAAGGGCTCATTTACCAGGATTGGGAACGTCCTGAGAAAATATTTATTCCCCCAAGAGATTTCCGGTGGTCTATCCCATGGAGGATAAGTTCATCAAAAAAAAAAAAAAAAAAATGGAAGGTCCCTACAGTGGACGCAGCCATCTCTTGTATGTATAAATCACTGACATGTCCAGTGGATAATGTCCAAATGTTCAAGAACCCAATAGATAAAAGATTGGAGTCCTTATGAAAATCTGCTTGGTGATACAACCAGCAGTAGCAGCTATTGGGGTCTGCTAAGCAGTGAAGGATCAGTTGAAACAGGTCTTGAGGGACTTGACAGATCAGCAGGCTTTGCCCTAGCTGATCTACCTAGAGCCTTAGGCTTTGCGGTTGACGCCATAGAGGATTCAGTCCATCAGGCCTCCCGCCTTACGCTGTCTATAGTACATATGCGTAGGCTCCTATGGTTCAGAAACTGGTCTGCTGAAGCTCCCTGTAAAGAATGGCTGGTTAGCGTCCCATTTCATGGTGAACGCTTATTCAGGGAAAACCTGGACAAATATATCCAGAAAATTTCCAGCGGTAAAAATACGCTCTTGCCGGTTAAAAGCAGAGTTAGAGGTCCCTCTTTAAGAGGCCTGCTTCTCCAGTCCCTGGGGCATCGGCTGTGTAACAGTTCCGACGGCCTCCTCGGTTAAATCCCGGGGGTAAAAAACAGGGACAGTAGCAGGGTAATAAGAAACCCTGGGTCAGGGGAGGTACAAAACCTCCCCCAAAGTTAAATTCATTGAAGCCCCCACTCAGTCGGGTGGGGGGAGGACTCCAGTTGTTCGCAAAGAGACCTGGCGGGACACGATCAAAACAGATAGGTGCTCTCCGCAGTAGGTTTGGGATACAGTTTGGAGTTAAAAGACTCCCCTCCTTCCCATTTTGAGGTCAAACGTGCCAAGGGATCCCCGGAAGAGAGAGTCCCTCCTGTTGGCACTAGAACAACTATTACTCCAAGGAGTAATTATGGAGGTTCCCCTGGAAGAATGAGGGTTTGGGTTTTACTCAAACCTCTTTACAGTCCCGAAGCAAACGCGGACGGGAGGCCCATATTAATTCTGAAAAGGGCTATACAAATTCCTGTATATCAGGACTTTCCGATGGAGTCGATCCGATCGGTGCCCACTGCCCTACAAGGGGAGGATTGGTTAGCCACGATCGACATCAAAAATGCTTATTTGCACATTCCCATCTTTCCAGTCCACCAAAAATTTCTACGCTTTGCAGTAGAAGGGCGCCATTTTCAGTTCAGAGCCTTACCCTTCGGTTTGGCCACAGCACCAAGAGTGTTCACAAAAATTCTGGCCCTTTATTGGCCAATCTAAGAACACAAGGTGTAATGATAATGGCATATCTGGATGACTTGTTGCTGATAGACCACTCAGTGAAAAAACTAGACGTGGTCGTTCACAAGACGATCAAGTATCTGGAATCTCACGGTTGGATTATCAACCGAGACAAGTCAGCCCTAAAAACCAGTCAAAAGTCTGGAATACTTGGGGCTAAGGTTGGATTCAGGCCAGAGAAAAATATTCTTGCCTCAAGGAAAGGTGTTGTCTTTGAAAGATTTGATCCACTTAGTGGGTACAAAAAAGACAGCCGTCCATACGCCTGTATATGAGGCTGCTGGGAAAAATGGTGGCATCATTCGAAGCAGTACCCTACGGTCAATTCCATTCAAGGAATTTGCAAGGGGCCATACTGTCAGCCTGGAACAAAAAAAGTTCAGGCCCTAGACTTACAATGTCCTTGTCCCCTTCCGTTCGCAAGAGCCTCCGTTGGTGGTTGGTTCCCCAGAATCTGGAAAAAAGGAAATCCTTCAGTCCGATTTCTTGGAAGGTGGTCACTACAGATGCCAGCCTTATAGGCTGGGGAGCAGTACTGGAGCAATAGTCTCTCCAGGGCAGATGGTCGGATGCAGAAAAGGCCCTGCCCATCAATCTCTTAGAGATACGAGCAGCCCGGTATGCCCTAGTAGCATGGACATCCAAACTCCAAGGGTCCCCTGTCAGAATTCAATCAGACAATGCCACAGCAGTGGCATATATCAATCGGGGGGGCACCAGGAGTCGTGCAGCCCAAAGGGAAGTAAATTACATCCTGAGATGGGCAGAAAAATATGTCCCAGCCATATCTGCGGTATTCATTCCAGGAGTGGAGAATTGGAAGGCGGACTTTCTAAGTCGCCAGCAATTAGGCCCAGAGGAAGGGTCCCTTCACCCCGAGGTTTTCTGGACAATATGTCAGCGGTGGGGAACATCGGATGTAGATCTTCTAGCATCCAGATTCAACGCAAAGGGGGATAGGTTTGTCTCTCGGACAAGGGATCCCCTAGCTTGCGGCTCGGATGCCCTAGTGTTCCCTTGGGATCAGTTCAAGCTGATATATGCATTCACACCGCCACAATGGTTACCTCGATTACTCCGCAGAATCAGGGTAGAAAAGAAACCAGTGATTCCGGTGGCTCCAGCGTGGCCCCGAAGAGCGTGGTACGCGGAGATTGTAAAATTTCAGTGGGGAGTCCTTGGACTCTCCCACGTCGTCCGGCTTTCGCAAGGACCGATATACCACCCTTCCTTACCAGCCCTAGGTTTGACGGCCTGGCTATTGAAGCCCACATTCTAAAAAAGAGAGGGCTCTCTAATGCTGTGGTATCTACCATGATCAATGCCAGGAAGCCGGTATCCAGGCAGATCTACTATAGAATCTGGAGGGCGTACATCGCGTGGTGTGAGGCCAAGAAATGGCATCCACATAAGTACGTAATAGGTAGGATTCTGGACTTCCTACAGTGGGCTGTAGATAGGAAGCTTGCCTTGAGTACTATCAAGGGTCAGATTTCGGCCTTGTCAATATTTTTTCAAAGGCCCTTGGCTTCGCATTCACTAGTCAAAGCCTTTATACAAGGAGTGATGCGTATTAGGCCTCCGGTTAATATTCCCATATGTCCATGGGATCTAAACTTGGTTCTGGCGGTTCTACAGAAACAACCATTTGAACCATTACAGCATATTTCCTTGGTGCTTCTTACCAGGAAATTGATTTTTCTAGTAGCCATTTGTTCGGCTAAGAAGAGTATCGGAATTAGCAGCTATGTCCTGTAAGGAGCCATATCTGGTTATCCATAAGGACAGAGTAGTGTTACGTCCTCATCCAGCCTTTCTTCCTAAGGTGGTATCGAGGTTTCATTTGAACCAAGATGTGGTTCTTCCTTCTTTTTTCCCCAAACCTACTTCGGTAGAGGAAAAGTTATTGCATTCTTTGGATGTAGTAAGAGCAGTTAAAGCTTATCTAAAAGCCACTGCTCAGATTCGCAGAACGGATACTTTGTTTATTCTGCCGGAAGGCCCCAGAAAGGGTCAGGCAGCGTCAAAATCTACTTTAGCCAAGTGGATTCGACAGGTCATAATACAAGCCTATAGCTTGAGAAGTAGACCGCCTCCGTTCAAAGTTAGGGCGCACTCCACGAGAGCAGTTGGAACTTCATGGGCAGTGCATCACCAGGCCTCCCTGGCTCAAATCTGTAAGGCCGCAACGTGGTCTTCAGTTCACACGTTTACTAGGTTCTACCAGGTGGACGTTAGAAGTCAGGAGGATGTCGCCTTTGGGCGCAGTGTGTTGCAGGCCGCAAAAGATCCTAATGTCTGATAGCGCTCAGCTTATATATGGTGTATCCCCCCCCTCATTTGGCATTGCTTTAGGACATCCCATTAGTAATGACTATGTCGCTCTGTGTCCCGTGATGTACGAAAAAGAAAATAGGATTTTTATAACAGCTTACCTGTAAAATCCTTTTCTTGGAGTACATCACGGGACACAGAGCTCCCACCCCTCTTTTGGGGACACTTATTGCTTTGCTACAAAACTGAGGTGCTCCCGGATGGGAGGGGCTTATATAGGGGAGGGTACTTCCGGTTTTGGAAGTTGCCAGTGCCAGCACCTGACGGTAACTATATAACCCATTAGTAATGACTATGTCGCTCTGTGTCCCGTGATGTACTCCAAGAAAAGGATTTTACAGGTAAGCTGTTATAAAAATCCTATTATTTCCTGTAAACAGCACACATGGACTGTATGGGGCCCAGAGGACCCCTAATTACTCAACAGAACGATTTGACTTATCAGATGGAGTGAATTTGCATTCCGTAACAAACATCAGCTCAGCAGGAGATGTTCCAGTTACGCTTTTGACAAATTCACAAATAGAATTACTGTTTCTTTTTTTCCCTGTTGCTGCATTTGTACTATTTTTACCAATGTACATTTTGCTTCATATTAGTATTGGCACTTTCCATTTCAGATCAATGGTGTGCATTGTTATGGACGTGATGTCAATGATTATAATATACAAGTTCAGTGTGCATTATACTTGTCTAAAGGCTTAACCACTTAAGCCCCGGACCATTTTGTTGCTAAAGCACCAGGCCCCTTTTTGTGATTCGGCACTGCGTCGCTTTAACTGACAATTGCACGGTCGTGCGACGTGGCTCCCAAACAAAATTGACATCCTTTTTTCCCCACAAATAGAGCTTTCCTTTGGGGGGTATTTGATCACCTCTGCGGTTTTTATTTTTTGCGCTATAAACAAAAATAGAGCGACAATTTTGAAAAAAATTACATATTTTTAACTTTTTGCTATAATAAATATCCCCAAAAAATAAATAAAAAAACTTTTTTTTTTCCTCAGTTTAGGCCGTATTCTTCCACATATTTTTTGTAAAAAAACTCGCAATAAGCTTTCATTGATTGGTTTGCGCAAAAGTTATAGTGTCTACAAAATAGGGGATAGTTTTATGGCATTTTTATTAATAATTTATTTTTTACGAGTAATGGCCAGCGATCAGCGATTTTTATCGTGACTGAGATATTATGGCAGACACGTCGGACACTTTTGACACATTTTTGGGACCATTGTCATTTTTACAGCAATAGTGCTATAAAAATGCACTGATTACTGTGAAAATGACAATGGCAGTGAAGGGGTTAACATGTAGGTGGCGCTGTAGGGGTTAAGTGTGACCTAATGAGTGATTTTTACTGTAGGGGGGCATGGCTTGGCATATGACATCACTGATCGTCGTTCCCTATGACAGGGAGCAGACGATCATTGACATGTCACTAGGAAGAATGGGGAAAGGTTTGTTTACACTTACCTCTCCCCGTTCTTCAGCTCTGTGACCCAATCGCGGGACACCGGTGGGTGCGGTCATGGAGCTTCGGACCGAGTCGCCAGTGGCGGGTGCGCGACCCATGCACAGGTTCTTAACATGTACGCCCTTGTGCCTGTCCGTGCCATTCTGTCGACGTACATCGTCGTGCGGCGGTCCTTAAGTGGTTAAAGTAGTTTTAAACCCTCACATATACCCAGTGAAGTGACTGGTCTCAGGTGATACACAGAGATGAAACAAATCCTTCTGTGTAAGTTGTACCTGTTTATCTGCAGTATTTTTCTTCTCTACATCTGTTCAAAGGCAAGAATTTATAAAGCTTGTCTGAGGGT
Organism: Rana muscosa; assembly: GCA_029206835.1. Taxonomy (NCBI): domain Eukaryota; kingdom Metazoa; phylum Chordata; class Amphibia; order Anura; family Ranidae; genus Rana; species Rana muscosa. The sequence goes on along the minus strand of CM055118.1, from coordinate 499,351,371 downwards.
TCAAAAAAAGGGGACGAGATCTGAAGTTTCACTCTGCAGAGCTTGGTGAGTAGAGCTCTGAGAGCTGATTGGAGAGAAGAGACGCACCCCCGTTGACACAGGAACAGAGCTGAGGCTGTCAATATGCTGGAGTTCCCTCCCCTGTCACCTTTTTTCTCTTGGTGTCAGGAAAACTGAAGGTATTCATGTTGATAGCAAAGGGTCAAAGCAGCAGACAGAAATGACACATGGGGGGTTATTTACTAAAGGCAAATCCACTTTGTACTACAAGTGCAAACTACAAGTGCAAAGTGCACTTGAGATTGCACTGAAAGTGCACTTGGAAGTGCAGTCGCTGTAAATCTGAGGGGGACATGCAAGGAAAAAAAACCCAGCATTTTAGGTTCCTTAACCACTTGCCGACCAGCCGCCGTCATTATACGGCAGCAAGTTGGCACGATCCCGCAAATCGCTGTAGGTGTACGTATGCTTAGAAACTCGCTTTTGTGGGTGCACGCGTGCCGCACGAGCACGCCCATTGACCAGCGGGGGAGCCAATCACTAGATGTCCGTCGGCCACCCATGAACGTTCCCCTACAGTGACAGAACAGGTATGTGCCTGTGTAAACAAGGCAGATCTCTGTTCTGACAGGGGAGATCACACAGATCCTGTCTTTCTGCTATGCAGGAAGATAGATCTGTGTGTTTCCCCCAGTCACAAAGTCCCTCATACAGTTAGAAAACACCTGCAGAGAACACATTTAACCCCTTGATCGCCCCTGATGTTAACCCCTTCCCTGTCAGTGTCATTAGTACAATAACAGTGCATATCTTGAGCACTGATTACTGTAATAATGTCACTGGTTCCCAAAAAAGTGTCAAGAATGTCAGTTAGGTGTCCGATCTGTCCGCCGCAATGTTGCAGTCCCGCTAAAAATCACTGATTGCCGCCATTACTAGTAAAAAAATAATAATAATAAAAATGGCAAAAATCTATCCCCTATTTTGTAGACGCAATAACTTCTGCGCAAACAAATCAATTTACACTTATTGTGTTTTTTTTTAATCAAAAATATGTACTGTAGCAGAATACATATCGGCCTAAACTGATGAATACATTTGTTTTTTAAACATTTTTTGGGGGGAGGATGATTTTTTTTAATTGTCGCTTTTTCTTTGTTTATAGCGCAAAAAATAAAAACCGCAGATTTTTTTTTTACCAAAAACAGAATACATATCGGCCTAAACTAAGAAAAAAAAAGTTTTTTTATATATTTTTGGGGGATATTTATTGTAGCAAAAATGTAAAAATATTGCTTTTGCTTTTTTCCAAAATTGACGCTCCTTTTTTGTTTATAGCACAAAAAATAAAAACCGCAGAGGTGATCAAATACCACCAAAAGAAAGCTCTATTTGTTGGAAAAAAGGACAGCAATTTTGTTTGGGTGCCACGTTGCACGACCGCGCAATTGTCAGTTAAAGTGACAGTGCCGTATCGTAAAAAATGTGAAAGTGGTCAAAACGCCCCATCTTTGTGCATGCACGGGGGGGGGGGGGGAACCCACGCATGAGCAGATGTGCCACAGGGCTGTCCTGGGACTGTAAGACGTGGTAATTTTTACTGTATTTCCGGACCTAGACAGACTCTGTGATAATCAGATGCAAATAGAAACACACGTTTACATCCACCTGCCTGTAGACTAACATTGAGCTTCCGTTCAAATCTACCTGAAAAAACTGAGCAGCAGAACTGATTGGACCTCCATGTGAAAAGACCCGAAACACTAAAATTATTTTTCACATTAAGGGGGGTGTTTTATTGTTGCATATTGTTATGGTGATGTTATTCCTTGTTCCTGCCTAAAACAAAGTGAGCTTTTTATATAAAGTTCTTCCTGTTTCCAGATGTGCTTTACCTTCCAATACAATCATGTATTCCCTCATGGAACACTGTAAGAATGAGTCAAGTGACTTAGGTCATTCTACTATTTCCAGACTTGAATTATGACATCACTGCTACCCGGATATTACTAATGACATTGTCACTTTTCTTATACAAGGATATAATTAACATGATGTTGTACACTTACTGTACATATTTATTAATAAACCCTCTGTCTCAGGGTGAAATATTGTGTAGTAATATAGTTTGTGTTCAATGTCACGATTAGAAATTCAAACAATGACAAAACATAGATTACCATATAATGGGGAACAAAGGAGAAAGACGTACAAGATGAAATATGTCTGGTGCAGTGCCACGTATGCTCAGTTTTATGACTTTTGCTCTATTTATTTGTAACATATTTATTTATTTGTAACATTGTAACAGTGCCAACAATTTACACTGCACTTTACATATTGTACATTCACATCATTGCCTTAACCACTTCAGCCCCGGACCATTTTGCTGGTCAAAGACCAGGCCACTTTTTGCGATTCGGCACTGTGTCGCTTTAACTGACAATTGCGCGGTCGTACAATGTGGCTCCCAAACAAAATTGACGTCCTTTTTTTCCCACAAATAGAGCTTTCTTTTGGTGGTATTTGATCACCTCTGCGGTTTTTATTTTTTGCGCTATAAACAAAAATAGAGCAACAATTATGAAAAAAATGCAATATTTTTTACTTTTTGCTATAATAAATATCCCCCAAAAATCTATAAAAAAAATTTTTTCCTCACTTTAGGCCGATATGTATTCTTCTACATATTTTTGGTAAAAAAAATCACAATAAGCGTTTATTAATTGGTTTGCGCAAAAGTTATAGCGTCTACAAAATAGGGGATAGTTTTATGGCATTTTTATTAATATTTTTTTTTACTAGTAATGGCGGCGATTAGCGATTTTTAACGTGACTGTCACATTATGGCGGACACATCGGACACTTTTGACACATTTTTGGGACCATTGTTATTTTTACAGCAATCAGTGCTATAAAAATGCACTGATTACTGTGAAAATGACACTGGCAGTGAATGGGTTAACCACCAGGTGGCACTGTAGGGGTTGAGTATTTCCTAGGGAGTGCTTCTTACTATAGGGGGGGGGGTGGGCTGTGTGTGACATGACACTGATCTCCGCTCCTGATTACACAGAGCGGAGATCAGTGTCACTAGGCAGAGCAGGGAGATGCTTGTTTACACTAGCATCTCCCCGCTCTATCTCTCCGTAAGACGATCGCGGGTATCCCCGCGGCGATCGAGTCCGCGGGACCCACGGTCGGGCTCACGGAGAAAGCGGCAGGGTCGCGAGCGCGCCGCCGGCAGTGCGCGCTTGACCACACGGCGGTATCTTAAAGGGGACGTACCGTACCTGTACGTACTTATGCCTGTCCGTGCCATTCTGCCGACGCAAATATACAGGTGGCGGTCCTTAAGTGGTTAAAGCGGTTCTAAAGTTAAAACGTTTTTTTTACCTTAAAGCGGAGCTCCACCCAAAAGGGGAAGTTCCGCTTTAAGTACTATTCCCCCCTTCCCCTGCCACTTTTGGCATGCATTTTTTTTTACCTGGTTTTGACAGGTACCCGCTCCCACTTCCGCTTGGATCGCTAAGTGGAAGTTCTCCTCTCCCCCCTCCCTCCCTGCAGTCATTAGGGACACGTCACAGGTCCCAGATGAATGCCGGACCATTCAGAACACGCAGCGCGACTCGCGCATGCACAGTGCACATCCGGCTGTGAAGCCACTAGCCGGTAGGGATGAGCTTGGTGTTCGAGTCGAACATACGTTCGACTCGAACATCGGCTGTTCGACCGTTCGGCGTGAAAAAAACCTGAGCTCCCCTGACCCTGTCCTGGTGCCGTAGTCGCACAGGTACTCATTGATGGCCCTCTGTTGTGTGTGCAGCCGCTGCAGCATGGCCAACGTTGAGTTCCACCTGGTGGGCATGTCACATATAAGGCGGTTCTTGGGCAGGTTCAACTCCTTTTGCAGCTCAGCCAGGCGAGCACTGGCATTATAAGATCTGCGGAAATGCACACAGACTTTCCTGGCCTGCCTCAGGACATCCTGTAAGCCTGGGTACCTGCCCAAGAACCGCTGCACCACCAGGTTAAGGACGTGAGCCACACAGGGCACATGGGTCAGTTGTCCCTGTCGGAGGGCGGAGAGGAGGTTGGTGCCATTGTCGCAAACCACCATTCCTGGCTTAAGCTGGCGTGGCGTCAACCACCTCTCGGCCTGCCCCTGCAGAGCAGACAGAACCTCTGACCGAATGCCTCAGCTAACCTACGCTGCATGGCCTCCCTGATCCTGCAAAGTCTGCGGAAGGATCCTCGTATTCTTCAGATCAAGGAGAGGGACCATTACTGGCTGGCCACTCTCCTTGATTCACGGTACAAGGGTAAGGTTGCGGACCTTATCTTACCGTCGCAGAGGGAGCAGAGGATGAGACAACTCCGGGAGGCCTTGCAGAAAGGTCTGTGCAATGTGTTCCCAGAGACTGGGAGGTTACAAACTCCTGGTGCTGGACAACGAGTTGCTGAGGCTTCGGTCAGTAAAAGAAGGAGCGGTGGGGAAGGTGGCCGTCTGACCGATGCGTTCAGACAATTCTTTAGTCCACAGCCCCAAGGTATGATCGGTTCCAGCAACCATCGCCAGCGTCTGATATACATGGTGCAGGAATACCTAGGGGCAAGGTCAGACTTGGACACCTTCCCCACCAAAAATCCTCTGGCTTACTGGGTCTTGAGGATGGATCACTGGCCAGAGCTTGCACAGTATGCAATTAAGCTACTGGCCTGTCCTGCATCCAGCGTTCTTTCAGAACGCACATTCAGTGCTGCTGGAGGATTTGTCACGGATCACAGGGTACGCCTGTCCACGACTCGGTTGATCGACTGACCTTCATAAAGATGAACCAGTCTTGGATCACCACCAGCTACCAAACACCTGAAGCTGATATAACAGACTAATTTATTTTCAAATGTCACATCCCTTCAAGACTGATGCTGATGCTGAGAGACTGTCCTGTTATGTTGACTGACTATCCTCCTCCTCCTCAATGATCCGATTGATGATGATAGCTTGGAAGAACATTTTTGTTTCTGGGGTAGCTATGCCATTTTTCTTAAAGATTTTCATCCATATTATCGGGACCAGACATTACATTAAAGCCGCAAGCAGTTTTAAATGGCTTTTTTTCCTTTAGAAATGTCATTTTGTGCAGGGACAGTTCTAAACACGGGAAACACGTGCCACTTCACAGGCATACTTTAGACACCCCCCAGGTACGATATTTAAAGGAATATTTGACTTTTTTTTTTCACTTTATGCATCATTAAAATGACTGCTCCCGAAAAACGGCCGTTTTTAAAACTTCTTTTTGCATTGATACATGTCCCCTGGTGCAGAACCCGGGTTCCCAAACCCTTTTTAGGACAATAACATGCATAATAGTCGTTATAATTAGCACTTTAGATTTCGAACGTTCGCATCCATTGTATTTAATAGGGTTCTAACATTCGTGCAAACTTTCGGTCCGTTCGCGGGTTCTGGTGCGAACCGAACCCGGGGGTGTTCGGCTCATCACTACTAGCCGGGTGCCCACAGTTGAAATGCCAGTGCTGGGGAGAGAAGCGGGAGAGCAGCAATGGCTTGAGTGAGCACATCGCTGGATCCTGGGACAGGTGAGTGTGTGTTTATTAAAAGTCAGCAGCTACACTTTTGGTAGCTGCTGACTTTTAATAAACCTAGCAATGACTGGAGCTCCTCTTTAATGCGCTTGTGAGCCGCGCTTGCACAACTGCCCTAATAGCACACAGCTTGCTATGGAGGCACCCACAAGAGGAGGAGCCGAGAGCTCAGGGGACCCTTGAGGAGGAAGTAAGGTACCACATTGGTATTGCACAGAGCAGGTAAGTATAACATGTTTGTTATTTAGACAGGTGCCAAGTAAACTGCCTTGTCTTTGAAGTGAGGGAGGAAACCCACACAAGTAGAGGGAGAACATGCAAACCCCATCCTCGATGGACATATAGGGGTTGATTTACTAGAACTAGAGTGCAAAATCATGTACAGCTGTGCATGGAAGCCAATCAGTTTCAAATGTCAGCTTGTTCATGCAGTGCTACCCCTGAAGTATCTGCTAGAAATTACACAGATTGCTTGTCCCAGTAATTACCCCGCAGCCAGGCACACACAATCACAGTCACTCTTCGGCTCAATAACAAGTCTAGGGGTGTTCTTTTTGTTGTTTTTTGGAGAAACTGGGATAGGGTTGAGGGAATAGAGTGGGGTACAGGTTGAGGACAGTTAACTTTCTTCTGTAGAGCTGAAGCAGAAGTCCTTGCACAAGCAAACTATGGACTTGGCTTTGAAATAGAGCCCATGTCCCCTTTAGACAAACAGACAGCTGACTCTTAAGCCTAGTACACACGACCGAGAATCTCATCAGGAAAAAAAACCCGTCGTTTTTCCCTGACGAGATTCTTGACAAGAATCTTGTCCCGGCCGAGTGTACACACACTCGATTCAAAAGAACCGCCGTGCTTTTGAATGGAACGAACGCAGTGACGTCATCGACTACGACGAGCGTGCGCTTGTCACATTCGATGCCGTCGCCGCCATCTTACTACACCCTACCTATGCCTAGAAAGCTACCGCGCATGCGTCAAAGTCATTTCGAGCATGCGCGGGTTTCCATGGAGACAGGTAAGCGTACACACTCTCGGGTTTCTCGTCCGGAAACAGGCCGACAAGAATCCCGACGAAAAAATAGAGCAGGCTCTCTATTTTTCTCGTCGAGATTCTGGCCAGTTTTCTTGATGAGAAACCTGAAAGCCTCGTACACACGCACGGTTTACTCGGCTTCTTGCTGGTTCTTGCCAAGAAAACCGGTTGTGTGTACGAGGCTTAACACCAGAGAGGTGGCAGCAGCCCAAAAGTAAGATATCTCACAGCAGTGTGTACTCACAAATGTCTAAGGAAAGTTGGTTTCCCTCTTTTCAACATTCATGCAACACCTTTCTCCTGTGATACCAGACTAGATCTTCAGACGACAACCCCTCAATCAGCTCTCTGTAACTTCAGCATCTAGGCCAGTGGTTCTCAACCTGGGGGTCGGGACCCCCTCGGGAGTCGAATGATGATTTGCCAGGGGTCACCAAATCGTGGGCTGTTCCTGAAGCCTGCACCGCTCTCCCAACCTTTTTGCGGCCACATAGCAGGGCTGTCCCTCTTTGCATCCGGCCATTCAGTTCACGACATGACTGGGGGGCAGAGACTAGAGGTCAGCTGACTGGTGAGGAATGTGAAGTGGGAGGGGCTGGAGGAGACCCTATCTCCTGATTTCAGCATAGGTGTCACTGCTACGAGACACCACAAAGTCGGAGACACAGTGAAGCCAGAGACACAGTGAGTAACACAACCTGTAATTATAGTTGCCATTAAAAGTCCCCACTACAGTTCTCAGATCAGCAGATGACCTTGATCAAGAGCACCTAAGTTGGCTGATCAGAACTCCCCCCAGCACTGCCCCTTATTCCACACTTCACCAGCACTGCCATTCATCCCATTCGCCCCACCAAGGAGTAAGAGAAGGACTAAAAATAGAGAATACATGGAAGGAAGAGGAAAAGAGGGGGAGGAACAAAGAAAAAGGGGGAAAAAAGACGGCAAGAGAGAGGGATAGAGAAAAAATAAATAAATAAATTAGGATAGAGAGAGATAAAAGGGAAAGAAAGGAGAACAAAGATAAAGAGTGGTACATCCTAAAATGTACCAGAAGGGGTTTTAATAATGTATGAGTGGAAGAGACTCAGGGAGCACTAAATGCCCGTGGGTTAGGGGCACAAATTACTTGTCTTGCCTTGGGTGCTGACAACCCACGCTACAAAATTAATTTTATTGTTGGGGGTCCCCACAACTTGGGAAATTTTATCAAGGAATCATGGCACTAGAAGGTTTAGAACCCCTGATCTAGGCCCTCAGGTCCCCCACCTGAGGCCTCACAAACAGCAAGCACATGACAGCACTGCCCGGAGAGCAGCAAGCCCTCCAGGCTGTGTTCCTCTCCTGAAGGAAAAGCAGTCTCAGAGTATTTATATAGACTCCCAGCAGCCTTCAGGGCCGCCCTCCTTGGGATTGGCCAGGGCTGTATAACTATTCATAACCAGCAGCAGCTGAAACACCAAACACACCTAACTAATCACATGCAGCTGCACTGATTACCGTGAGTACAACTAAATTTACCTAACACAGCAATTGCAGCCACTCTGATTACAGTGAGATAAGCTAATTTTACCTAACAACGAAAATAGAGCTCTACTGAACACAGTGAGCCAGAACTAAATCTACATAATCCTAGCACCTATCTATGGAGGGGGCTACATTCAAAAGAAAAACTTTGACAAAAAACAACAACCTGCTCCAGTTTTAGTAAATCAACCCCATAGGGTCTTGGAATTCAAGCCAAGGACTCCAGTGCTGCAGAGCTGAAGTGCTAACCACTAAAGCTGACTATACACTAGTAGAATTTCAGTCAAATGTGTTGTCAAATGTTTGTTTTAAGAACGTTAGTTTGATTTTCTAATCATGGTGTTTAAATCGACATGAGAATGGAGCAAGATAGAATTTTTTCTCGAAAGAACAAATGCTCAACAGTGTATGTGTTTCTTGTTTAGTAAAGTCCATTTGTTCCAAAATGTAATGTTAAAAGTAAATGAAGTTTAGATGTAATTTCATTAGAAACAAAAAAAAACTAAGGTGGGAATTTATATGAGGTATATGCGGCAATAGAAACACAGTCAATATAAAAAACACAATGTTTATTGCTACATAATAATTGCATAATATGTAAGAAAATTAATTCATAGGTTTGTGTCCATAATGACAACATGTAACAAACATAGTATATAGAAAATTGGCAACAATAATAAATGATACATTGTGTAATAAGCATACGACCACTGCATCAAGATAATACATTGTAGGGTAAATATATACCAGCCATCCTAGCTGACACGGACCACCTCAGAGACAGTATAAAGTTCAAATCTGTAAATATAAAACTGGTCTAAACCATCCAATAAAGATGAGATGCATCCAATAATCCCTACGCGTTTTGTGGATTTATTCCATTCTTCAGGGACAAATGCATTAAATATCTGTGAAAAAACACAAATATATAAAGTAGAAAGTAATATTGTATAAAGCAATCTAGCCAGGGTGCCTGACAAAAATGAATACTAGGCAAAGGGAGGAGAATGCTTCTCCCCCTAGGGTACTTACATATGAGCTAAATATGAAGTGGTGAGATTGCAACAAAAGTGACGCTCAAGGCGTCTGTCACGGGAGCTGAGGTACTGGGACCCAAGGAGTGGAGCAGGAGCATGAAAGGGACCTCTACAGGAGGAAAATGTCCAGGAGGTGATGTGTGTAGGCTTCAATACTATTGACACAAATGTCACGTCTACCCCAATGCAAGTGGTCAGACACTATAGCTAGCTACTGTGTGCTTCCCCTATAGCAGCCCATTTTCCCTTAAAGCAAGCAGGCCTACGGGCACTTGGTTGCCCCCAGGACTTATACACAATGCTATAGTGCCTGGCCACCACACCAGGGCAGACGCGAACAGAGCAAACAACAGACTACTTGCAGTTTAGCAGACAGATAGCATGGTTCTATGACAGTCCAGGTAAAAGGCAGGCTGAGTTCAGGGAATAGTCCAATATCCGATCCAGTGTTCAGTATGCTTATATCAGGTGACTGACCAGATCAATCACCTTGCAGATGAACACAGACAGGGGGAATGCAACAGCCAACACTTGGATGCTGGAATGATGAGCAGGAGCACTAAGTGATCCTGACAACTATAATGTGAAAAAAAATGTTTTTAATTGAGTGAGTGATTATACTTTTGTAAAATCGTGGGAAAAGGTGAATAGAAACCTCCACCAAGGACAAGCTAGAGATACAGATGAAAGAAAAGTTAGAAGGAGGCAAAGCCACATGGTGAAATAATAATAAGGGACAGATATACTCGTAATTAGGGAGGGGCCGGTGCTCGATTCGAACCCATGTTCGAATCGAGCACCGGGCGTTCGCTCGCTCGTCGAGCCCAGAACTATTTGGGCCGTTCGCATCACATTCGTGTGATGCGAGCGGCCCCGCAATGCATTGCGGCCGGCGCGGCCGGCGCAGTGCATTGCTGGCTGATGATTGGCCAAGCATGCACTGTGACCCCGCATGCTTGGCCAATCACAGCGCCCGAAACTCGGAGAGCAATAATTGGCTACAGGCAGGACGCCTGTAGCCAATTACAGCTCAGGGGCTTTAGTACATGCCCCACCATTTAAAAGGCCGCCACGCCATCGGCCCCGGTCACATGAGTTCCGGCTTTAGGAGAGATCAGTCTGCTGATTCTGTCTTTGCTTGATACTGAAAGATTTGCTCTTCTTTGCTAAACCATTGGCTATTTCTTTGCTAAACCATTGCTACCTAAGTCATTGATCGTTCATTGCTGCTGATTGCACAGTTAGCGTGTTATTAGCTGCTGCTGGGGATTAGTCTGGTGCGTGCTTACTGTTAGTACAGTATTGCAGTAGTACCAACCGCAGTGCTGTTAGCACAGCATTGCACCCCAACAGCACCCATAGGACTTCTAGTGTGTTAGTGGCAGCAAACAGAGCTCCTATATTTTCTTCTCAGCAGCACCCATAGGACTTCTAGTGTGTTAGTGGCAGCAAACAGAGCTCCTATATTTTCTTCTCAGCAGCACCCATAGGACTTCTAGTGTGTTAGTGGCATCACACAGAGCTCCTATATTTTCTTCTCAGCAGCACCCATAGGACTTCTAGTGTGTTAGTGGCAGCAAACAGAGCTCCTATATTTTCTTCTCAGCAGCACCCATAGGACTTCTAGTGTGTTAGTGGCAGCAAACAGAGCTCCTATATTTTCTTCTCAGCAGCACCCATAGGACTTCTAGTGTGTTAGTGGCAGCAAACAGAGCTCCTATATTTTCTTCTCAGCAGCACCCATAGGACTTCTAGTGTGTTAGTGGCAGCAAACAGAGCTCCTATATTTTCTTCTCAGCAGCACCCATAGGACTTCTAGTGTGTTAGTGGCATCACACAGAGCTCCTATATTTTCTTCTCAGCAGCACCCATAGGACTTCTAGTGTGTTAGTGGCAGCAAACAGAGCTCCTATATTTTCTTCTCAGCAGCACCCATAGGACTTCTAGTGTGTTAGTGGCATCACACAGAGTTCCTATATTTTCATCTCAGAAGCACCCATAGGACTTCTAGTGTGTTAGTGGCATCACACAGAGCTCCTATATTTTCTTCTCAGCAGCACCCATAGGACTTCTAGTGTGTTAGTGGCATCACACAGAGCTCCTATATTTTCTTCTCAGCAGCACCCATAGGACTTCTAGTGTGTTAGTGGCATCACACAGAGCTCCTATATTTTCATCTCAGAAGCACCCATAGGACTTCTAGTGTGTTAGTGGCATCACACAGAGCTCCTATATTTTCTTCTCAGCAGCACCCATAGGACTTCTAGTGTGTTAGTGGCAGCAAACAGAGCTCCTATATTTTCTTCTCAGCAGCACCCATAGGACTTCTAGTGTGTTAGTGGCATCACACAGAGCTCCTATATTTTCATCTCAGAAGCACCCATAGGACTTCTAGTGTGTTAGTGGCATCACACAGAGCTCCTATATTTTCTTCTCAGAAGCACCCATAGGACTTCTAGTGTGTTAGTGGCAGCAAACAGAGCTCCTATATTTTCTTCTCAGCAGCACCCATAGGACTTCTAGTGTGTTAGTGGCATCACACAGAGCTCCTATATTTTCTTCTCAGCAGCACCCATAGGACTTCTAGTGTGTTAGTGGCAGCAAACAGAGCTCCTATATTTTCTTCTCAGCAGCACCCATAGGACTTCTAGTGTGTTAGTGGCATCACACAGAGCTCCTATATTTTCATCTCAGAAGCACCCATAGGACTTCTAGTGTGTTAGTGGCATCACACAGAGCTCCTATATTTTCTTCTCAGCAGCACCCATAGGACTTCTAGTGTGTTAGTGGCAGCAAACAGAGCTCCTATATTTTCTTCTCAGCAGCACCCATAGGACTTCTAGTGTGTTAGTGGCATCACACAGAGCTCCTATATTTTCATCTCAGAAGCACCCATAGGACTTCTAGTGTGTTAGTGGCATCACACAGAGCTCCTATATTTTCTTCTCAGCAGCACCCATAGGACTTCTAGTGTGTTAGTGGCATCACACAGAGTTCCTATATTTTCATCTCAGAAGCACCCATAGGACTTCTAGTGTGTTAGTGGCATCACACAGAGCTCCTATATTTTCTTCTCAGCAGCACCCATAGGACTTCTAGTGTGTTAGTGGCATCACACAGAGCTCCTATATTTTCATCTCAGAAGCACCCATAGGACTTCTAGTGTGTTAGTGGCATCACACAGAGCTCCTATATTTTCTTCTCAGCAGCACCCATAGGACTTCTAGTGTGTTAGTGGCAGCAAACAGAGCTCCTATATTTTCTTCTCAGCAGCACCCATAGGACTTCTAATGTGTTAGTGGCATCACACAGAGTTCCTATATTTTCATCTCAGAAGCACCCATAGGACTTCTAGTGTGTTAGTGGCATCACACAGAGCTCCTATATTTTCTTCTCAGAAGCACCCATAGGACTTCTAGTGTGTTAGTGGCAGCAAACAGAGCTCCTATATTTTCTTCTTAGCAGCACCCATAGGACTTCTAATGTGTTAGTGGCATCACACAGAGTTCCTATATTTTCATCTCAGAAGCACCCATAGGACTTCTAGTGTGTTAGTGGCATCACACAGAGCTCCTATATTTTCTTCTCAGAAGCACCCATAGGACTTCTAGTGTGTTAGTGGCAGCAAACAGAGCTCCTATATTTTCTTCTCAGCAGCACCCATAGGACTTCTAGTGTGTTAGTGGCATCACACAGAGCTCCTATATTTTCTTCTCAGCAGCACCCATAGGACTTCTAGTGTGTTAGTGGCATCACACAGAGCTCCTATATTTTCATCTCAGAAGCACCAATAGGACTTCTAGTGTGTTAGTGGCAGCAAACAGAGCTCCTATATTTTCTTGTCAGCAGCACACATAGTACCTATAGTGTGTTAGTGTCAGCACCCATAGGACCTACAGTGTGTTGTGAGCACACATAGGAGTTCTATTTTTTATACTATATACACTACCGACTACAATGGCTGGAAGACCGCCAAGGAGAGGCAGAGCGTGCCGAGGCAAGAACACAGGGCAGGCAGGCTCTGTTTCTAGAGACAACAGTGCTGGCCGTGGACGTGGTCGTGCATCGTCATCAGCACGTGGCCATGGGACACGCTTGTCTTTGTTTTCGGCAGCTGGACATGTGGAGCCGCATCATGCCGAAGGCTTGGTAGAATGGATGACCAAGCCCACCTCATCCTCCTCATCCTCTCTCACCCAGGCTCAGGGTACTGGCAGAGCAGCTGCCAACGCGTACTCAATGGCATCATCAGCCACCCCTTCCCTAGACCCACCATGTCCTCCTGAGGAGTCCCCCGAACTGTTTGAGCACAGTGTTGGGTACATGCTCCAGGAGGATGCCCAACGATTCGAAGGCTCGGATGATGATACCCAGCTTGAGGAAGTCAGTAGTGTGTGCGCAGAGAGAGGGGATGCTGAAGGACAGCAATCTGGCAGTAGTGTTCCACCAGCTGCAGCTTACTGCCAGGTTTGCTCTAGTGGTGAAGAGGGAGGGGATGATGAGGTCACTGACTCCACGTGGGTGCCTGAAGGGAGAGAGGAGGAGGAGGAGGAGGATGCAGCGTCACATGTCCAACGAGGCAGGATGCCCCCTGGAGGCCAGCTAGAGGCCAGCACAGCAACTGTACCACACCGCAGAGCTCCGCCTGTGCAGGGCGCTGCCTCTGCACGTTATCACAAAAGTTCTTTGGTGTGGGCCTTTTTTGAGACGAGTGCATCAGATCGCACCACTGCTATTTGCAATATTTGTCTCAAGCGTATCTCGCGTGGCCAAAACATCAGCCGCTTGGGCACCACAAGCATGAGCAGACATATGTCGACCTGCCATGCAGCTCGTTGGCAAGCACACATAAAAGACCCACACCAAAGAACAAAGCGGACCTCTCCTTGCTCCTCATCAGCTGGGATCTCCATCCCCACTATATCTTCAGTCCTCTCTGAAAGCTGCTCTGAGAGGACTGAAGGTGTAGAATTAGGTGTGTCACAACCAAGTACTTGCAGTACACCGACGTCCGATTGTAGCAGGCAAATTTCCCTGCCCCAGCTGCTGGACCGTCGAAAGAAGTATACTCCCAGCCATCCACATGCCCAGCGGTTGAATGCTAGCTTGGCTAAATTGCTAGCACTTCAACTGCTGCCTTTTCAGTTGATAGACTCGGCCCCCTTCCGTGAGTTTGTTCAATGTGCGGTTCCTCAGTGGCAGGTTCCCAAACGCCACTTTTTCTCACGGAAGGCGATTCCGTCTCTCTACTGGCATGTGGAAGGCAATGTCCATGCCTCGCTGGACAGGGCGGTCAGCGGTAAGGTGCATATTACCGCTGACTCATGGTCCAGCAGGCATGGACAGGGACGTTATCTTTCTTTCACGGCCCATTGGGTCACTCTATTGGCAGCTGGGAGGGATGCAGGACAAGGTGCAGTAGTGTTGGAGGTTGTTCCGCCACCACGCCTCCAAAATGCTACTACTGGTTGTGACACACCTCTCTCCTCCACCCCCTCCTCTTCTTCCTCCATGTCCTCTTCGAGTGCTCTGTCCTCGGAACCAGCGGTGCTCCGTAGGCGTACAAGGGGCTACGCGAGTACGCAGGCAAAAAGATGCCATGCCGTGCTTGCGCTGGTGTGTTTGGGGGACAGGAGCCACACTGGGCCAGAGGTTCTGGCAGCTCTGCAGGGGCAGGCCGAGAGGTGGTTGACGCCACGCCAGCTTAAGCCAGGAATGGTCGTTTCTGATAATGGCACCAACCTCCTCTCCGCCCTGCGACAGGGGCAGCTCACCCATGTGCCCTGTATGGCTCACGTCCTCAACCTGGTGGTGCAGCGGTTCTTGGGCAGGTTCCCAGGCTTACAGGATGTCCTGAGGCAGGCCAGGAAAGTCTGTGTGCATTTCCGCCGATCTTATAATGCCAGTGCTCGGCTGACTGAGCTGCAAAAGGAGCTGAACCTGCCCAAGAACCGCCTAATATGTGACATGCCCACCAGGTGGAACTCAACGTTGGCCATGCTGCAGCGACTGCACACGCAGCAGATGGCCATCAATGAGTACCTTTGCGACTACGGCACCAGGACAGGGTCAGGGGAGCTTGGCTTTTTTTCCCCACGCCAGTGGAGCATGATCAGGGATGCATGCACTGTCCTCTCACCATTTGAGGAGGCCACGAGGATGGTGAGCAGTGACAGTGCATGCATCAGTGACACTGTACCTCTTGTCCACCTGTTGGAGCATACGCTGCGTGGGATAATGGACAGGGCACTTGAGGCAGAACAGAGGCAGGAAGAGGAGGACTTCCTTGTCTCTCAAGGCCCCCTTTATCCAGACAATGTTCCTTCTGTCCCACCCATCACACAGGAAGAGGAGGAGGAGGAGGAGGAGGAGGAGGATTGTGTGAGCATGGAGGTGGAGCCTGGCACTCAGCATCAGCAGCAGCAGTCTTTTAGGGATGATGTACAGTCCCAACAAACCAGTGGACTTGTACGTGGCTGGGAGGAGGTGGCTGGCGATCATGTCATCCTCAGTGACCCAGAAGACTCCGGACCGAATGCCTCAGCTAACCTACGCTGCATGGCCTCCCTGATCCTGCAAAGCCTGCGGAAGGATCCTCGTGTTCTTCGGATCAAGGAGAGTGACCATTACTGGCTGGCCACTCTCCTTGATCCACGGTACAAGGGTAAGGTTGCGGACCTTATCTTGCCGTCGCAGAGGGAGCAGAGGATGAGACATCTCAGGGAGGCCTTGCAGAAAGGTCTGTGCAACGCGTTCCCAGAAACTGGGAGGTTACAAACTCCTGGTCCTGGACGACGAGTTGCTGAGGCTTCGGTCAGTAGCAGAAGGAGCGGTGGGGAAGGTGGACGTCTGACCGATGCGTTCAGACAATTTTTTAGTCCGCAGCCCCAAGGTATGATCGGTTCCAGCAACCATCGCCAGCGTCTGATATACATGGTGCAGGAATATCTAGGGGCAAGGTCAGACTTGGACACCTTTCCCACCGAAAATCCTCTGGCTTACTGGGTCCTGAGGATGGATCACTGGCCAGAGCTTGCACAGTATGCAATTGAGCTACTGGCCTGTCCTGCATCCAGCGTTCTTTCCGAACGCACATTCAGTGCTGCTGGAGGATTTGTCACCGATCATAGGGTGCGCCTGTCCACCGACTCGGTTGATCGACTGACCTTCATAAAAATGAATCAGTCTTGGATCACCACCAGCTACCAGACACCTGAAGCGGATATAACGGAATAATTTATAATGTCACATCCCTTCAAGACTGCCTATGCTGATGCTGAGTGACTGTCCTGTTATGTTCACTGTCTATCCTCTTCCTCCTCCTCAATGATCCATGCCACCACACCAGTGCCTAAGGCACAATTTTTCAGCCCCTGTATAACAGGGGCGTGTAATTACAATTTTTAGGCAATGCTTTGCAACAGGTCTCATTGCTGTGCTCAGAGTACAGTATCTGTGAGGGGTTGCAGTGTTGTGGCACCAGCACCAGTGCCTAAAGCACAATTTTTCAGCCCCTGTATAACAGGGGCGTGTAATTACAATTTTTTAAAAAGATGCTTCGCAACAGGTGTGACTGCTGTGCTCCAAGTACAGTATCTGTGAGGGGTTGCAGTGTTGTGGCACCAGCACCAATGCCTAAGGCACAATTTTTCAGCCCCTGTTTAACAGGGGCGTGTAATTACAAATCTTGATCTAATAGTTCACAGCAGGGCCCATTCCTGCGCCCACCAAGAGTAACTATGAGGGCCTACAGTCTTGTGGCAACACCGTCCACCACCACCACCACCACCAAAGGCCCAATTTTTCTGCCCTGTTCAACAGGTGCATGCAATTACAAATCTTGATCTAATAACTCACAGCAGGGCCCATTCCTGCACCCACCAAGAGTAACTGTGAGGGCTTACAGTCTTGTGGCAACACCGTCCACCATGCCATTTTTCTCAAGGATTTTCAGCCATATGGCGGCCAGGACAAGACATGACATTAAAGCCGCAAGTGGTTTTAAATGGCTTCTTTTTTTCCTTTACAAATGTCATTTTGTGCAAGGACAGTTCTAAACACGGGAAACACATGCCACTTCACAGGCATACTTTAGACACCCCCCAGGTACCATATTTAAAGGAAAATTTCACTTTTTTTTTTTTCACTTTATGCAACATTAAAATGACTGCTCCCGAAAAAACTTTAGTTTTTAAAATTTCTTTTTGCATTGATATATGTCCCCTGGGGCAGGACCCGGGTCCCCAAACCTGTTTTATGACATTAACATGCATATTGGCCGTTGTAATTAGCAATTTTGATTTCGAACGTTCGCGTCCATTATAACGAATAGGGTTCGAAAATTCGCGCGAACTTTCGGTCCGTTCGAAGGTTCTGGTGCGAACCGAACCCGGGGGTGTTCGGCTCATCCCTACTAGTAATAGAGAACCCCAATGAGTAGGTGAGGGTGTGTGCTCTAAGACTATAATAGAGTCAGGGATATAAGAACTCCAGTGATTAATTTGCAAAAGAAGCCATGATACAGATGGGTATGTGCAGTGTGCACAGTGTGTGAGCCCAAGCCCAGCCCAGGGTCTCACCCAGCGTCACGCTGGCTTGACTAGCGAAGGGGAGGAGGAGGTGTCCCCGCCCAAACAACTGCAGCTGTAGAGAGGGGCTGCAATCACCATCTCCCCATAGTTAGCCAAAGTGGAAAACATGCCGGCATCAAGACACCTGGCCAGGGTCATGTGCACGGCATGTGGGTGTAGCGCCGATGCAAATCAATGCGCACCAGCCCAATCCCCCACTACAAGAGCAGGTGAAGGGGGAAGTGGAGGGCAAGACGTGCATCGAAAACAGAAGTAGCCCAGCTGATGTTAATCACCTGGAACTGCATAAACTAACCACACAGCTAATGAATGTATTGGGCATGTAATCAAATCTACATATAGATGGAATATTCCCCATATATACTGTATTAAAGTAGCCAAGTCAAAATGAGGTCCGTCATGAGCTAGGAAAAAGTAATATTGGTCACAGATAATCAAAGCCAAATAACATACCTCCATCCCTAACAATCATATGTTGTCATTATGGACACAAACCTATGGATGAATTTTATTACATATTATGCAATTATTATGTAGCAATAAACATTGTTTGTTTTTTTATATTGACTGCGTTTCTGTTTCCGCACATGCCTCAGTTATTTTTTGTTTCTACTGAATCAGGGATGGAGATGTTCATATAAAAGAGGGGAAAGTTTGGGACTTTTATATTGAATATAGGGATGGAGGCACCTCTTCAATTGAGGTTCCTTATTCAAAGTCCCGAATCCCCCCCCCCCCTTTTTTTGCATGTTTCATATAAAGTCCCACCAAGCTCCCTTCCCCCCTTTTTCCCGCCTTTAATTATAGATGTAATTTCAAACAACATTTGTCAAGCTAATGAATGTACAAAGATTTTTTGTACCAACGTTCGTACAAAAGGTTGTTCTAATACTTACTAGTGTATGACCAGCCGAAACCACTATGTTTCCCATGTTGCTGCTTTTACAATAGTTATTACACTGCAGCATTATGAAAGTGTCTGCCCTGTGTCTTGTGCCAAATATAAGATAGGAAAATTCCAAAATGAAGTTTGTGATTAAACTCAAAACATTATATAGCTCAGATATAGTACATAGCTAGGAAGTAAGAAAAACATCTGTTTTTCAAACTAAGTGTAGCTATTGGTGTCAGTGGGGGGAATTATGCCCCATTGTTGGTATTATTGGATAAAACAGTCCCCGAAGGGCAGGATAAAAGCAAGCAAAGGGCCACATCTGGCCCCCGGGCCAGTTTGGAGACCACTGCTCTAGGATAATAGCAAGCCCACTTTCACACCCCTCTAACTAAAAACATCTGTGCCCACATTTTTTAATCTAAGTGTAGCTATTATTGCAAAACCACACGTTGTCCCGCACCGCACAAAAACTTCCCATTTACAGATGTGTGCAGGTGCAATTAATTCTTAATGGCACCCGATCTAGCTAGCACTTGTGTGTTCACTCCTGCCAAAACGCATGGTACCACAGCATTACTAAAGGCAGGGGGCAGGCAACATTTAAAACTTAGTAGATGGCCTTTTCCTCTTCTTTAAGACAGCACTTTGATATATTAAAACCCAACTCTAGTGTAGCGCCTACCCCGTCTTTCCAGAGTCTAATGGTGACTACCGGGGGTAGGGAAGGCTGACATACATCCTCAGGGTACAGGTTTTTGAGCATAGTGGGATATGAACCAGAAAGAACGTTAGGCGCCAGTCACTTTTATTCTTAAACAAAATAGAAGTTTATTTCTCAGAACAGGAAAAATATGGGAGAGAGGGGAATAGGGCACAGGACACCCTTAGTAATGATCAGCAACCAGCAGATTGGCAGACTCCTTAGACTAAAATAGGTGAAGTAAGGCAGACAGCAGTACAGGAATAAAAGCCTTTAAGCTGAACCAGCACATCTGTACTTTGTAAGCCAAGCTGTCTCCTCTAGTAACTGAACTTTACTCACTGCTTTCTGCACTGATTCCCTTGGATGAGTTCTCTCTGAAGTCCTCCCAGCCAGTTCATATCCTCCAGCTCATGAAAAGTCCCCTCTGATGCTTCCTTAGAACTCACTCCCTCTAGGATTGTTACTGGATCTTTAGCAGGCTTTCCTCCACATAAACCTGAACACCCAGATAGGCCTCGGTCAGTCCTAGCAGCTGAAAACCACCTGGATAGGCCCTAGGCTTTGGGTCTATCAGCCAGGAACTCTCCATTAGGCTTGTGCAATTCGTTACGTAACGAATCGAAATTCGTCCGAATTTAGCAACTTTCGGACATTCGGAAGCATTCGAATTTCTGAACAAAGCAATTACGAATAAAACCGAATCCGAAATAAATTATACCGCAAAATAGCGAATGCCCGAATGTCTTCGGCATAATTCGTTATGAAAAAAGTTACGAATGTACGAATCCATACGAAGCACAATAACACTCACTCTGCTTTCTGCTTCTCCCTCACCGTGCTGAACTCCCTCTCAAAATGGTGTACAGGGGCGGAGGCTATAGCCGCATGTAAAAAACGAAAGTAAAATACGAGATTTCTAATCCATTCGAAGCACAATAACACTCTGCTCTGCTCTCTGCTTCTCCCTCACCGTGCTGAACCCTCTCAAAATGGTGTACAGGGGCGGAGGCTATAGCCGCATGTAAAAAACGAAAGTAAAATACGAGATTTCGAATCGTTACAAATAGCCGCTATGTATTTAGAAAAGTACAAATCAATTGGAAGCACATTAGGCATAATAGGCAGCGTCGTTGTGAGAGAGACACGGAAAATTACGAATCAACGAATCCAAAAAAAGTTACGAAAGTAGGAGTTGTGTCCAGAATCAACGAAAAACAACGTACCCTACCGAAAGTACGAATTATAAATCAACTAAAAATTCAACGAAAAATGACGCTTGCGAAAATACAAATTAATCCGAACACGAAAAATCCCATCTAGCAAAATTACGAATGATTACGAATCAACAGGACCGAAAAGAAACGAACCGAAACTAAACAAATTTTTCCGTTGTGCACAAGAAACGAACCGAAACTAAACAAATTTTTCCGTTGTGCACAAGTCTACTCTCCATACACCATCAACCCAGGCCATAGCCCTGGGCGGGAACACACTCCCTAATCACCTGACTTAATTCCATTAAATAACCTTTCACAGCATGCTTAGCCGCAAATATGATTGGATGAGAAAGGTATGTTTATCATAACCTGAACGTCACTTTAACTCATCACTCTAATGTCAAAGGCAACAGCACCACCTACCGACAGAAGGGAGAAGCTACAACTTAGAATGGAATTTACAGAAGCCATGTAATCACTAAATACGACAAATTAGCCAGGCTGACTACTACCCAGCATAACTAAATTTACCTGCAGCACTGTTCTAAGGACAAGGGTGCTACACTAGGATAATAGCAAGCCCACTTTCACCACCCCTCTAACTAACCGCTGGTATGAAAAACAAACAAACAAACCAAAAAACGATCCAAATGCCCATTATAAGCCATGGTCACATGATAATCCTTCTCTTTTATTTCTGTTTCCATCCTGGGGTCCTTCTTTGACTGTCCACATCACTGCCTGCATGATTTGGACACCTCCTATTGGTGGAGGCAACACTTCCAGTGGCCAGGTCCTCTCTCATAGACTCCAGAGGCAGGAGAACTCACAGGGGCAGTGAGGGGACCAGTGTCCAAGAAGATGACAAGCTGGGACAAATGTCTGGTCCCCAGGGCAGAACATTAGCTTAGCTTATAGAGGAAACTGTGACTTTCATTTATTTCACTACAGGATGGTTTAGAAAGAGGTTTTAGGCCCCTTTCACACTGGGGCGTTTTTCATGCGGTTTAGCGCTAATATTAGCGCTATTATACCACATGAAAAATTTGTGCCTGTAGCCTTCAATGTGAAAGCCCGAAGGCTTTCACACTGAAGCGGTGCGCTAGCAGGACTGCTCCAAAAGTCCTGCTAGCCGCTTCTTTACAGCGGTGAAGGAGCGGTGTGTTCACCGCTCCTTTACCGCGGCTGCCCATTGAAATCAATGGGACACCGGGCGGTATTAACCCTTTTTTGGCCGCTAGCGGGGGTTAAATTCACCCCCCTAGCGGCCGCATACCGCGGTAAGAACGACGTTATAGCAGCGCTGAAAATCGTGCTGCTATACCGCCACCGCACCTGCCCGCCCCAGTGTGAAAGGGGCCTTAGAATCAGGAGTAAAGTGTTTGATACACAATGCACTATTTACCTTTCTTTTTTTCCCCTGTAGTGGGCTGTTAAATATAAAATTTGTCTGTTAAAAAGTCACTTTGCAAAATCTTCATTTTTTTCTCAGTATGAGTAAAAAAAAATAATGTTGCATAACATGTTTGGCCTAGGCCAGGAAATACCGTTTACAGGTCATTTTTATCTTGACTTTATATCTCTGGCAGTCACTATATTGATCCTTTCGCCAATAAGCGAGTGCATGTTTATTTTCTTTTGGCTATTTTCACTTCTGCTTTAGATCAGGTCCACCTGTCAGGTTTTTTCAGGCAAACCTAACTAGAATCTCCATGCAACTTTATGGGCAGGCAGATGTGATCAAACTTGTGCCCGTTTACCTATCCCACCCGACCTAAAATGTGATGAATCGGAGGTAGCCTGATATAAACGGACACAAGTCTATTTACATCTGGCAGCCCGTAGATCCAACAAGGGTCCACCACAGCCTGCAGTAAAAAAATGCAGACAGCATGTCACAGATAAACATGTGCGGTTCATTTAGTTCCGAATTGAAATATGAACGAATCTAGAAGGGAGGGTCAAGTAGAACAAACGGCAATAGCTGTGGGGGATGATCAGATTGAGAAAATAAAAATACAGTTGTTAGGTGTGGGTAGGATAGGCTTCTGTGAAGAGAAAGGTTTTCAGGGATGGTCTAAAAGCTAATAGAGTAGGAGATAACCAGATAGATTGGGGTAAGGAGTTCCACAGGATTGGAGAGTCTCTGGAAAAGTCCTGGAGGCGAACATGGGAGGAGGTGATGAGGGAGCTAACGAGTAGGAGGTCTTGAGAGGAACGAAGAGAATGATTAGGTTGGTATTTAGAGACTAGGTCAGTGATGTAGCTGGGGGCAAGAGATGACCAGGGAGTGAATTAAGAGCTTTGTGGTGTCATTGGTTAGGAGGAGGCGTATTTTGGAGATGTTGCAGGGATTGAGGTGGCAAGATTTGGACAGTGATTGGACGTGGGGCTTAAAGGAGAGTTCAGAGTCCAGGACTACACAGGACTAGTTATATCTGAATAGACAAGTTACATTTCCAGAGTTCACCTGCAGTTGGCACACGTTGGCTCGGAGGACTGGTAAAACTAGCAATATACATAAGGGGATTTCTCTCCGTACAAGTACATGCATGGTTCTGCAGTCTCCTCTGGATTTTTGGTTTAAAGTTTGGATCCCATCCTAAGCCAAAGATCCCTCCTTTAAGATGTCAACACCTAAAATAGTAATGCACAGACATTCCGATACATGCTTTTGCCAAACCCCCATTGCCCCCTGACTATAATTTCACCTAGTGGTTTAGCAAATCTATAATGTGCATAAGTGAGCTATAGCATTGCCCTTTGCTATTCAAGCTAACGTGAAAAGGCATTCCCCTAAATAAGCGCGTTGAACTCCACAAGCCTATCACTCGTCTGCTATTCTCCTGAGCTGTGTGCGTGTTCCAGGCTGCTTTGTGTCAAAAATGTTAATGTTTTGGCTGTTGAAGGGCGATGCTGCATCTGTTGAACAGATGTGGCAAACCGATGTGTACCATTTTAACAGAAACCTGACAGTAATAGCATTATCCCCTTATTTTAACAAATGCAAGATGTAGAAAAATACAAAAAATGTCCTATGAGAACTGTTAATAATAGTCCTTCTACAGTGCAATCGCACATAGTAATAGGCCTGAACTTTCACAAATGCTGAAACACTCTCAGGAAGATTCTCCAGTAAATTGTAGTTGGCTGTATCTGCAGTTATTGGAATTGATGCCAAGGATCCCAGCAGCATGTGAACATGTTTAACATATGGCAGATTTTATTTGTATTTTTTTTTTTCTTATATGGGTCACACAGTGGCACAGGTGTTAAGCTGACACTATTTGGGAAAGTGCGTTATTGTGTGACCTGAATGTAAGTACCGTAATCTGGTCCTATAAACCAAGTGTCCTTATGGGAAATTAGGATCACTGACAGTATAACTCATTTGGCTGTTTCCTACTTTACCCTAATAATTTATGGCAAGTCTAGCAACACTACAACAAGCCAAGCTGGCCATACACCGTAGACTTTTGTTTGAGCGTTTGTACAGAAATTCTGTAAAAACCGTTCATCGGAGCAATTGAGCTTGCCATCATTTATTTTCAAAGCCCTTAACATTCCTTTTTGTTTCTTTGGTGCCTAGTGATTTTTCACTAACGAAAAAACACATTCATAGTTAGAATTTTCTTCATTTGAGAAAAATCTTTCATTCTGCCCCTTCAAATTTTTTTATCACTACAGTCAAAAACTGACCCCACTAACCATTTGGAAATTGAAAGAACATTCTGAAAAATAAAATAAAAAATCTACTAGTGTATGGCCAGCCTTAGTTAGAGTGACTAGTCCTGGAATGTTTCTATTTCATATGAGCAATACATTGCTGTAGAGGTATACCTAAAATATACATTGGAATCAAGCAGAAAAAAGCAAACTGATCCACACAGATCAGAATTTGACCTGCATCGGTCCAACTTGTTGATTATGAATATCCAGTAACACAGGCTGATCCCCCAACCAAACTGTGGGATTAAGTATGCACATTTTTATTGATTTTGTAATTATTTTAATTTGTTGTTAAATGTCAGCACATACCCGAAATGTATAGGCCTAATTATCCAGAAGTACAAGTTGAGGTGTCCATATAAATGCTATGATTGTCCAAGCCTCCTGTTGTCCCAAACTCACCTTCCTCTGTACAGTAGACACCCTGCCTGGTGCCTGGAATGTTTTCATAAGGATGTATATTCAAAGGATAGCACCTCTTTTTTCCCTATTGCTGTAAGCTCTGTGAAAAATAGACAAGAGCACACTGAAATATTTTGTTTTGGAATTTCGGTTTCATCAGAAAAGTAAATTTACTAAGTTACTCCCGAAATTAGTTTTTATTTATTTTGTTTCATTAAAAGATGCAATCGTACGAAAATCCAAATGATTAAGTCCCTCCCTTCTAGACTGCAAGCTCTAACGAGCAGGGCCCTCTGATCCCTATGTATTGTATTGCGACTGTACTGTCTTCCCTGTTGTTGTAAAGCGCTGCGCAAACTGTTGGCGCTATATAAATCCTGTATAATAATAATAATAATAATTAAGGTCAAATCTGTCAATTGAAGGCTTATGGTGTCTGTCGGATGTTCTAAGAAGATTCGACAAAGCAGCTAAACTGTACGACGCCGCGATCGTACATTTCCGGTCCAATGCTCCACTCACAAGCTATAGTAGAATTCTAATGTTGTTTGACTAGTAATAATCATCATCATTCTACTTCCCCCACCCATTCCAGCAGCGACCACTAACATCTCTTTTACTATTGTCTCTATAATGTCGACTCTTTTCTCTCTATGTCAAATAATCTTGGACTAATAGAGTTAGGTTAGGCACATTCGACTGCAGGTTCGACACAGATTTCTATTGTCACCGTCATGTTGAATCGTCTATCTATATCGAACTGTTGTTGCAACGATACGAAAATATAATGGATACGAAAATAAATATTTTTTTTATTTTGGATCTTTTGGATTTCGGTTTCTGCACGTTCGTTATCGTTTTGTGAAAACTAACACGAAAATCCCTTGAAATTCGGACGAAAAGGCATTCTGACAATAACGAATGCACATGTCTAGTGAAAAAATACTTCTGTCTGTGCCATGTCTTATGGTGTTGTTTCCTACAAACTACATAGGACAATGAAGGATCATTTGACCATTACCAACCAATCATCATTCCTCCTTTTGTCTCTTAAAAGTGGACCTTTTGTAAGCTCCATGCCCCCCAATGCAAATGACTGTAGAAAACCATTTGCAAACAAACAGATCACCCAGAAAATAAATACTTACCTGGGCCCAGCCTTCAGGAAGGCAGGCATGGGTGGCGGCACTGTTCTGTCCTCGCTACATACCCTGTGTGCAGTTCGATATGCAGCTAAACCTTCCTATCCTCCAATAAACCAGACTGTGTGAACAATTTATGTGACTTTATTCAAGTGAGCAGGGTGACGTGAAACTGGAAACAAATCCATTTCTGAGATTTATACATCTTACAGTTACAGTATAGACTATAGATTGAAACAGTGACTTAATGAATGGATACAGCGGTGTCCTTTCTCCTCCCCAACCTCCTGACTTAAAAGTGAACGAGCAGCAGAAGACCATCTAGATATTCTACCATTCTCTCCTCCAATCAGCATGTTCTTTTCAACACATTTGCATGCACAACACTGAACTATACTCTCCCTCTCCCAGTCTAAAGGATACCGTGCAGAGGATTGCAAGAGGTTGATATCAACTAAAATTCCATGTACACTTCTTGATTTATTAATGAATACAGATCCGCATTCATTGTAATTTAAATTCTATAATAAAGGGTAGTGATTGTGCGTAAATGGTATTTCTTTTGCCACCAAAAACAATTTTTAATGAAATCTCAGGTAGGTTCCCTTGTCAACTATATGTACAGCAAAAGAGTATATTTGCGCAAGCTGTAAAAATAAAATAAAATAAAAATAAAATAAAACAGCAGCTGTGCACAATATCCAGACACTTGACATACAAAATATATAAAATAAATAGTGCAGTGCTAAATCAAGAAAAACATGTGATGAACATGCACAAAACGATTCCAAAAACAAAGTAAATTTATAGTGCAATTCCATAGAAATTACCAAGAGCAATCTGTGTAATTGCATGAAAGCAATCAGGATGAAAAAGTCCATCCAGTCGTGAAAAGTAATATAAGAAGATGCAATAGGGTAAGTTTCACCAGCCAAGAAACACAACCGCGCTTACCAGAGGACCTGTGACCCCCTAATAAGAGTTGTGCTTTGTCTATAACAACCAAGCCAGAGATCCAGAACTTATAGATACCCTCGTCTGTCACTGGATAGTATGCGCCATAGAAATTAATGGATAAAAGCCCTCTCTTTCTTGGCCTTCCCAGCAAGACTGTCTCTGGATGATGACGTAAATTATACACAATTCATCTCAGTCATTAAGGTCCTGTTCACACTGCCCTTACAGCTACCATACACTAAACCGCAGTGGCTTAGTGTGATGCAACTGTCCATTTCAGCTTCAGTAAGCTGGCGGTGGGGGGCGGTGTGATGCGCATTTCAGCTCACACAGTCTACTTTTTTTACTGAATTTTACTTTAAGTGCATGTTGAACAAAGTGACACTTCACTTATGTCACTGTACAGCAGAGCTGTTTGCTGCACTGTCGTTAAAGTGGTTGTAAGTCCTGTACTACCACTTTTACCTGCAGGTAAGCCTATAATAAGGCTTACCTGTAGGTACCGTGAATATCTCCTAAACTTGTATCGCTCGTGCCGTTTCTTCAGTAACTGTGCCGTGACCAGTGGTTCCCGTGCGCATGCATGGGAGTGACCTCATCGCAGCTCCAGCCAATCACAGCGC
Source organism: Rana muscosa (assembly GCA_029206835.1). NCBI lineage: Eukaryota > Metazoa > Chordata > Amphibia > Anura > Ranidae > Rana > Rana muscosa. Next base: position 499,323,899 of record CM055118.1, on the reverse strand, counting down.
CGGAGCCCGCGAACCCGGAAATAACTCCAGGAGACATGTCGCTGGCACAGCGGTGTATGGGGACCGCTGCAACAGCTTCAAACAAAGGTAAGTATTTCATAATGAGCTAGTATGCAATGCATACTAGCTCATTATGCCTTTGTCGTGCAGGTTGTTTTTTTTTTTTTTCTTCGGAGAGTTTACAACCACTTTAAGTGACATGCAATCTTGTTCTGTGCGCTGTGATAAAAATGCAGCATGCCTGCATTCCATCGCAGCTCACTGCAGCAGGCTGCATTGCAGTATGAATAGGACACATACTGTAGAAAACAATAGTTTTATTGTGTGTCCTAGTGATGACTGGCATATTGCAGAAAAATGCCAGTCACTGCAATATATGTGAACTGTCCCTAATGCTAAAGTCTGTTTTTGCTGTGAACCACCTTAAAGTATAACTGAAGGCCATTTTTTTGTTTGTTTTAACGTCCCTTTTGCGTAGGCCTTGTCAGATCTGATCAGCAGGGGATCTGTAAACAGATCTGCTGAATCTGAGCTGAACTAAATGGATGTCACTTTTGTGTCTGTTCTTTTTTGTGGTGCATATAAATACTAGAGCTTTCCAGACCCATATTATAACTAAGGGTGGCTGGATGTAAACAAACTTGTGCCCATTTACAATCAATTACCTCTGATCTCTCACATTTGGGTCCAAAAAAACAGAGCAGGACACAAATCTCTTCCATTTTTTTTTCAGGCTTGGAAGAAGGTAAATGGCGCAAAGTCCATTTATATCTGACTGCCCATAACCTAACGTGGATTTTCCATTCAGGTCCCCTGAAAAACTGATAGGCGGACCTGATTGGATCACCTGTGTGTAGGGAATCTTAGATTTAAGAGGGATTAGAGCACCTATGTCCCCATTAGGGAGATTCATCCTCTCTATTTGTCCTGGTGAGAGGTATAACTGCAACTAAAAGGAAATCCCAATCTTTGAGTGGTCACCACAACAGGAATGGGCACACTAGTTCTTGTAACCCTTGTGATAATCAGAGATTTCCTAACTTTGGGGGATTTCCATTTACTTCCTGTTGTGGTTATGGACAGGAGGTGAAGGGAAATCTACTTAGGACACAAATGGCAAAAAACCCTGACAGAGATTTTAACCCTCTCTTACTTTATCCAAAATGTAAAAGTAAATTGCTTTCATTTCTACTTTAACAGTTACTCATAGTTATTCAACTGTCCAAATATTTATACGTTTATATACTGCTTAATAAAGCCTGCAAATCAAGCAGTCATTTGAAGAACATGTTATCTTCTGTTACATGCCTCCCTTGATGTTCACAGCCAAACATCAACTTGTCTTGCTGTTAATAACTTTTGAGAAGTATCTTCTTCAGGGCAGCTTCTGGCTCCCCAACCAACAGGAGATTAAAACCAAAAATAAATAAAAAATCTGTTCTCAGACTAAACTACACAATTATGACTATTATCAGTAGGACATGCTAGAATATAAATTGTGATGATCTTCTTACGATACTGGATCATAGTATAGCTGGTAGTAGTTAGTCAAATTCAGCTCAAATGGACAGGCTAACCCTATAACCATGAAATGGCAGATGTTGGTTGTCCATGGTGCCTTTCTTTGGTGATTGGATTAACGCGTTGACACTTTTAAGCAGGCTTTAAGTGCACGTTGAACAAAGTGACACTTCAGTTATGTCACTATACAGCAGAGCTGTGCACTGCACTGTCGTTAAAGTGGCTTCTTTATTATGTGATCATTGTGATTGGTGCTCACAGCAATCAAATGATTGGGAGCTCGCCAGAAGCCTTGACCGAGAACCGTTGGTGACAGCTCAGTCAGTGTGCTAAGAGCATGTAGTGTGTGTGCTTTCAGCACACAAACCTCTTGCTGCCATGGACACATGTGTGCTGGGTGTTCAAGTCCACCTTTCTTGCCACCACATATGCACCTTACATGATCAGCAAGAGGTTAAGGTGCCAATGCAAATGATGGGGTATTTCCCTGACACTTATTAGAACTGGAGAACTGGCTTGGATAGGCTATGAAACATCTTCAACATTACGGAATAAGCCCAGTTGAATTTGACCAACTACTACTAGCTATACCTTGACCCGGATAAATGAGAACATTCACAAACACCTGATCATATTTCTCTTTAGTAACAGTAATGAGGTATTGGATCTAATTTGTAATATGCTACTGCCAAGGATTGAGCTGCATATTGGCCACCTAAAAAAATCAAGTTCCAATTTTTTCTTCCAGTGCAGATCTAGGGATGAGCACTAACATATATTTTTATAGGGCAACACCACTGTGTCTCCTGAACTGTAGGCTTCTGGGAATTGGGGATTAATGGCTTATTTAGAGTTGAACGCTAAGCAGATACGAAAAGATGCAAATAAATTAAGCTTTGCCATCATTAATATACCATTAAATGTGTTTTAATCGCATCAGTGTAAGTGCCCAACATAGACCTGGCATTGACCTCCTGTGCAGCAGGACTGAACTTTGAGAAGAATAACTAGTACAAAGAGCCAATCCATTCATGTGCTGACAAGATGTATTTTTATTTTGAAGGTTTCAATTACAAAACCAATGGAACAGATCGAGGGCAGCTACTTGTAATTATTCCTTTGTTTTAAGGAAATTGTTGGTGGTAGGTTGCATTTATCTGGTTGGTTTTTGCTATCGAAAGCTGTTTCAGAATAATTGAACTAGAGTTAAGCTTTAAAGGAAACCTATATAAAAGTGTACCTCCCCACTCTTCTTTTAAAGTCGCCAACGTTATTTAAAAATATATTGGAAAACAAGTGCACTTACAGTATATACTGTATACAGAGGCACCTTTTTTCCTATTGTTGTAATATTAGCAATGAATATGTTCTGGCTCTGCCTCACCCCCATACCGTCATATTGAAAAATAAAGGAATCTTTGACTGTCTTCTTCCTCGTTCTCTGATTGTGCAAGATAAGGCGCATGATGACAAGAGATTTCCTGGGGAAAGTTTATTTTTAAACAGATAAGTGGCACATTTGCACATGACATGCTCCATCTCATACACTGCATAGGGGCCCTAGTTGCATGGGGGCCCCTGCAGTTCCCCAGCCCCTTGCAGGGGGAATCATATGTGTATAGAGTGTCAGCTTCCAGTTATTTCCCTCACCCGCGCACTGATTACTATTGGATTTTTCTTGCTGCCTGGAAGCAAGTGTGCAGTCTGTCATTTTGAAAATACAAGTGGGTGTCATGTTAGTTCAGTGTCTTCAATATTTTTTAAATCAATGATCCTTCAAATATGCAAATTGGGAGCTGACTGTCCTTTGCCTTCACTAGCTATGTGCTTGTTCAATTTCAGTGATTCACATGCTAGATACAGCCAGGCTATTAACCTCATGAGAATGAGGTCAGCAATGGCAACATTTTGGTCATGACAAGTTTTATTTGAAGGAATGCTTAGCTACTGCCATTTGTACTTAATGTGCATAAGGAGGAGAGATGGGAGATATAATGGCTATGAGATCCTAGCCTGAGCAGTGCATGATGTACAGCTTACTTAAAAGAAATCCTTGGGACTCAGTGGTATTTAGAAGATATCGATCTCATTTGTTTACTTAAAAAAATTAGGCTCTTAAAGCAGAGTTACATTGGGAATAAACTGCAATCTAAACATGCATATATAATGTATAGCCATAAATCATGTTTCTGGATAAAATAAAGTTGCTTGTCTATGCTGCCAGTGTGAATTGTACCTTTGCATTACGGGGCTGTACCCCTATAAGAGGACGTGTGGGCTAAATGAGACACAGCTGTGCTAAATTTATAGGTAAAGCTAAACTAGGTTGCACTGAAATAAATCTAGGGACTTAGTTAATCTTTGGCCCACCTTGATAAACGATCCCATGAGATATCAGCTTTTTGGTGAAAATCTCCTTGACTCAGCAACTTACACGTTACGTGAATTGTAATAATTTAAATTAGAGGTCCAAGATTTTTACCAGCTCCAGCCTTGCATGACACTTAAAAGTTAAGCCTCTAAAAGTGAAAAGAGATATAAAATATGGATCCCATTATGGCTTCTAACTAAAATAGGTGCACAGATATGCACATGTGTTATTAATAAAATCTGAAATCATTTAAAGGATAAGTTTACCAGCACTTAATAATTTTACTATTTTAAGGGTACACCGGTGTGTGAATCAGTGAATGATTGTGTCATCTCCCAGGGACTATACAGGTAAGGTGAAAGTCAAAAACTGCCACCTCCATGGTATTTTTTTTAACCCCTCCTTACCTTATGTGTTGGGTTTAACATACTCGCACACCCAGCCAATTCCAACCTAGTTTCACTTCTCTTCTATGTCATTCAGATCCAGCTATCTATATCAGGTTCTTGCAGTCAACCCCTGGTGACGAGATGATGAGGTCTGCCCTCAAGACATTGCGTGTCTCTGCTTCTGCAGCCTCCTGGGATATGTGATAGGGATACCCCATGAGGCTGCAGGAGAAGGGACATGTCATTCTCACCTAGGTGAGAAAAAAAAAGGGGGCAGGGATGCTTTTTTAGCATGATGGTTGGGGTTTTGGGGTTTTGGCGGAAGGGGGGTTAGGAGGATACGGGTCAAAGTTTGTTTTTTGAGTGAACACATCTGTAGAGCATAACAAAAATAGAAACTCCCATAATAACTACAGCAGATGAGTAAAGTATGGAACATGGGTGCAGAAGCCTCACATTTAGAGTTTAGAAAGGACCCAAGGCATTGTGTGCAGCCAGTTTTGTGATCCAGGCAGCACAGCAGCCTAGTGGTTAGCACTTACGGTTTGCAGCCCTGGATCAAACCTGGTCAGAAAACTATCTGCATGGAGTTTGTATGTTCTCCATGTGCTTGTTGGCTTTCTTCTGGTTACTCCAGTTTCCTCCAACACTCCGAAGACATGCTGGTAGGTTAACTGGTTCCTATATAAAATGGTTGTAATACAGTATGTATGTGAGATAGGGACCTTAGATCGTAAGCCCCCTTTGAGGGCAGGGATTCATGTCAATGTACAGTATTTAGCAAGCATTGTAAATTTCCAATTCAATATAAATACCAGTAATAAATTATACTGAAAAAATAAAGGAAAGACGTTTTCTCAATAGCCTACCCTGATCCATGTCCACTCACGGTAAGCCACACTCACTTTTTGCTGCATTCTAGCTTTCATTTACCTTGTGGGCCCCAAGTGCCCCAGTCAAATACTGCAATCTTTTGGTTTATAGTGTAAAAGTGTAAAGCTGTCTGGACAAGAGGACATCAGGTACTGCATGTGGCTCAAACATTACCTACCCCCAGTTCTCTAACAAGGTAAAAAAACAATGGCTTTCTAGGGTGGCACCCAGGGATACAGGTTAAACACGCAGATATAAAAAATATTTCTAAATGTATTAACCACATCATACAAAAGTATAAATAAATCACATATGATTCACAACAACAAAGACCACTTATATATATGCACTATACTGAGTTTCCCATTTCACAATTTGTGGTCAACACATTTCATAGATTCACTTAATTAAGACCAACAAGAAAATGGTTACAAGTTATCAATACAATTCCATTGATCTTAATATACTGGTAGAGAGGTCCAGGACTTAAAGTTGTCCTGTCATAATGTGTTAATATTGGCAGGCACCCACCTCCATTCCCAATCCACAAAGTAGAAATGAGCCCAAAGGTACCCCTAGCCCCCTCTCAAAAACAGCCACCACTCCAATTGCTAACCTATACACTATAGCATTTTCTATGTTTTTGCCCTCCAGTTAAATCTGTAATATCCTTTCCCCCACTACTGTTTAGTGTCTAGAGCCACCTCCGCAAAATGAGCATTGGAGGCATGGAATGTGATTTCTTCATATAAGGTTCTGACACTTTGCTGAGAGGTTGAGAACCACCATAATCACTTTATTACTGGTCAGTTAAATTAAAAACAGACCTCTCTTATTTCTTTCCCTAGAAAAGTGTTCTTTGCTTGGTGCACCCTGCACATTCTTTCTTTTCTCTGGCACCATGGTCCATGTTTTATTAAAGAATTATTGGAGAAATGTTCTGGCGTTCTTCAGTAACAGGAAAACAGCTTGTTTTTCTTATCTCTGAACGGCACATAAAATTGGCCCAACTAACAGAATTGATATGTCAGGAGCTACAGCAGATCAGTTGTACCATGCACAGGCTGTCAGTAAATCCGTCTTAGATTAGCCTCCAGAGTATCATGTGCAAAAAAATATCTCTTGAATGTTTTTGATTTGTGCCGTTTTTGCTTTATAACTTGCATCATTGAATGTAACAGCTCATTTCTCTTGCAGTGTGCTCACATTCTGAAATTGTTTTAAATCAGAAATACAGTTTATTAAAGAACATTAAAACATTCCAGAGTACACATATATCAATACATGTCACATCTTAATGACAGTCATGTGAACATCAAAATGCAAAAAGAAAAAAGAAAGAAAAATACCCCAAGATGTGAACACAGGTAGTTCCAAGTATACTGTCCCACACCATTGTATGATTGTACTGACATTTATCCTACTCAATGTACATCAAAACACTAGCCTATAAATGGTAACAGCTTCATAATAATAATCTCTGCTTCACCAGAAATCACAGGTGCTAAACCATCCAATCCATACTTTCTCATACTTAACACGGCAACCCTGATGCTGATATATAAGGTGCACATATTGCAAGGTTATACCCATATGGTCAAGCCATTATTCTGAAATAGTTTCATTTTTTAATAGAAGGAGATACTAGGCTTGGATTGGACTGTTTCCAACTTGTTTGTACTAACCATCATGACTAAGGTATTGCCTTGTATTGTGGCTGTCATGACCTTGAATATGCACCCCACACAACTAAATTCTCCCTTACTGAATAAACAATCAGCTGGAAACATTATTTGGGGTTGAAAGGCCACAGCAGCCATTTGTTAAATAACAAAATACAAAAGCTCAAAATACAACCTTTTTTAGCAAATCCATTTTTCATTATAAAAAATGATTACAACAATCATTTCAATGGTCGAGGGTCTTTAAAGGCACCTTTATTTTATCAACTGGCTGTGTCTGCCATAATTCTGCCACTTAAAGGTCCTCAGCCACGATTACACTGTCTCGAGGACAATTTAAAGTGGAGTTCCACCCAAAAATGGAACTTCCACTTTTTTGGAATCCTCCCCCCCCTCCGGTGTCACATTTGGCACCTTTCAAGGGGGAGGAGGGAGCAGATTTCTGTGTAATACAGGTATTTGCTCCCACTTCCTGGCATAGATTACCGCGGTGATCGCGGTGTCCTACGCCACTTCCTGCGCCTACACTGTCCTCCCCCGCTGTCTTCTGGGAAACACACAGGTCCCAGAAGACAGCAGGGACCAGAGAGGACACGCAGCGCGACTCGCGCATGCGCAGTAGGGAACCAGGAAGTGAAGCCGCAAGGCTTCATTTCCTGATTCCCTCACCGAGGATGGCGGCGGGGGCAGCCGAGAGCCGAGCGACCGAACGGCTTCGGCTACCGACATCGCGGACACCCTAGATAGGTAAGTAGCAGTATTTGTAGCTGCTGGCTTTTAATATTTTTTTTAGGCGGACCTCCTCTTTAACTAGTAATCTATCCTCGATACAGCCACATAATTATTAGTACCTTACTGCCTTAACTTAAAAAGGGAAGGTGCCCATACCTGTGATGGGCCGAACCTATTGTCCACATTTTTAACAAACATCGACTGTCTTTGAAGGCCCTGAGACCCCTGGCAGCTGCTATGACAATACAAGCGAAGAAAGAAAATTCATTCAGTATTCAGATTAACCACCACTTTCAAAACGGAACTCCGTAAAACATAAGCCTAAAAAGAAAAAAAAAAATCAAAAAAGGAGGGAAAGAAGGCCAATGCAGCCAAAACATAGGAAGAGAGGGCAGGAGAATCTCGTTTGTCACTGCTCCAACTGACTACGAGGCCAAGTCATCACCCCTTCTAACTCTACTATGATCCCGCCTTGCCACACCTCGCCCCACCCCTACTCTCTCCAATCAGGTAAAACCCTGTAACTTTTAATCAAAATCAATGTTAACCCTTCATTAACTCCAGCCTAACTGCAAAAATAGTCATGTCGGTCTTTCACCTAAGTTGCACCTCCAGCTCCAGGCCTTCCTTTTCATACATGTTACACTAGCACAGAACAGAGATCTACAACAATATTCTGCTTATGAGACTGAGCTACAATGCTTATAACAGATGTGGAGATTTCAGCTTCTAGAGGGGGAATGACAAATAGTAATTTTGTCATAAAAGTAAGAACATTCCCATAGACCCTAATAGAGGGAGAAAGTGTGGCCCGTCCAACCTCAAATCTTTCTCAACCATGTTAAGTCAAGGCCCCTATTTCTTTCTTTTGATGTTCCTTTTTAAACACTTGCACAGCACAATGTTTTTGCTAACTGTGAACAGCATTGCCGCCTTTTCTGTGTAGCAGTCTAGAAATTAGGATGCGTGTAGCACACCCGTATGGTTAGACTCTATCATAGCTGCAAGGAAGTTGACAGGCCATAATGCAGTGCTAGTATGAGCACTTCAAAGTATATTTCTCCTTTTGCAGCCGAATTGAGATAACACCTACTTTATCTTTGTTACATGTTCCCATTCACATAGCATAACTTTGAAAAAATATTTAAAAAATTGCTGTTTACCTTTTTACTTGCTTTTCTATTTTACTGAAAAAAAAAATTGTTAAAAAATTGCATTTAGCTTTTCCCTTCTATGTAATCTAATGTAAGAAAGAGGAAGCTGGGGAGTTATGTTTACATTAATTAAAGTCCAACTCCAGAAAATGAAAAAAATGAAAAAAATCCTCCTTGCAGTGAGGATGTGCTGTGAGGGTAAGGGAGAGCGATAGCATTTTACTTACCCGATCCCCTGTCCCCCTAGCAGATGGCTATCCCCCTATGCTCCGGTGGTGGACAGGCATCATCACTTCCTAGGCAGGGCTATAGACACTGTGTTGGCCTTGATGATGCCAGGACTTTAGACCGCTGGATCATGGGAGAGAAGATGCTGCAGGGCCGGTGTTGCTGTGCGGGGGAGCCCAGTATTGGGTAAGAAAAATATTCTTGTCCCCTAGACCTAAATGAGCAGTTATACCTTGTAGTGCCAGCGTAGCTTACACAGGATTTAACTCTGCTGGCAGATCCTCATTATCAGTAATGAAATATTGTAGCTGTGCACACTCTCTGTTCCAACAAAGGGTTAAAGCTAAACTCAAGTATGATTTTTATGGCATTCTTACATTGGTCCAGCTTGGCACATTGTAAGTATGCATATCTCATACCTGATGTACTACTGGGGAAGCTGACAATCACTGTAGTAATCGTTGCTACTAAAGTGATAGCTGCAATCTTCCAAGTATTGTGTTTCTCATCTGTATATTGGTAAAGAGGAGGTGTAGTGACATCATGATCTTTACCGTGTTCAATCAGATTTAAATTCCCCAAGACTTTCTGGTCCCTCTTCCATCAACATCTCACAAGAAAGACCAGCAGAAAAATAAGAAACAAAAGAGATTTTGTCTTTATTTCGAACATTATGATTTTTTTTTTTTCAATAAACCTTATTTCCCATCTTTTTATAGTTTCTACAGTGCCTTAGGAAAATGATATAATCACATACAGCTGCAGTCCCAGGCAGTGGCACACACATAATGGTGGCTACAGTATGGGCTCAGGGAGACCTTGCCAGAAAGTGTAGTCATCATATAGACAGGACTGCTCATGGCAAACAGTTCTAGTTTTATTTTTCAAGAAATTAGAACACGGAGAAAGAAACTAACCAACATGTGAATGATGCTACCACAATATATTTGACAGCTCAGTGGTTAAATAACACTTTAAATCCATGGGTCCCTTGAACTTTTAGATGGTTGAAATAGTGCATAGCAAATTGCAATAGATCTTTCAGTTCTACATTATGTCTTTTCAAATAAAAGCTGATGAAAAACTTTCGCTACTTCCATCTGTATGGCCACACACAGCAGTTTCAACTGAACTGACAAGGAAATCTGCAACTAATGCTTTTGATTATTCATGGTGTTCAGAGAAGCTGTTGCTGGTTGGTTGCATTTAATCTTTGGTTGTTTTTGCAAAGCAAAACGGTTGAACGTTCCTTAAAATACGATTTTTCTGCCTCATTTGAATAAGACAATTTATTTACAATCTCCTTGTTGTGGAACCAACATATTAGGTCTTCAATTGCAAATGTGATATTGACTTCGAAAAAAAATATGAAATGAATAGTTTAATCACTCTAGCTGTATGGACAGTTTTAGGGCTTGGTCAGCATTGTGACCACGAAGACCCATTATTCTACACCATCGGGATATGTGGCAACTTGGCAAGCCTGTGTTTGTTTAAAATTTAAATTCTAGTTATCAGACATGGTTGTATGTCTCTCGGATATTTTTTTTTTATTTCATTGAGCTGCGGAGACCTTCTTTGGTCATTCTAATGTTCACTTTTCATAGTAATATGTATATGTTATATGCTTTTTTATTTTAATGTTAATTCTAATGGTACTATGTTCTTAGTAATGTGTAAATAATACATGTTTATTAGTATTAATGTAAATTCTAATGTTACTATGTTAGCAGGAATATGTAATGTAAATGACACATGCTTGTGAGTTTTAATGTTAGTTTTAATGTTACCATGTTCATAGTAATGTATATATTGCACATGTTTGCTAGTTTTATGGTAGTTCTAATGTTTTGTTTTTTTTTCACAAGAAAATTGTAGTTCTAATGTTACTGGGGGTTTGGGTATACAGTCGAGCAGAGAGTGAGGTTTGGGGTTTTGGGGAACAGAGGAGAGCAGGGGGGAGTTAGGGGTACAGAGGTGAGCAGAGAGAAGGGTTTGGGGTGTGGAGGTGAGCACCCTAAAGTGGAGGGTCACATCTGTGCTGCTGCATGTAGGCCATTCCATTCTTTTTAATGTGTTTCCCTACCCGCAGAAATGGGATTAACAGGTATTTTCTGTATTTGCTGAAAATGGTATTAGCTTGAAATCGAAAGTCAACCAGCAATGACTGTTAGCTGCAAAAAAAAAAAAAAAATGTTCTTGGTTTTATCTATAACTAAATATCAGTTCTAATGTTGCTATGTTTATAGTACTTTGTATATGGAAGTAGGATGAACTCTTGTTTTGTCCAGAAAAAACAGGTATGAGGAGGCTGCCATCAAAGTAAACTGAGATGTTATGAACCACTGGTTGGGCATTGCTAGTATATTGAAAACATTACAATTCCGCCTTTTAATCTTTACAGTATGTGTGATAAAAAAATAAAATAAAAAAATAAATCAACTGTTATTTTTCAAAAGATGTTTCATGATATATTCAAGCCCTATAACAACTTCTGTAGCATTAAGTCCTTTGGTACCTGTCATCACACACATTACTGATGGAAACTTGATCTGTCCATTTCTGCTATTGGAAAAGTCACAAGCAGATTCATTTTCATACTCCCTACATTTATCTGAATTAATAGTGAAAGGAAAGGAATAGTGAAAGGAAAAGAAGTAGTCATAAAATTTCTCAAGAGAACTCATACTTCTTAAATGTATAAGTACAAACACTACCAAAGAAATACCTCATAGTCAAAAGAAGAGCAAACATTGTAGTCAGTGAGTGTAATTAGTGTGGATAATAAACAAGACAATTATACAACATTCTGCATCAATTTACATTTTACACATTCATTTATATGTGTTGTAACGGGAACTTGTACTCTGGTACCAGGTAAATGCTTTACCTGTTTTTTTCATATGATAGTGGTTTTAGTATAGTTGTGAACTGACGCATATAAGGCCTGCCCTAGGGTTTGATGCCCCCACATTGCTTGCCTGGTAGCATGGTAACACTTTGGGGGATTTAGCCATGAGTCCATGACAAGCTCAACTGGCATTCAGCTCATTCATTTACAGAACAGACAATGCATACCTTCCCATCTCCTTTATATCATATTGTTTTTCCATCAAATAGACCACTGACAGCAATCTAACAACTTCACTTCCTAAGCACACATTATTATTATACGGTATTTATATAGTGCCAACCTTTTGCACAGCAGGTTACAAAATGGAGGTAGACGGTACAGTTACAATATGATTCAATACAAGACGCATCAGAGGGCCCTGCTCATTAGACCTTACAATCTAAAAGGAAGGGTCAAATGATACCAAAGGTAATAACTGTGGGGGATAAGCTGACAGAGAAAGTAAAAACACAGTTTATTAGTTAGAGGCAATTCCTCACTGAACTGGAAGCCAACTTTTCCATTGAGGAATTTCGCAGCGCGCTAAAATCCTCTCCCTCTGGTAAAGCCCCTGCTCCTGATGGTTTCACTGTCCTATATTATAAAACCTTTAGTGACATTTTACTTCCCCATCTCACAGCTTATGCAAATTCAATATCCCACGAATCTGGCCTTCGCCCGGAATCCCTTTCTGCCCATATCACCGTTATTCCTAAACCTGACAAAGACCCTACCCTATGTAGTAGCTATAGACCCATCTCCCTTCTTAATGTGGACACCAAACTTTATGCCAAGGTTATGGCAAATAGATTGCTCCCCCTTTTGCCCAAGTGGATTTCAGCTGATCAAACTGGTTTCATTCCCAATAGAGAGGCTAGAGATAACTCACTCCGCACTCTATCCTTAATCCACTATGTTCGCAGGTGCTCCCAGTCCACTCTTCTTCTTTCCACTGATGCTGAAAAAGCGTTTGATAGAGTGGACTGGGACTACCTTAACACTACCCTTCGCTTTTTTGGCCTTGGCCCTAAAATGTTTTACCGTATTTCCTCTCTTTACTCCAACCCCACTGCGCACATACGTATAAATGGCTCTTTAAGCGACCCCTTTACATTACATAACAGCACCAGACAGGGATGCCCCTTATCCCCCCTTTTGTTTGCTATTTCTCTCGAACCCTTTCTGGCCACAATTAGACAAAATAGGAATATCCACGGCATCCAAGTTGGTAGTAGACTCCATAAATACGCAGCCTACGCTGACGACATTTTGTTTTATATCCAACAGCCACGCATTTCACTGCCAAATTTAATGTCTGAATTCTCTACCTTCCAAACGCTATCTAACTTTAAAATCAACTTGTCAAAGTCTGAAATTCTTAACATTACAGTTCCCCAATCGTTAGCTGATCAATTAAAGCCCCTATTCCCATTTCGCTGGGAAACCACACACATAAAAATACCTTGGTATATACCTTACCCCTCACCTACGTTCCCTCTTTAGACATAATTATATCCCTTTGCTAAATACCATCAGAGCAGATCTTCGGAAATGGTGTTCCCTCTCACATTCATGGCTAGGTAAGGTTAACATTATCAAGATGAACATACTCCCCCGCATTCTCTTCATTTTACAAATGATCCCCTTACGAGTTCCCATAGGCTTCTTTACACTATTCAGACCATGATTAACCGCTTTATATGGAGAGATGGACATCCAAGGGTCTCCAGAGAAGTCCTCTTTCGGGCTAAATGCTCCGGGGGATTGTCCTTACCTAATTTTAAAGCCTATTATCTCGCCGTTATATTATCACGTATAGCTGATTGGAAGTATGCCATTGCCTCTAAATTATGGGTACAACTGGAATACTCTCTATGTGACTCGGATCTCTCCACGATCCCTTGGATACCACGCTCGTCCAGAGACATTTCCCACAATACCTCGCCTCTTACTATATCCTCCTTGGATGTTTGGGATGGACTTCATAAAAAATTTACATGGGCTTATGACTCTCCGCTGACTCCCCTCCTACACCATAAATATTTCATGCCAGGTTCCATTGACCCGGGTTTCCAATCCTGGTCACCAGGAGGCCCTCTTCTCTTGCATCATATCCTTTCCCCCAATGCTCTTAAACCCTTGTCTGAAATTCTGGGCCATGGACCAATCACATTTATGGACAAATGGAGATATAACCAATTGAACTGTTTTCTTGAATCTCTCCCCCAACCACTGAGGGGACTCCAAGATCTCAATGGTATTGAACACGTATTTCTTCATAAAGACGCCCCTCTACACTGTGTCTCCCAGTTCTACAAAGCACTTATTGAATTGCAAAGCCCTAAATACCCAAACTATCTGACCAGATGGGAGACTGACCTGGGTGCTGTCTTTACGGACAAAGAAAAAGATAAAGTTCTCCAACTCACTCATGTCTCCTCATTGGCCTCTTCCATGGCTGAATCTAACTTTAAACTCCTCACTAGATGGCACCATACGCCTGTCAAACTTCACCGCATGTTCCCTGTTAATTCTCCGCTATGCTGGAGAAACTGTGGACAGGACGCCACTCACGCTCACATATGGTGGTTTTGTCCCCTCATTCCTCCTTACTGGTCTGAAGTGATAGACCTGATTCACCAGGTCACCGAAGTTAAATTACCTTTGGACCCGTGGATAGTCCTCTTTCACGCTACCTCAAGACCCGTGGGTAAATACAAGCGCTCGCTCATTCCACACCTTCTTAATACAGCTAAAGCTATCATCCCTACTCTTTGGGGGAAACCTACAACTCCAACCATAAAGTCCTGGCTACAAAAGGTTTCTGAAGTAAGTCTCATGGAAGAACTCACTCACATCGCAAGAGACACCACTAAACAATATACCTCAACCTGGGCCCCATGGTCCTCCTTTCTTTCTACACAATCTTACAAAGACATCATTCTCTCAACCACTACAGCTACCCTTGCTTCCTAGTTAATCTTTCTGCTACTCCCATTGTCTTACTTGTATTGTAGAGGGAGGATTTAACCTTCCTTTAAGGAGTCGTTATCTTATATGCTATAGCAATGTGTTCATTGATAGTGCCGAAAGTGCCAGCCTCCCCACCTGATCCCTTTTCCCCAAACCCTCCACCTCTTTCCGCTCATATCCCTGTCTTTCTCTTCTCCCCCTCTTTTCTATTTCGACTTTTAAATTGTTGTTCACTTTATTAAACTTGGGTTGCTCAAGATGTCATTACTGTGACCATGTTTGACTCTCTTTATAAGCTAGCCCAACAAACTTTTGTTCTTGTATTCTATTTTATTGATGTATCTATATTTTCTCTTCAATAAAAATATATTAAACAAAAAATTAGTTAGAGGCAATTAACCTGCCCAGTGTATCAATGGCTTCAAATAATATGACATGCTTCAAGTAAAAAAATCGAAGTAGATCCGAATCGTATTTGGATGACGTTTAGTATACCGTACCAACTGCCATTGTTTTTTCTATTTTTTTCTACATTTTCAAAAAAAATTCATCTAATTTTGTATCTCAGTGTTGCTGATCTCCTCCAGCCTATTTCAACCCCATTCAGTCTACATGTATGGACTGCAGCATCAGCTACACATCATTAATCAAGACTAACTTCCTAATAGTGAGAATGGTGGATCTTGCCCGTGCAATAGTCTCCACAAGGGTCATGGTGTGGGAGGGTGAAAGCTCAGGAGCTCAGCTGGGAGACAGTTGTCTCCCTAGAACAGAAAATGGCTGAACAAAGACCTTTATGGCAAGATCTCCAGTAGTTTTTAATGAAATCTGCAGATTTAGAAAACAGTTTTTTTTTTTTTTTTATTGTATTAACTTGTTGAAGCTTATATGAGATTTTAGGGATTGGGTTTAGATGTTAAAGAGGAACTTCACTTGGCTGTCAAAGTACTGTGGCTGCTGACTTTTAAAGTACAAACACTTACCAGCCCATAAGGTCCAGAGCTGTCTTCTTCATGCTCTATTCTTTGCAGGGTTTCTGTACTTCCATGCCACCATCTTGGACTCGGTAACTGTCTGTGACTTTCTGAATACTCAGATGGCTGCCTTCACTGCACATTCATGAGGCAAGCAGATTGCAGGGAGATTGTCTTGAAGCCTCCTGGGATGTGTCACGTATCTGGGCAGGCTGTGGGTGCCAAGGACTACATCATCCTTGCCTAGATAAGGAAGGAAGAAGTGAGAGCAAGCACCTATGATTCTGCAAGAGGCTGGGAAACGATGACAAGGCATTGCATTTAATTCAGGGGTGAAGATCTGCTTTAAAGTACAGCTAAAGGGAAAACTTTATTTATACCGGGGGGTGAGGGGGGGTTGTCTAATTTGGAGCATGGATTTTCTCTCACTTCCTGTTATTGCTATGCGACAGGAAGTGATGTAAAAAAATCTGACAGGGGTTATACCCCTCCCTTATTCTAGCCAAAGTGAAAAAAAATATACTTTGGCCTATAGTTCTATTTGAAGTATTAATTCTAGCTGAATTGCCTTTTCTTGTGAGCAATGCCTGCATGCAGTGCACAGTGCTTATGATGTGTTGTACTCATTTACTTTGAAAAAAGGTAACAATTAAAATTTTTAATTAGAAAATGCAAGATGGAGAGGTGACAGATACCACTGAGCTGCCTAAATGCAGGGCCATTTAAACTTGCCTTTGCCAAAAAATACTTATGAAAATGTTTACAACTAACATCTATCTGCATTTCTCTGTCTATTATTATTATGAGTATTGATGCCTCTATCTTCAGCCTAATTTTTTCATAGGCTGTCTTTAAGTTTAAACCTCCTTATTTTACTCCAATGATATAAAATAGGAATTTTCCTATGTTTCTTTATGAGTCTACATCTTTAATTTGAAAACCATGCAGATACCCAAGAGCCCCCCAAGAGACAGGACCATCATTCCAAGGAAAGTGTTTGGGGTTATTGTTGCACTGCGTGCCGAGTGGATTTTGTGGATGGGATAGATCCAAAGAAATGCTATTAAAAGATATTTCTTGACAGCAAATGTTGGTGCAGACTTGTTGGCTTCGGAAGGTATTGTTTTGTTTGGACTCCAGTCTGCCAGAGAACAGAATTTGGAGACAGTCATTTTACTTTTAATGGCTTGCATAGCAGAATACTTCACTTACAGTTAGGTGATCCAAGTGCCCAATTTATGATATGTCATGTACCTGGAAAATACATGTTAAGAACATAGACTTTTCTGAAGGAAGCGAGCAAGCAAATGAGCAGGAAAAAGGAACTGTGCCAGACCAGACCTAGGCTACATGAGGTTTATAGCAAATAAGGGTCATGTTTATCAAGACCATTCTGTCAAGCAGCAAATGTACCAGTTACACAAATAATGACATTTCCTATAATTGGTAATGAATACCATACATAGGTCTTGATGTATGGGAAGTAGCGTTTTTACCTAAAACAACCATTCAGCTTCCCTTTTTACCAATTTGGTAATGAGTTTGATTTTTTACCTCAGTGGAAATTTTTATAAAGGTATACCATCTAAACTACTGTGTAAACCCCTGGTGCTCAACCTGCGGCTCGAAGGCTGCATGCGGCCCCTTGGTATATAATGTGCGGTCCTCGGACCTCAGCAGTCTGTTGTGGGAACATTGATTAAGGTAATAGCGTTGATCTCTACTAGCTTCATGCAACATGTTCCCAGTTACGTATTGTCTTCTGCAGCATATCCCCAGCCAAAAATGTATCATGTCCACACTCCCTGACCCTCATTTCCTTTATTAGGTCTGCAGTTTCTGACAGTCCACTCAAGCAATACATACAGTATCTCACGAAATTGAGTACACCCCTCAGATTTTTGTAAATATTTTATTATATCTTTTCATGTGACAACACTGAAGAAATTATACTTTGCTACAATGTAAAGTAGTGAGTGTACAGCTTGTATAACAGTGTAAATTTCTGTCCCATCAAAATAACTCAGCACACAGCCATTAATGTCTAAACCGCTGGCAACAAAAGTGAGTACACCCCTAAGTGAAAATGTCCAAATTGGACATTTTCTCTCCCCGGTGTCATGTGACTCATTAGTGTTACAAGGTCTCAGGTGTGAATGGGGAGCAGGTGTGTTAACGCTCTCACGCTCTCATACTGGTCACTGGAAGTTCAACATGGCACCTCATGGCAAAGAACTCTCTGAAGATCTGAACAAAAAGAATTGTTGCTCTATATAAAGATAAACTAGGCGATAAGAAGGATTGCCAAGACCCTGAAACTGAGCTTCAGCACAGTGACCAAGACTATACAGCGGTTTAACAGGACAGGTTCCACTCAGTACAGGCCTCGCCGTGGTTGACCAAAGAAGTTGAGTGCACGTGCTTAGCGTCATATCCAGAGGTTGTCTTTGGGAAATAGACGTATGAGTGCTTCCAGTATTGCAGAGGTTGAAAGGGTGGGGGGTCAGCCTGTCAGTGCTCAGACCATACGCTGCAAACTGCATCAAATTGGTCTACATGGCTGTCGTCCCAAAAGGAAGCCTTTTCTAAAGATGATGCACAAGAAAGCCTGCAAACAGTTTGTTGACGACAAGCAGACTAATGACATGGATTTCTGGAACCATGTCTTATGGTCTGATGAGACCAAGATAAACTTATTTGGTTCAGATGGTGTCAAGTATGTGTGGTGGCAACAAGGTGAGGAGTACTAAGACAAGTGTGTCTTGCCTACAGTCAAGCATGGTGGTGGGGGTGTTATGGTCTGGGGCTGCATGAGTGCTGCCGGTGTTCTGCCGAGCTGGTTCCGCCTATCGATATGGTTCCGAGCTCGACTGCGCAGGCGCAATCCGAGGCGACGGAATTCTCAAAGCGTGAACAGCTGTTCGGCAGCTGTAAACGCGCTCGCTCCTGATGCTAGGGGAACCAGCTCGACAAGAAAGCGGCGGGGGTGGAGACTGGGACACGCCGCTCTATAAGGCAGCATTAAACAAGTTGATGGCCGGGTGACACGCCGCTCTGTACAGCAAGGGGCGGATGAGTGAGTGTGCGCTCCCTGCAATGTTAGACGGCAATTCTATGTACAACACTCGCCCTATAGAGCGGCGTGTCACAGTCTCTGCCCCCGCCCCTTGCGGCTGCTCATGAACATTTTAAAAAATACAGAGCGGCATGTCACCCGGCCATCAACTTGCTAGTCTCCGCCCCCGCCACTTTATGCGCGGCGTGTATCGTCGGGAGCGAGCGCGTCTTCAGCTGACGAACAGCTGTAGATGTTCGTAGATTTCCGTGTGTTCTGAGTGCGCATGCGCAGACGTGCTTGGAACCATATCGATAGGGGAACTATGTCGACAAGACACCGGCACTGGGGAGCTACAGTTCATTGAGGGAACCATGAATGTACTGTGCCATACTGAAGCAGAGCATGATCCCCTCCCTTCGGAGACTGGGCCGTAGGTCAGTATTCCATCATGATAACGACCCCAAACACACCTTTAAGACGACCGCTGCCTTGCTAAAGAAGCTGAGGGTAAAGGTGATGGACTGGCCAAGCATGTCTCCAGACCTAAACCCTATTGAGCATCTGTAGGGCATCCTCAAGTGTAAGGTGGAGGAACGCAAGGTCTCTAACATCCACCAGCTCCGTGATGTCATCATGGGGGAGTGGAAGAGGACTCCAGTGGCAACCTGTGAAGCTCTGGTAAACTCCATGCCCAAGAGGGTTAAGGCAGTAATGGAAAATAATGGTGGCCACACAAAATATTGACACTTTTGGCCCAAATTGGACATTTTCACTATGGGGCGTACTCACTTTCGTTGCCAGCGGTTTAGATATTAATGGTTGCGTGTTGAGTTATTTTGAGGGGACAGCAAATTTACACTCTTATACAAGCTGTACACGCACTACTTTACATTGTAGCAAAGTGCCATTTCTTAAGTGTTGTCACATGAAAAGATATAATAAAATATTTACAAAAATGTGAGGGGTGTACTCACTTTTGTGAGATACTGTATAATGAACATTATGTGTGGCCCTTTGGTGATGCCAGGGGCTGCATTTGTGCTCATAAGTTGTCAATCACTGGTTGAATAAACATTACATTTATTCTTTTGAGGATGTTATCACTCTTAGGCCCCTTTCACACTGGGGCGTTTTTCATGCGGTTTAGCGCTAATAATAGCGCTGTTATACCGCATGAAAAAATCCTGCCCTGTGTCTTCAATGTGAAAGCCCGAAGGCTTTCACACTGAAGCGGTGCGCTAGCAGGACCGCTCCAAAAGTCCTGCTAGCCGCTTCTTTACAGCGGTAAAGGAGCGGTGTGTTCACCGCTCCTTTACCGCGGTCTCCCATTGAAATCAATGGGACAGCGCGGTAATACCGCCCGCAAACCGCGGCAATAGCCGCGGTTTGCGGGCGGTATTAACCCTTTTTCGGCCGCTAGCGGGGGTTAAATTAACCCCCCTAGCGACCGCATACCGCGGTAAGAACGACAGTATAGCAGCGCTGAAAATCGCGCTGCTATACCGCCACCGCACCTGCCCGCCCCAGTGTGAAAGGGGTCTTACAAATTCTTGATTTTTAAATTTGCAGATTTTTTCTAGTTATTGTTATATGAATCGTGTTTATATAGACATGTTTACCCCTAAGAAGAGTTACACAAATGCATTAAAATGTTTGGAATTGTTGAACTGCTGTTAGGTTTTTATTACTGCGTTCCCATTGGAGAGTTTTAGCATCTCTATTTGTTCTTGTGGCCTTTGTCACCAAGACTGAAAGTGAGTTATCACCAGAACAGAAATACAATTGTTACATTATTGTTACAGATTGTAACAACTGTCTAAGAGAAGATTTCTCTAACTTTGGAGTCACTACGAGACAGGAAATCAAGGGAAATTTCCCAAATGTGACACAGGCAATTCTTTTTGGATAGCTGCAGTTCTAGAATAGGTAAACATATAGGCAAGTATAGGCAAACAGACATACTGTACACATACATAATAATTCCGTGGTCTAAACATGAGAACACTGGCTTGTCATCAACAATTCTAATTGTATATATCAGAACAACTCAATTAGATACAAACATGCAATGCTCAAATAGAAAAAATATTAATATACACAAATAAATAAAAATCTTTTGGAAAAAAAAGCAAAAAAATGCAAAAAAATAAAAAAATATCTCATCTTGAGGCAGGGAAATTTAGAAGTATGTCTTTTACAAGTAAAAATTATTATTTGTAATTGTAATTGCAATATACAGTATCCATGGCTTTGTTACCTCCTGATACACCCTACCCACACTTTGCCATTTCCTCCAGACTGGTAGTATTTATAAATGTATTTTATTTATGTTATAGAAGAAACACAAAGCACACAAGAATTAAGTGATACCTTTATATAACTGTAGCGCCCCCCCAATATTTGGGGGCGCTATGTGGAAATTTAAGGGTGGTCTGAGCCAGTAGTTGGGCTCAGACCAATTATGTTCAATTATTATTCTGCTCTGGGTGTGATACTGCCCGGCAATTTTGTTCTCCTTTGCCTGCAGGTGGCGCTGTCACCGATGGCACGGGTTGGATTATGGGGCTATCACGGCACCTTGGGTGTCCCCTCTCGGCAGCCGTGCAGTGGGTGTGGTCTACCCGCTGTGCATGCTGGCAGAGGGTACAAAAGGTGCAGACACCATTTTAGAGGGGGATTCGGGGGCGATTCCAGGGGGACCTCTGGTCAAGTGAATGTGCCTCGTGGCCCGCATGGCACGAAGTGCTTAGGCCTTGGGCAACTTCAGCCTTGAGGCCCTGTTGCTGCATTGTAGGCCCAGCTCCGCTGACTAGGGCTTACGCTTCAGAGAAGGATCCCAGGCTGCCCGTTGTTAGGGGGCCCATCTTTAGGAAAGGAGTTCCAGGGGAAGATCAGTCCTGGCGGAGACTATCGACGGTACTGCTGTCTCAGGGAGAGGCCTGGAGACCTGTCTAGAGGGGGATCCATCATCTCTGACATCCGTGCTCCATTCCGGCTGCTAGGACTGCTCCCATAGGGACTATCCGGGTGAGCAATACCCACTCAGGCTTGAGTAGCGACGAGTGTATATACTGTACTGGATTTAAGTGTTGCGTGCCTGAACCTTCCCCTACGTCTTTCAACTTTTCTGATCTTGCTTTCTTCAAGTTAACTCAAAGCGGAAAAAGAATAAAGCCTTGCTGATTAGGTTTTACTCATGTGTGGACATTGGCCTTATTCCTGGAAGATATTGGTGTACCTAGACAACGGAGCTGAAGGATCCACTCGTGGGAGATAATTGCTGAAGACTCAAAGTAACAAAACCAGTAGATACCATTAACAAATAGGGGTCTGCGGGTGTGTGGAGTACCGGGGGAGGTAGCTACATAACCTTTATTAAAGGTAATAAAATCTAGAACTCACAAATATAGTTTATAGACTTGCTATATCAAAAAAAAAAATAGCATCAGGGAAGAAAAGTGCTCAACCAGGGACTAGATTTGATAATCAGACAGACAGGATAACTGTTGATATGGCCTGCCCACAGATCAAGCAAAAGACCAAAACATAGAGATATCATTCAGTTGGAAAGTTCCATCCACAGAATATCTCCAAAGAAAGTAAGACAGCTTGTGATGGTATAAGTTAAAACTGCAAACACTACTGGCCACAGACCTGTCTGCCATGGCTGAGCCACTCCTTTTTTGCCTTGGCGGTATGTTTTGGGTCAGTGTCATGCTGAAAGACCCATCCACGACCCATCTTCAGTGTTCTGGCTGAGGGAAGAAGGTTCTCATCCAAGATTTTACAATACATGGCCCCGTCCATTGGCCCTTCAATGCGGCAAATTCGGTCTGTACCTTTAGCGGAGAAACAGCCCCAAAGCATAATGTTTGACTGTAGAGATGGTGTTTTTATGGTCATAGTCAGCATTTTTTTTCCCTCCAAACACGCCGAGTCCCCCCTCCTTAAGTAGGCACATGTACAGTCATGCCAATGAACATCTAAATGATTGAGAGAAGGATTGGGAGAAAGTGCTGTGGTCAGATGAGACCAAAATTGAGCTCTTTGGCATTAACTCGACTCGCCGTGTGATAAGACACAGAATGGAGGAGAAGCACCTCTTCAATTATTTACACACACTGGAGATATCCTATGGGACTTGTATTTAACCACTTCAATACTGGGCATTTTCACCCCCTTCCTGCCCAGGCCAATTTTCAGCTTTCAGCACCGTCATGCTTTGAATGACAATTGCGCGGTCGTGCGACGTGTCTCCCAAACAAAATTGACGTCCTTTTTCCCCCCACAAATAGAGCTTTCTTTTGGTGGTATTTGATAATCTCTTCGGTTTTTATTTTTTGCGCTATAAACAAAAATAAATGTCCCAATTTACTTTTTAAAAAAAAAATATTTTTTTCTCAGTTTAGGCCGATATGTATTCTTCTACATATTTTTGGTAAAAAAAATCGCAATAAGCGTATAGTGATTGGTTTGCGCAAAAGTTATAGCGCCTACAAAATAAGGGATAGATTTTTTTACTAGTAATGATGGTTATCTGCGATTTTTGTCAGGACTGCGATATTGCGGCGGACAGATCGGACACTTTTGACACTATTTTGGGATCATTCACATTTATACAGCGATCAGTGCTATAAATATGCACCGATTACTGTATGAATGTGACTGGCAGGGAAGGGGTTAACACTAGGGGGTGATCAAGGGGTTAAATGTGTTCCCTGGGAGTGATTCTTACTGTGGGGGGAGGGGACTGACTAGGGGAGGTGACTGATCAGTGTCCCTATGTACAAGCTCTGTAACTGCCGATCGTGGGTACCTAGCAGCTGGGAGGCCCGAGGACGTCATATGACGGCCAACCAGGATGGCAGAGCCACCTTGCGTCCGTCATATTACTTAAGGCGAGATTTGAAGTGGTTAATGATGTTTGATATCTTGGTTACCCTCAGGATAATTTTGACAAAATTTATGGTTCCACATTGACGATACTCTTGGGAGTGAGAACAATAGTGTCCTACTCTCACTGGTCTACTCCTCTCCCCTTTTCTCCCCCCCCCCCCTCCATTCCCTGTTACCCCCCCCCCCCCCACTGTGAGATGAATCTTTTATATATTGTTTGTCATATGCTGCTGTTTGGCATTGCTACACAACTGATCCCTAGTGGATCAGGTATGCTCTGTTCAGCTTTTGTTTTTGTTAATGTTTATTACCGTAATATCCCTCTGCATTGTATGGTAATTTTTATAGGCATTTTAGTCTGAGGGAATTTAATGTCGAGGTTGTGCTCTTTGATGACAAAATGTTGTATACTTGTAGGTTTTCTGAAGGAAATGCATCTTTGTAGTTGCGTTGTTCCGAGTGCCTGATGGCACGGTAGCTTTAATGATGCATTTTGTATGATAATACCTTGTTATTTCAATAAAAACGATTGGAATCTAAACTAAGCCCTGTACATCTCAGTCAAATGCCAGGTTAAATTATGTGTTTTTTTATTCTAGGTTGGTATGATTTTGGAAATTCATTTGAGTTTTAGTATTTTTAAGGAACACCATGACTTTATTGAGGAAATTATTTTGAACCTGATAGCTCTGTGATATTATAAAAGCATTTACCTCCTGGCCTTGTGTATATTGCACTACTGAACTTCCCTGGGAATCCTAAAATTGCAAAGATTTACACTAGGTATCTGTTGTGATCTGTTGTGAGTTGCACTTTATGTTTAGGCTTTTCTACATTTTTCGTTGGTGTCATTTATACCAGCATGGAACCTTGTGGGACAGGAAGTCACATCACAAGTTGGCAGTGCACCTTGCTTGTTTTGGCTTCCTCCTCTAATACTATCCACATAAACACTGTGCTCAAATTCTTCTCGCATGGTGTTAGAAACCAGCCAGCAATAAAACTGAGCTGGGATTTAGAAAAGAAAAATCAAGTAGGTGTTCCCAAAATAACCTAGGAGTATAGTGACAGCCCAAAACTTACTGCAGGTAAAAATAGTCAGACTATAGCGAAAAGCGTAACAAAACTTAATATTTTTAGGTAAGCAAATGAGCTCATGACAATGGGCACACAGGCTTTATAAGTCTCTCTTTCCTCTACCTAATGACCAATATTTTTTTCAGTAAATTGGGGATACACTAGTGCAGTGCAAAGCTGCATAGACAACAATATCTCTGTATGCAAGTATAGCATCTTTTGGGATTCAGTGGAAACAGAAAAGGGAAATGCGTCTGTTGGGATGCAATGGAAACAAAAAAGGTGAAATGCATCTGTTGGGATGCAATGGAAACAAAAAGGAGAAATGCATCTGTTGGAATGCAGTAGAAACAGAAAGAGCAGATGTGTATATTATGATATAATGGAAACAGAGTCAAAATGCCTCTGTTGGTATGCAGTGGAAACAGGGGGAAGGCATATGCTGGAATGTGCAAGAAAAGGAGAGTAAAGAGACCCCATGATGCATTTTTTCTGCTGTTCACTCACAGCTATCATGTGAAAAACAAATCTGTCTTTGCATAGAGAAAAAATATTAGTTGCAAACACATAAACATAATGCACCATATATACAATATGATTACACCCAGGGCTTTTTTCAGCGGGAACGGCACCTCCAGCACTGAATGTATCTAATGGCAAGGGGATCTGAAGTGTGCTGAGGGGGCCGTAGATGCTGGCTGCTGAAGGATCTATTGTTATTTGGGGATATATTGTTGAGGGGGGGTCTTTTGTTGCTGGGGGATAAATTGATGCTGGGAGGGATCTAATGTTGAGGGAGGGGTCTATTGTTGCTGGATGCTAGAGGGTCTATTAATGCTGACTGTTGCAAGCTCTATTATTGCTGGTGGGGGTCTATTGTTCCTGGGGTGGATCTGTTGTTGTTAGGGGGGATTTTGTTGCAGGGGGTCTATTGTTGCTGGAGAGATCTATTGTTACTTTGGGGTGGTATTGTTTCTGGCTGCAGGGGATCTATTTTACTGCTTTTTATATTATCCTTAACAAATTCCATACAAATTACTTAGCACCCCAAATTAAATTTGGTTCTATTTTTTCTATAGGGGTGGTATTGGGAGGTGGATAGGGGGTGGAACCAAGGGACGGTGCTTGGAGGTGGGTAGGGGGCGAAACCAAGGGACAGTGCTTGGAGGTGGTTAGGGGCGGATACAAGGGTTGACTTTGAAGAGGGGGGAGTACCTATACCAATTCTCTGAGGAAACAAAACACTGATTACACCATATGCTGGGAATTTCTAATTTAATTGATCAGACATTTCGAATCAAAGATCTTAACTTTTATGATGTGTTTCTTTTTTACATTGCTTATCATTGTTTGCTTTTTCCTATATTAATTATTGTTTAAAGCTAAGGTATGTGTACAGTGTTTATGTATGCATCTAAGCAGATGTCCTTAAGTTATATCTGCTTCTTCTGTTATGGACATGTCTACAAACATTGTTTTTAAGCCACAACCCATACAACCTCACCAGTGATAGGATCCCAGATATATACCTTTGGTAAAGTGAGTAAGTAAAGTGAGTAAGTAAAGTGAGTAAGTGAGTGGAAAATGGGCTCAGACCGTCTGTACTTCTTACATGCATCCAATCAGTTTTACTCTCCAAATGCAAACTGCCCAGATTCCAAAGTGCATGGTTGCTGTGAAGGAAACCCTACTCTCTGTGACAGATGTTTTTGTTAGACCTTTAGAGAAATAAAGCCCACTATTGTCATACCACTCAGAGATCAGAAGATGTCCCATTTAGATAAAAAGTTTAAGAGGGAAGCAGCGTTCTGCTAAATCTCCTTTACAGGATGAAAGTTCGTAAATGACCAAAGCAGCTTCAATATGAGATTTTAGTGCTACTGGATGGTTGCTACTTACAAGGACATTTATTGGTGATTAGGGATTTCTTGTGTTTTTCTTTGCTCTAATAAAAACCGTACATGTTGGCATGCTGTGAAGTTAGTTCTTGTTGCATTAATGAGGTCGTTGTGGGGAAGAGAATTATTTGGTGACTGTGACTAGGATGGCTGGCATCCAGTCAAGTCATGTGATCTGTCATATTGGAAGTCATGCCCAGCTGTTAGTTTACAAAAGGTTTGCAGCGATACAGGGGTTGATTTACTAAAGGGGTATAGACTGTACACTTAGCAGAATGAATGTCCCCTTAACTTAGTAAATGAGGCAAACCTCTGCTGACTTCTATCATCCAATCATGTACAAGCAAAATAAAATAAAAAATCACTCTCTCTTTATTGGGTATTCTTTGCAAAGGGAATTTTCCCCATATTCACCCAACATGAAATTTTCCTTGTAATACAAAAATTCACTCAACGTGAACATGCTCTAGTCCTTTATTAAATCAACCCCACTGTCTCAACAGCTAGGAAGATGATGGCAAATGCCCCTTACAGCCTACAATTAACAATTACACTGGTACACAGTTTTCTAAATGTTCTAATTCTAAATGTATTACATCAATAGCAAATTCATTGTCATGCAAGAGTGAGCTTGTAATTGCTTGTGCCACTTCCCATTTTAAACTGATTGTAAAGTCTTGTTTTTTTTTTTCCAATAAAAACAACAAACATGTTATACTTACCTGCTCTGTGCAGTGGATTTGCACAGAGCAGCCCGGATCCTCCTCTTCTCAGGTCCCTCTTCGATGCTCCCGGCCCCTCCCTCCTGACGAGTGCCCCTACAGCAAGCAGCTTGCTATGGGGCACCTGAGCCGAGTCACAGCTCCCTGTGTCCATTCAGATACAGAGCCGTGGTCCGGCCCACCTCCCCTCTCTCCTGATTGGCTGACTGACTTTGATTGACAGCAGCGGGAGCCAATGGCGCCGCTGCCAATCAGGAGGGAGAGTCTCTGATGGCCGAGGCGCTCGTAGGCATCGCTGTACAGAGATGGGGCTCAGGTAAGTATTAGGGGAGCTGAGGGGGGTTGCCGCACACAGAAGGCTTTTTATCTTAATGCATAGAATCAGGGCTCGAGTCCTGTGGGAACACATGGGAACGGCGTTCCTGTACTTTTCCCACAGCAGGAGTGCCGTTCCCATTAGCAGCCGCGTCCTGCAGACCCCAGTGATAGGCGGAACACTGATCTGATGGTGTGACGTGTATTATAGGAGGCGGGACCTTGTAACAGCAGCGGGATATTCAAATCCAGGATCCATTGCTGGGCACTGGTCAGGATGCTTTGCTGGGCACTAGTCAGGATCCATTGCTGGACACTGGTAAGGATCCATTGCTGGGTACTGGCCAGGATGCATTGCTGGGTACTGGTCAGGATGCATTGCTGGGCACTGGTAAGGATGAATTGCTGGGCACAGGTCAGGATGCATTGCTGGGCACTGGTAAGGATAGATTGCTGGGCACTGTTAAAGATTTATTGCTGGGCACTGGTCAGGATGCATTGCTGGGCACTGGCCAGGCTGCATTGCTTGGCACTGGTCAGGATGCATTGCTGGGCACTGGTCAGGATGCATTGCTGGGCACTGGTCAGAATGCATTGCTGGGCACTGACAGGTAAGTCTGCATTGCTGGGCACTGGCAAGGATGCATTGCTGGGCACTAGTAAGGATGCATTGCTGGGCACTGGTCAGGATGCATTGCTGGGCACTGGTCAGGATGCATTGCTGGGCACTAGTCAGGATGCATTGCTGGGCACTGACAGGTAAGGCTGCATTGCTGGGCACTGGCAAGGATACATTGCTGTGCACTCGTAAGGATGCATTGCTGGACACTGGTAAGGATGCATATGCTGGGCACTAGTAAGGATCCATTGCTGGGCACTGTTAAGGATCCATTGCTGGGCACTGACTGGTAAGTCTGCATTGCTGGGCACTCATAAGGATGCATTGCTGGGCACTGGTAAGGATGCATTTGCTGGGCACTAGTAAGGTTGCATTGCTTGGCACTGATCAGGATGCATTGCTGGGCACTGGTAAAGATGCATTGCTGGGCACTGGTCAGGATTCATTGCTGGGCACTGGTCAGGATGCATTGCTGGGCACTGATAAGGCTGAATTGCTGGGCACTGGTAAGGCTGCATTGCTGGGCACTGGTAAGGCTGCATTTGCTGGGCACTGGTAAGGCTGCATTTGCTGGGCACTGGTAAGGCTGCATTGCTGGGCACTGGTAAGACTGCATTGCTGGGTACTAGTAAGGCTGCATTGCTGGGCACTGATAAGACCACATTACTGGGCACTGATCAGGGAGCAATGATGGGCACTAATCAGGCTGCATTTGATGGGCACTGGCAAGGCTGCATTTGATGGGCACTTGCAAGGCTGCAATGATGAGCACTGATCAAGCTGCATTTGATGGGCACTGGTAAGGCTGCATTAATGGGCACTGGTAAGGCTGCATTGATGAGCACTGATCTGACTGCAATGATGGGCACTGTTCAGGCTTAATTGATAGGTACTGATCAGGGTACATTTAATGGGCACTGAAGAGTGAGCGGCCCAGGGCCTGGACCCCACTTTGCACAATCAATACAGGCAGCTTGAGGAGAGGGACCCGGGCCGGATCACTCAGCACTCCCGGCCTCACTCTGCACAGACCAACACATGTGTGCAGACACCTTGGGGCAGGAGGGGTCCCACATATCGGAGCCTGCATAGAAACATTGCAGACAGTGCAGACTTGTTTTAGAAATTGCCTGTGAGGGAACATTATCACAAATTGTTTTTTTTTTTTGTTAGTATAGCATACAGGTTAAATTATTTTGTTGTTACATCTGTTCTATAATTATTTGTTTAATGCATGTGAATTTTGGAGGTGTCCTTGTAATCTGGCACTTTACAATAAATGTTGCACTTTTTTTGTCTGTGTTCGTACCCCTCTCTTTTCCGCAGAAGCCGGTTGTTATTCGCCAATCGCCACTGTCAGAACATAATAGGAGAGTTCCCTGTAGCCACATCGCTTGTGTGGGTGTGGTCCCCTGAACTAAACCAGTCATACATATTTGGGACAGCTCAAATACTGAAAGCTGAATGGCCATTTTGTTGCCATCTTTTTTAATGGTCAACAAGAACATGTCATAGGGAAGAATGGGCGCAAGCAGCAAATGAACATGGGTGCACAATTTTGGAGATTAAACTCACCTAGTAAAGCTTAGGCAATCTAGGCAGCATTTGCCTTTAGAAACCAGAGGAAATTCTTGGTAAGGGTAGCCCCCTACTCCCCCCCCCCCCCACTCCCTCTTTAAGATGAAATCTGGAAAGCCTTCAGCACGTATAATAATTTTGTTATGGATTTTGCTCATTCTCTGGCCTCTGCATACCATGACACAACCATGACTGATGAAGCGCAGCACAAAATTATCTGACAAGATAGTACTACAAGCCAAATTAATTGCCAAGGTTGTCAAGAACCAAGGGTTGAGGAACAGCTTCAACCAAACATTACCTCTTTAAGATAGAATGCACTTACCAATTTTTGAAGATTTTTATGAGTTTCTCAGATTTATGTCTGAGAGGGAATGTTTTCTTTATTATAAAAGGGGTATTTACTAGAGAACCCCTAAATGGATCCAATATGTAGGTACATGGGCATCGGTTTACACTGACCCACATATTTCATCTCGTGTTTAATCCAATCCTCTCAGGATTTATACAATTTCAGAAAAGCAGCTGTGAATTTTGTCCTACCACTTTCCCTGTTCGGTTTTGACTGACAACCTTTTGGCTCTTGAAAATAGATTTTCCAAGCATTATATGATTTTCAGCCATGTAAGCCCTTGTAAACTAATAAAGTGGTAAATAGATAGATATGCAATGCTTTCCGTATGTACAACACAGCTGGCTTGGAAACAAGTAGAGTGTGATGGGCGATTATATTGAAGGTTATTTTAACTGCAAGAAAGTTGTAAAATTTAAGGACATGCTGGCAGAACAAAAAGTAAGTCCATCCAGTGCAAAACAAACACAATTACCAATGTAATATGTTGCCAAGCATTGGCAGTACCATGCAGGATAAAAACTAATGTCTGATTTAATTTTTTTTGTTTTTGCTGGTAAAAAGTTAGAAGAAAACCAATTGAGTTATTGCAGGAATGTTCAAGTTAAATGTACTAGCGGAGATCAGTGGTTTCCAAATTTCTCCTAGGGGAATTAGAGCCTGCATTGGAAGCTAGTCTGGCTGCATGTATGTTATCCCCTATGCTTTAATTCCCTTTGATAGCCTGTTATGTGAAGTTAACTTGTGGGCTAATAGTTATGCATGTGCATCATTTTTGTGTCTGTTTGTGAAGAATGTATGCCTCATATTTAACCCCAGTGAAATCAATCATCTGGAGGCACCGCTATGGGTTTAAATGCTTTTCTTCTTTTTTTTTTTTTGAGCACTTCATTAGTCCTTTTTTTTTTTTCTCCAAAGCTTTCTGTGTGTACAAACCTTAACCTATATAGTCTGCTACTTTTCCAGTTAGTTAATTGATTCATTAAAAAAGACCCTTTCATTTTATTTGGAATCAGGAAATAACTGTTTTGTAGATGAAACGGTTCCTAATGTATAGAATAGTTTTTGTTGCAGACTTGCCCATTTATCAGCAACGTGTCTGTTGCAACTGGTTAAAAATTTAGTATGGATTATAGAATCTATTCCATCCAGTATTATAACTTAAGATGTGTAGCATAGCACTTGCCAGGTGATGTGTGCATTTAAAACTAAAATCAAATGCAATTAATTGAAAAATAAATTAGTAAACTAATATAATACAGTTGGGAGTTACATGTAGTGGTATTATGAATAAATTAAATGTAATGTTATACAGTATAATGTGTATCAGAAAAAAAAAAAGTTGTGCTTAGTACTTCCATCTTGCAGCACCAGGATCCTCTGTTCAATTCCAAGGAAGGACACTATCCGCATTGAGTTTGCATGTTCTCCCTGTGCATGTGTGGGTTTCCTCCAGATACTGCAGTTTCCTCCCACACTCCAAAGACATGCTGGTGGGTAATTTGGCCATAATATGTGTATGCATATGTGATAGGAGACGGAAGTTCCTTGAGGGCGGGAACTAATGTTAAAGAGGATCTCCAGTCTGAAAATATAATAGTCAGCAGGTACTGTAGCTGTTGACTTTTATTATAAGGACACTTGCCTGTCCAGGGATCCCGCAATGTCGGCACCCCGAGCCGATTCGTCATTCGGCTTCAGGGGCAGGCTCCAGGATTGTAAGTAAGGGAAACTGGTAGTGAAGTCATCAGGCTTCACAGTCGATTTCCTACGGCACATGCGCGAGTCGCGCTGTGTTTTTTGGATGGTCCCTGTGTGTGTCCCAGAAGGCAGCAGGGGAAGGAGGAGGGTCTGGAAATGCTTAACTCGGAAGTGGGAGCGGGTACCTTTCAAAACCAGGTACCCGCTCCCATCAAAAGTAACAAATGTGGCAGTGGAGGGGGCGGGGGATGCGAACAAGTGGAGCGTTTCCCTTTTGGGTGGAGCTCCACTTTAATGTATAGTATGCATAGCATACATTGTTGGAGCTGTATAAATTCCTGTAATAAAAAATATTATATATAGTAGGAAAAGTAGCCAAAAAATTACTCCTGAGCCCAGAAGCAAGGGCATCCCATGAAAAAAAGGGAAGGTAAAGGAAAATGTATGGGGCAAAGAGATAGCATGTGTACAGCAAACATATACAAAGATAATAAATACAATATAAAAAATATAATTGGCTATAAAAAAATATGTACACTAAATTTACATCCTAGCTGACAGATACCTGTCTCTAACTTACTAAATACACAACATAGTTACAGCATTCCGTAAAAGAAAAAAATGTATTTATAGATGAACATTTGACAGATGGGAGCACCGAGGAGGGGGGTCCTTCTCCTGCTGAACACAGCCTACCTAAAATGACTATTAAAGTTCATAGTCCAGAGTCCATAATTCCACAGAAACCTGAGAAGGAAAATCTAAACCACAGGTCCCCTTCCCATAAATGAAAGGGCCAAACAAACTCTTCCCCAGAACTATATTAACGGGAACTGTACTTTTACTTGGGGGGGAAAGAGCACCAGCAAAACTGGCCATGTCTGTGTAAAAGGATGTAGGCAGAGGATCCCCAACTACAAATTTTCTTCTGGGCTGGTATTCCAGCATCAGTTCCTTTGTGTAGCTCCAGGACAGCCAAGCAATGACTCCAAGTAAAGCAGCAACAAGGATAGAAGTCAGTCTTGCTTAACAGTAATACCTGGGGTCAGGGTGTACTTCCATTGGGCCCCCCAATGGTGGTGGAGTAGCAATGGGTAGGCCCATGCAGTCTTAACCACTACCACCTTGCAGGGTTGCCAACTTTCAGTAAATATACAAACAGTTTGTAAAATCCGTACTTTTTGCATCTGTCCATGAATGTCAATTACAGACATGTAGGCTGCATGTCCGTAACTGACATTCATGGACAAATGCAACAATTATGGATTTTACAAACTGTTTGTAAATTTACTGAAAGTTGGCAACCCTGCCACCTTGTCCTTATGAATGGCCCACCCCAGACTCCACTCCTGCTTAATATCCTGAAAACGGGTCCATGCCTTGTGGTTGTGAGGCCCCTTGTGAGGCTTAGGTACATGGAGGAACTCCCACACTAAATCATCCTCCCACTGGGATCGGGTGGCCTCAATTTCCTCTATAATGGCAGCAGGGATGTAAGAGTAGACAATCCCCCACTCCAAGGCAGTCTTTTTTTTAACTTTCCGTTGGAACCAGGAGAAGCGGGAACGTTTCTTAAAATTTCTGGCACGGGCCCAAGAAGTGGGTGGCTCTGACTAAACCCTATGTTAGACATAAGCCTGGTCCAGCTTCAGCCCTCCAGTGCTGAGTAATAGTGTCACGTACCTGGTGGAGATCGAGCAGTAGAGAGGGCTTCTCTTGCACCTCCTGTCCAACGCCCCTGGTAGAGATGACAGGGAGTGAAGGACACAGAGTGGCATGAGGGCCGATGTAGTAGATGGCTCCGGCTGGGCCTTGGCAGAGACCTGATGGCTGGAGATCACTGGGTAGGTACTGAAGACAGGAACTCCTTGTTGCTGGGACAGTAGGCGGAGGCGTAGCCGGAACGGAAGCCAGGGGGTCATTAACAGCCGAGCAGAGCAGGTACCGAGACGTGAGGCAGAGACTAAGTCAGGATACAGGCCGGGTCTGGTACACAGTCGGGCAGTGAGGTACAGGAACAAAAGACAGGAGCAGAGTCAACACAAGCCAAGGTCACAGGTAGGCAGGCAGAGATCCAAGACAGTTACAGGTGAAGCCGGGTCAGACACAAGGAACAGGAACAGATCTGGTAACTGAAAACAAGCTGAAAGACCACTCAGCAAAGTGTGCATGTCATTGCTTGGTTTAAATAGGCACACTGGTGCCACTGCGCGCACGTGTGCGCACGCCCACGCACGCTCACGAATGCGCCAATGCATGCCCTTTCTTGTGCACATCCTGGTATGCCCGTGCCTGTGCACCAGTGTGCGCTTGTTACCCGGGTTTCTCTTACAAATAGCTGCCTCACAGCAGCCTAACACTCTGCCAAATCAGATGACATGAACTGTCCAGAAAATCCTGCAAGCAGTGTCTCTTCCTCCTCTGGAGTGTCTCCTTGGTCCTATTCTGCATCAGAAGAGCTGTCCTAAACCCACTTATCCAAACCCTGCCCCCTGGGACCCAAATTTAGTCTAACTCCCCACAACTGCCAATCCCAACCAGCTAACATTAAGATGAATCATCAGACTCTGGCACCTTTCGAGTTGGGGTGACAAGGCGAACAGCAACAGTCGGCCAATATGGGGTCTTCTCTCGCATGGGTGCTGTGGTACCCTTGGACACTGTCAGCTCCTCAGCACATTCTCCTGGGTTGCGAACAGCGGCGGGCCTCCTGTCTAGCCCACGAGTGGAACATTGCAACCCTCTACTGTTGGAGATCTGTGATAAGACTCCAGCCTGGCTGTACTCCCCAAAGCCCTCCGGCTGACTAGTAAACCTCCAGCATCTCTGTGCATAGTCCTGACTGCAGGTCCACAGGCATATGTAACTGGGGGCAGCTCACATGGGGTGAGCTTAACTAGTGGCTCCCCACAATGCCTGCTTTTGATCCAAGTACCGATGAGTGCTGTTGGTCTCTTGC
Source organism: Rana muscosa (assembly GCA_029206835.1). Lineage (NCBI taxonomy): Eukaryota > Metazoa > Chordata > Amphibia > Anura > Ranidae > Rana > Rana muscosa. The sequence continues at coordinate 499,288,934 of CM055118.1, read as the reverse complement.
AGCCTGGGCACACTAAATAAAGTCTCTCCACTCCATACAGCATCCCCAAAGCGAACCCTTCAAGATGCTCCAACCAAACTCCAGTGTCCATCTTCCAATTCTGCAACTCAGCCATCTCTGCAAACCAGCTGTACACCCACACGTAGTCCACCACCTTGCTCCTCTCATACACATGAGCCTTATTCCGAGGCTTACAGCTCAACCCTGCCACAAGACACACTGGCGCCAGCCCTCTCTGTGAAGCAAGACTTTTGCACGCTCTGGTTAACTCTCGGTGTGCCAAAACAAATTTCATAGACTGTATTTGCAGGAATAAATGTTGCGATTTCAAGGCTATCTAGCCAAAAAAGTCCTTCAGCAATAACACAGTCCTGATTCCTAACTTGCTCAAGCTGTCCTGAACACAGTGCAGTCCCCTGATAGCTGTCTCCATTGCTATGGGCAATACGTAAACACTAGTGATGAGCCGAACACCCCCGGGTTCGGTTCGCACCAGAACCCGCGAACGGAACGAAAGTTCGCACGAACATTAGAACCCTATTAAATACAATGGATGCGAACGTTCGAATTCTAAAGTGCTAATTATAACGACTATTATCCATGTTATTGTCCTAAACAGAGTTTGGGAACCCGGGTTCTGCACCAGGGGACATGTATCAATGCAAAAAGAAGTTTTAAAAACGTCCGTTTTCCGGGAGCAGTCATTTTAATGATGCATAAAGTGAAAAAAAAAAGTCAAATATTCCTTTAAATATTGTACCTGGGGGGTGTCTAAAGTATGCCTGTGAAGTGCCACGTGTTTCCCGTGTTTAGAACTGTCCCTGCACAAAATTACATTTCTAAAGGAAAAAAAAAGCCATTTAAAACTGCTTGCGGCTTTAATGTAATGTCTGGTCCCGGTAATATGGATGAAAATCTTTAATAAAATGGCATAGCTACCCCATCATCCCCCCCCCCTACCCCAGCCCATTACCAGCCCCTTTGGGTCTTGTATGGATAATAAGGGGAACCCCGCACACAAAATAAAAAAGGCCCTATATACTCTGAACAGCCGTATACAGGCGGTGCATACAAGACAGGGACTGTAGGTTTGTTCTTATGTAGAATCTGTTTGTAATTTTGAACAGCTACATTGTTTAAGTGTAGCTCCAGCCCAAATACCTATTTTTAAGCTTTTTGGAAAACATAGGGAAGGGTTATCACCCCTGTAACATTTGTTTTGCTGTCTGTGCCCCTGTTCAGAACATTTCACCTCACTTTGCGTCCCAATGACAACTGTTTTTGAAATGTGGTGTTTTTATTGAAACAAGAATTGGTGATAAAGCATCAGTAGAGAGGAGACCCCTTTCTCCCATATTAATTCTTACAGGAGAGAATTTTCCTTCCAAGGGGTAGATTTCCTCTCACTTCCTGTTGTCTTCTTCCGTTTGCAAGTAGTAGTCGTTTGTAAGTTGGATGTTTGAAAGTAGGGACCTGCCGTATATACTCTGCAGAAATTGGCCCCTTAGGTGTTGGTGTTGGCACAACACTGTAAGCACTCACAGTTACTTTTGGTGGGTGCTGGAACGCCCTGCTGTCAACTATTATATCAGGAATTGTAATAACATATAATTGTTGAACAGTGTAGTAAAAATTGGGTCTTTGATGGTGGTGCTGGTGCCACAACACTGTAAGGCCTGACAGTTACTCTTGGTGGGCGCAGCAATGGGCCCTGCTGTGAATTATTAGATCAATAATTATAATTGCATGCCCCTGTTGAACAGGGGCTGAAAAATTGGGCCTTTGGTGGTGGTGGTGGTGGTGGTGGTGGTGTTGACACAACACTGTAAGGCCTGACAGTTACTCTTGGTGGGCACAGCAATGGGCCCTGCTGTGAATTATTAGATCAATAATTATAATTGCATGCCCCTGTTGAACAGGGGCTGAAAAATTGGGCCTTAGGCACTGGTGGCACAACACTGCAACCCCTCACAGATACTGTACTTGGAGCACAGCAATGAGGCCTGTTGCAAAGTATTGCATCAAAAATTGTAATTACACGCCCCTGTTAAACAGGGGCTGAAAAATTGGGCCTTAGCCACTGGTGGCGGCACCCATAAACCAAAATGATCTTCCAAGCTATCATCATTAATCGGATCATTGAGGAGGAGGAGGAGGATAGCCAGTCAACATAACAGCACAGGCACTCAGCATCAGTCTTGAAGGGATGTGACATTTTAAAATCAATTAGTCTGTTATATCAGCATCAGATGTGTGGTAGCTGGTGGTGATCCAAGACTGGTTCATCTTGATGAAAGTCAGTCGATCAACCGAGTCGGTGGACAGGCGCACCCTGTGATCCGTGACAAATCCTCCAGCAGTACTGAATGTGCGTTCTGAAAGAACGCTGGATGCAGGACAGGCCAGTAGCTCAATTGCATACTGTGCAAGCTCTGGCCAGTGATCCATCCTCAAGACCCAGTAAGCCAGAGGATTCCTGCACCATGTATATCAGACGCTGGCGATGGTTGCTGGAACCGATCATACCTTGGGGCTGTGGTCTAAAGAATTGTCTGGACGCATCGGTCAGACGGCCACCTTCCCCACCGCTCCTTCTTTGACTGCCCGAAGCCTCAGCAACTCGTTGTCCAGGACCAGGAGTTTGTAACCTCCCAGTCTCTGGGAACGCGTTGCACAGACCTTTCTGCAAGGCCTCCCGGAGTTGTCTCATCCTCTGCTCCCTCTGCGATGGTAACATAAGGTCCGCAACCTTACCCTTGTACCGTGGATCAAGGAGAGTGGCCAGCCAGTAATGGTCCCTCTCCTTGATCCGAAGAATACGAGGATCCTTCCGCAGACTTTGCAGGATCAGGGAGGCCATGCAGCGTAGGTTAGCTGAGGCATTCAGTCCGGAGTTCTCTGGGTCACTAAGGACGACATGATCCGCAGCCACCTCCTCCCAGCCACGTACAAGTCCACTGGTTTCTTGGGACTGTAAATCATCCCTAAAAGACTGCTGCTGATGATGCTGAGTGCCAGCCTCCACCTCCATGCTGACACAATCCTCCTCCTCCTCCTCCTCCTCCTCTTCCTGTGCGATGGGTGGGACAGAAGGAACACTGTCTGGGTAAAGGGGGCATTGAGAGGCAAGGAAGTCCTCCTCTTCCTGCCTCTGTTCTGCCTCAAGTGCCCTGTCCATTATTCCACGCAGCGTGTGCTCCAACAGGTGGACAAGCGGTACAGTGTCACTGATGCATGCACTGTCACTGCTCACCATCCTCGTGGCCTCCTCAAATGGTGCCAGGACAGTGCATGCATCCCTGATCATGCCCCACTGGCGTGGTGAAAAAACCCGAGCTCCCCTGACCCTGTCCTGGTGCCGTAGTCGCACAGGTACTCATTGATGGCCCTCTGCTGCGTGTGCAGCCGCTGCAGCATGGCCAACGTTGAGTTCCACCTGGTGGGCATGTCACATATAAGGCGGTTCTTGGGCAGGTTCAACTCCTTTTGCAGCTCAGCCAGGCGAGCACTGGCATTATAAGATCTGCGGAAATGCACACAGACTTTCCTGGCCTGCCTCAGGACATCCTGTAAGCCCGGGTACCTGCCCAAGAACCGCTGCACCACCAGGTTAAGGACGTGAGCCATACAGGGCACATGGGTCAGTTGTCCCTGTCGGAGGGCGGAGAGGAGGTTGGTGCCATTGTCGCAAACCACCATTCCTGGCTTAATCTGGCGTGGTGTCAACCACCTCTCGGCCTGCCCCTGCAGAGCAGACAGGACCTCTGCCCCACTGTGGCTCCTGTCCCCAAACACACCAGCGCAAGCACGGCATGGCATCTTTTTGCCTGCGTACTTGCGTAGCCCCTTGAACGCCTACGGAGCACCGCTGGTTCCGAGGACAAACCACAGGAAGAGGCCATGGAGGAAGAAGAAGAGGAGGGGGTGGAGGAGAGAGGTGTGTCACAACCAGTAGTAGCATTTTGGAGGCGTGGCGGTGGAACAACCTCCAACACTACTGCACCTTGTCCTGCATCCTTCCCAGCTGCCAAAAGAGTGACCCAATGGGCCGTGAAAGAAAGGTAACGTCCCTGTCCATGCCTGCTGGACCATGAGTCAGCGGTAATATGCACCTTACCGCTGACCGCCCTGTCCAGCGAGGCCAAGACATTGCCTTCCACATGCCTGTAGAGAGCCGGAATCGCCTTCCGTGAGAAAAAGTGGCGTTTGGGAACCTGCCACTGAGCAACCGCGCATTGCACAAACTCACGGAAGGGGGCCGAGTCTACCAACTGAAAAGGCAGCAGTTGAAGCGCAAGCAATTTAGCCAAGCTAGCATTCAACCGCTGGGCATGTGGATGGCTGGGAGTGAACTTCTTTTGACGGTCCAGCAGCTGGGGCAGGGAAATTTGCCTGCTAGAATCGGACCTCGGTGTACTGCTAGCAGAGTGGCCGCAAGTACTTGGCTGTGACACACCTAATTCTACACCTTCATTCCTCTCAGTGCAGGTTTCAGAGAGGACTGAAGGTATAGTGGGGTTGGAGATCCCAGCTGATGCGGAGCAAGGAGAGGTCCGCTTTGTTCTTTGGTGTGGGTCTTTAAGGTAGGCTTGCCAACGAGCTGCATGGCAGGTCAACATATGTCTGATCAAGCATGTGGTGCCCAAGCGGCTGATGTTTTGGCCACGCGATATACGCTTGAGACATATGTTGCAAACAGCAGCTGTGCGATCTGATGCACTCGCCTCAAAAAAGGCCCACACCAAAGAACTTTTTGAATGACGGGCAGAGGCAGCGCCCTGCACAGGCGGAGCTCTGCGGTGTGATTCCGTCGGTGTGCTGCCCATACGCTGGCCACCCAAGGGCATCCTGCCTCGTTGGAGATGTGCCTCCTCCTCATCCTCCTCCTCCTCCTCTCTCCTATTAGGCACCCACGTGGAGTCAGTGACCTCATCATCCCCTCCCTCCTCATCACTGGAGCCAATCTGGCAGTATGCTGCAGCTGCTGGAGCATGACTGCCAGATTGGTGTCCTTCTTGAGCATCCCCTCTCTCTGCTCTCACGCTACTGCCTTCCTCTAGCTGGGTATCATCATCAGATCCTTCGAAACGCTGGGCATCCTCCTGGAGCATGTACCCAACACTGTGCTCAAACAGTTCGGGGGACTCCTCAGGAGGAGGACATGGTGGGTCTAGGGAAGGAGTGACTAATGATGACATTGATACCAGAGAAGAGGACGCTTTGGCAGCTGCTTTGCCAGTACCCTGAGCCTGGGTGAGAGAGGATGAGGAGGATGAGGTGGGCTTGGTCATCCACTCTACCAAGTCTTCGGCATGATGTGGCTCAACATGTCCAGCTGCCGAAAAGGACAAGCTTGTCCCATGGCCATGTGCTGATGACAATGCACCGCGTCCACGACCAGCACTGTTGCCCCCAGACACAGAGCCTGCTTGCCCTCTTTTTTGCCTCCTGACTGTCTGCCTCTCCTTGTTTGCCTTCCAGACATTTTAATGGATGGCCTGCAGGGAGATGGGAAAAAGAGCAATAAGGGCTACCTTCAGGTGTATACTGTGCAGGAGGCTTAGCAACAAAGACACTGACACTGTCCCCTGCCTATCCTTCTCTGTCCCTAAACACAAGGATTTGCAATATGCTTCAGCAAGATTGGTTTAGCACAGAATAGCACACTGACAGTTTCCCTCACTGTCCTTCTCTGTCCCTACAAACAAGGTTTAGCACAGAATAGCACACTGATAGTTTCCCCGCGTGTCCTTCTCTGTCCCTAAACTCAAGGATTTAAAATATGGTTCAGCAAGATTGGTTTAGCACAGAATAGCACACTGATAGTTTCCCTCACTGTCCTTCTCTGTCCCTACAAACAAGATTTAGCACAGAATAGCACACTGATAGTTTCCCCGAGTGTCCTTCTCTGTGTCATGGATATGCATTAATGTCTGTCTGCCATCTTACCTTCCTCCTCATGTGTTCATCTAGAGACCAGACCTCCTTCACCTGGCTTCCTTTATAATCTCCTCCCAGCCTGACTCCACCCCAGGCCCTATCACTGAACACTATATTAACCTGTGCACTGCAAGCCTGCTTTGCTGATCAACGTGTTTGTTAGGCATTGTGTGTTTGGGTTCCTGCCTGCCGTGTGCTACGTCTGTCTCTCTGTTACGTTATTGGCTTGTCCCCGACCATCCCTGTCTGCTCGTGACCCTTGACCTTCGGCTCGTTCTTCGTTATCCTTGTCTGCTTGTGGCCCCTGACCTTCGGCTTGTTATTCGGTTCTCTCTATCGTGTGCCGCTGCTTCCCCTTATCCTACGGGGCGTGAGCTAGGAAACTCCAGGGGCCGCGACCTGGTCCCAGCCTGCAGCGTAACATCCTCACCACTAGAGGCCCTGGAGAAGACCAGCTGGGTCTTAGACTCCGCGCCCTGGGGAATCTTGGCTCTCGCTTCCGTTGGGATCCCGGTTGTGCTCCTCTGGTCCCGCTTTCCACAACCACCCAGTTTCCTACCCACAGAAGCCAGCCATAGGGTTCACTACCTCGCGGTGCACTCCTGTCCCCCTACGGTGTGCATCTGTCACCTGGCCACAGGTGACCCTGACAGTTTGATCAGCCATGAACCCGGCTGACATCCCGCTTCCCGCGGATGATCCATTGCAGGGCATAGTTCGCAGACTTGAGACCCAGGAATCAAATCAGACCCAGGTGATGCGATTCCTCCAGGATCTGGCTTCTCGATTCGAGCAGCTTCAGGTCTCCTTGGGAACCCCGAATCCGCAACCCCAAGTACAACCAGCGGCTGTACCTATCGCACCAGTCGCAGCCTCACACTCACTAAGATTGCCAGCTCCGTTCCGTTTCTCTGGGGACTCCAAGGCCTGCAGGGGGTTTCTCAGCCAATGCACTATTCATTTTGAGCTTCAGCCTCAAAGCTTCCTATCTGACCGGGCTAAGGTAGCCTATATCATTTCCCTCCTCTCCGGTGAAGCTTTGGCCTGGGCTGCCCCCCTGTGGGAGAGGAACGATCCGGTGGTTTCCAGTCTGTCCGAATTCTTGAAGCTCTTTCGTAATATCTTCGAAGAGCCGGCTCGGGCTTCTTCAGCGGCTAGTGCTGTCTTACGTCTTCGCCAAGAATCTAGTTCAGTGGGGCAATATGCTCTTCAGTTCCGTATCCACACAGCTGAATTGAGCTGGAATAATGAGGCCCTGGTCGCTACCTTTTTACATGGCCTCTCTGACCGAGTGAAAGACGAATTAGCGGGAAGAGCCATTCCCGTCGGTCTGGACGATGTAATTTCATTATGCAACCAGATCGACATTCGTTTTCAAGAGAGGTCCTTAGAAAAAAGACGCCAGCACTCTCTGGGTCCTAGCCAGTCTGAGCTCCCCTCCCTTCATTCCGTGGAGCATCCTCTACCTGCTGAAGAACCTATGCAGCTGGGCCGGACCAGACTAACCCCCGAAGAACGTGCTAGGCGCAGAACTCTGGGCTTGTGCCTCTATTGTGGGGGCAAGGGTCATTTTCGTGACTCCTGCTCGCTTCGTCCGGGAAACGCTCGGGTCTAATACATTTGGAAGGTGGAGTATTGGACCCAGAAACATCACCTTCTCGCCTGCTCTTGCCGGTGTCCCTTCATGTAGGCACTTCTCCTCAGTCAACCCTTGCATACCTGGATTCCGGGGCTGCCGGCAATTTCATGGATTGGAGAACTGCTTCTTCTATGAAGCTTACCCTTTCACCTCTCACTACCCCATTGGTAGTCTCGGCAATTGATGGCACTGTTCTCCCAGGGGGCCCTATTCGCTTCCAGACGCTACCCATTAGGATGTCGGTAGGGATTCTCCACCAGGAGTGGATATCCTTTCTTATTCTACCCAAGGCCTCTACCCCAGTTGTATTGGGCCTCCCTTGGCTACAGCTCCACTCTCCACATGTGGACTGGGTCTCTGGGCAGATCCTGGCCTGGGGTTCCTCATGTTTCTCGTCGTGTCTTCTCAAGGTGACCCCCAAGGAGAGTCTTCCGGTTGCTGCCACTTCTGTTTCTTCTGATCTTCCCGCCGCATACAGCGATTACCGGGATGTGTTCTGTAAAAAATCAGCTGAGGTGCTTCCTCCCCACAGGTCTTTTGACTGTGCTATTGATCTTGTCCCCGGAGCAACTCTACCCAGGGGTCGTACCTACCCTCTGTCCATCCCAGAGACCCAGGCCATGTCGGAGTATGTAGCAGAGAATCTGGAGAGAGGGTTCATCCGGAAATCCTCATCGCCTGCAGGGGCAGGGTTCTTTTTTGTTGCCAAAAAGGATGGTACCTTAAGACCCTGCATCGATTATCGGGGTTTAAATGCGGTTACTATTAAAAATCGATACCCCTTACCCTTAATATCTGAGCTATTCGATAGGTTGAAGGGTGCCTCCATTTTCACCAAGTTGGATCTCAGAGGCGCGTACAATCTCATTCGAATACGGGAGGGTGACGAATGGAAGACTGCATTTAACACTAGAGACGGGCATTACGAATATCTGGTGATGCCTTTTGGTCTGTGTAATGCTCCAGCCGTGTTTCAAAACTTTGTCAATGAAATCTTCAGAGATCTGCTGTACCAGTTTGTTGTCATCTATCTGGATGACATTCTGATCTTTTCTGAAAATCTGCTCGTCCACAGAAACCATGTCCGCACTGTACTTCAACGTCTTAGAGAGAACAATCTCTATGCCAAGCTGGAGAAATGTTCCTTTGAATGTTCTGAGGTCCTGTTTTTGGGGTGCTTTGTCTCATGTTCGGGGCTTCGTATGGACCCTGGGAAGGTCTTGGCTATCACCAACTGGCCTCTTCCTGCTAGCCTCAAGGCCACACAGCGCTTTCTTGGCTTCACTAATTATTATAGGCAGTTCATAAGGAATTACTCTTCCATTGCCGCGCCTATTATCGCTTTGACCAAGAAGGGTGTGAATGCCAGAGACTGGCCTCCCGAAGCTGTCTCTGCATTTCACAACCTGAAACAGGCCTTTGTTTCTGGCCCCCTCTTGAGGAGACCAAATCCTGGGAATGCATTTTTTATTGAAGTGGACGCTTCCTCAATGGGGGTGGGAGCTGTGCTTCTTCAAATCTTTGAGAAGAGACGCCAACCATGTGCGTTCTTCTCCAAAAAATTTTCTCAGGCAGAGAGGAATTATGCCATCGGTGATCGGGAACTTCTCGCTATTAAATTGGCGTTAGAGGAGTGGCGTCATCTCTTGGAGGGTTCCCCTCACTCCATAACGATCTTTACCGATCACAAGAATTTACAGTATCTACAGAATGCTAAACGTCTGAATCCTAGACAGGCCAGGTGGAGTCTCTTCTTTGCCCGTTTTAATTTCACGATTACCTACAAACCTGGTTCCTGCAACGGTCGGGCTGATGCGCTCTCTAGGTCATTTGACACTTTGGACGAGGAGTCCGCCCCTGAACCTGAGCCGATCATTCCCACCTCATGCATTGTTGCCCACTCTACCACCCTGAAGTCTAAAATTCCGCCTGGTAAGACCTTTGTCCCCACTGAGCTAAGAGCTAAGATCCTTCGTTGGGGACATGATTCCAAGGTGGCAGGGCATTCTGGATTCCTCCGATCCTTCCTACTCATCAGTCGTCACTACTGGTGGCCTAATCTCCGCTCAGACGTCAAAGACTACGTTAAAGCTTGTCATGTCTGTGCTCAGTCCAAATCCTCCACACAAGCTCCTGCTGGTCTCCTCATGCCCTTGCCTATTCCTAAGGAACCCTGGGCCCATATTGCCATGGATTTTATCACCGATCTCCCACTGTCTGAGAATAATACAGTCATTTGGGTGGTAATCGATCGATTCTCCAAGATGGCTCATTTTGTTCCTCTTCCTGGTCTTCCTTCTGCCCCTGCCTTGGTTCCCATTTTCATTCGAGAAATTCTCCGCCTACATGGGGTCCCTTCTCATATTGTTTCCGACAGGGGAGTCCAATTCACGTCTCGTTTTTGGAGAGCCTTTTGCAAATCCCTCAATATTGTCTTGGATTTTTCTTCTTCTTACCATCCCCAATCCAATGGACAGACTGAGAGGGTTAATCAGGAGTTAGAGGTCTTTCTTCGCACCTTTGTGTCTTCTCACCATGACGATTGGTCCTCTCTACTCCCGTGGGCAGAATTCTCCCATAACAATCATGTGAATACCAGTTCGCAGAAGACACCCTTTTTCACAGTTTATGGAAAACACCCTCAACTTCCTCTTCCTATGATCTGTTCTCCAGACATTCCAGCTTTGGCTTCGGTTCAGGAGTCTCTCAATTCCGTTTGGGGTCACGTTCATGATTCCCTCCGGGCAGCTGCTGAAAAATTCAAAGGCTTTGCAGACCGCCGCAGGCGTAAACCGCCTTCTCTTCAGCCAGGGGACAAAGTCTGGCTCTCTACCAGGAACATCAAGCTCCGAGTTCCTTCTCTGAAGTTTGCTCCACGATTCATCGGTCCATACACGGTAACTGCTAAACTGAATCCGGTTTGTTTCAAACTCCAGATTCCTAAGAGCCTTAAAATCACTAACTCCTTTCATGTTGCTCTTCTAAAGCCTTTAGTCCTCAATAAATTCTCTCGTCCTCTTCCTACCGTGGCGCCTGTCTCGGAGGATAATCAGGAGTACGAGATCAGTCAAATTCTGGACTCCCGACTCTGTAAAGGCGTTCTTCAGTACCTCGTTCATTGGAAAGGGTTTGGTCCTGAGGAGAGGTCTTGGATCACTGCATCTGAGGTCTTTGCACCTCGTCTGTTAAAGGAGTTTCATCTGAAGTTTCCCTCTAAACCTGGGCCCAGGCGGGGAAGGGGGAGGCCTCGTAAGAGGGAGGGTACTGTCATGGATATGCATTAATGTCTGTCTGCCATCTTACCTTCCTCCTCATGTGTTCATCTAGAGACCAGACCTCCTTCACCTGGCTTCCTTTATAATCTCCTCCCAGCCTGACTCCACCCCAGGCCCTATCACTGAACACTATATTAACCTGTGCACTGCAAGCCTGCTTTGCTGATCAACGTGTTTGTTAGGCATTGTGTGTTTGGGTTCCTGCCTGCCGTGTGCTACGTCTGTCTCTCTGTTACGTTATTGGCTTGTCCCCGACCATCCCTGTCTGCTCGTGACCCTTGACCTTCGGCTCGTTCTTCGTTATCCTTGTCTGCTTGTGGCCCCTGACCTTCGGCTTGTTATTCGGTTCTCTCTATCGTGTGCCGCTGCTTCCCCTTATCCTACGGGGCGTGAGCTAGGAAACTCCAGGGGCCGCGACCTGGTCCCAGCCTGCAGCGTAACATCCTCACCACTAGAGGCCCTGGAGAAGACCAGCTGGGTCTTAGACTCCGCGCCCTGGGGAATCTTGGCTCTCGCTTCCGTTGGGATCCCGGTTGTGCTCCTCTGGTCCCGCTTTCCACAACCACCCAGTTTCCTACCCACAGAAGCCAGCCATAGGGTTCACTACCTCGCGGTGCACTCCTGTCCCCCTACGGTGTGCATCTGTCACCTGGCCACAGGTGACCCTGACACTCTGTCCCTAAACTCAAGGATTTCAAATATGGTTCAGCAAGATTGGTTTAGAACAGAATAGCACACTGACAGTTTCCCCGAGTGTCCTTCTCTGTCCCTAAACTCAAGGATTTCAAATATGGTTCAGCAAGATTGGTTTAGCACAGAATAGCACACTGACACTTTCCCTCACTGTCCTTCTCTGTCCCTACAAACAAGATTTAGCACAGAATAGCACACTGATAGTTTCCACGAGTGTCCTTCTCTGTCCCTAAACTCAAGGATTTCAAATATGGTTCAGCAAGATTGGTTTAGAACAGAATAGCACACTGACAGTTTCCCCGAGTGTCCTTCTCTGTCCCTAAACTCAAGGATTTCAAATATGGTTCAGCAAGATTGGTTTAGCACAGAATAGCACACTGATAGTTTCCCTCACTGTCCTTCTCTGTCCCTACAAACAAGATTTAGCACAGAATAGCACACTGATAGTTTCCACGAGTGTCCTTCTCTGTCCCTAAACTCAAGGATTTCAAATATGGTTCAGCAAGATTGGTTTAGAACAGAATAGCACACTGACAGTTTCCCCGAGTGTCCTTCTCTGTCCCTAAACTCAAGGATTTCAAATATGGTTCAGCAAGATTGGTTTAGCACAGAATAGCAAACTGATAGTTTCCCTCACTGTCCTTCTCTGTCCCTACAAACAAGATTTAGCACAGAATAGCACACTGATAGTTTCCCCGAGTGTCCTTCTCTGTCCCTAAACTCAAGGATTTCAAATATGGTTCAGCAAGATTGGTTTAGCACAGAATAGCACACTGATAGTTTCCCTCACTGTCCTTCTCTGTCCCTACAAACAAGATTTAGTACAGAATAGCACACTGATAGTTTCCCCGAGTGTCCTTCTCTGTCCCTAAACTCAAGGATTTCAAATATGGTTCAGCAAGATTGGTTTAGCACAGAATAGCACACTGATAGTTTCCCTCACTGTCCTTCTCTGTCACTACAAACAAGATTTAGCACAGAATAGCACACTGATAGTTTCCCCGAGTGTCCTTCTCTGTCCCTAAACTCAAGGATTTCAAATATGGTTCAGCAAGATTGGTTTAGCACAGAATAGCACACTGACACTTTCCCTCACTGTCCTTCTCTGTCCCTACAAACAAGATTTAGCACAGAATAGCACACTGATAGTTTCCACGAGTGTCCTTCTCTGTCCCTAAACTCAAGGATTTCAAATATGGTTTAGCAAGATTGGTTTAGCACAGAATAGCACACTGATAGTTTCCCGCACTGTCCTTCTCTGTCCCTACAAACAAGATTTAGCACAGAATAGCACACTGATAGTTTCCACGAGTGTCCTTCTCTGTCCCTAAACTCAAGGATTTCAAATACGGTTCAGCAAGATTGGTTTAGAACAGAATAGCACACTGACAGTTTCCCTCACTGTCCTTCTCTGTCCCTACAAACAAGGATTAGCACAGAATAGCACACTGACACTTTCTCTCACTGTCCTTCTCTGTCCCTACAAACAAGGTTTAGCACAGAATAGCACACTGACACTTTCCCTCACTGTCCTTCTCTGTCCCTACAAACAAGGTTTAGCACAGAATGACACACTGACACTCTCCCTACCTATCCTTCTCTGTCCCTAAACACAAGGAATCCAGGATTAGTAAAGGAAAAAAATGACACTGTCCCTGCCTATGCTTCTCTTTCCCTGCTCCAGAACACACTACACAAGGCCGCCGCGCTGGCGGCCTTTTATAGTGTGGGGCGTGTACTAAACCCCCTCAGCAATAATTGGCCACAGGCATCCTGCCTGTGGCCAATCATTGCTCTCCTCGCTGCCGGCACTGTGATTGGCCAAGCATGCGGGGTCACAGTGCATGCTTGGCCAATCACAGCGCCTGGATGACACTGCGATGGCGTAGTGCATTGTGGGCCATTCGCGTCACTCGAATTTGGCGCGAACGGCCCAAATCGTTCGATCTTCGTCGAACGATCGAACAGCCGATGTTCGAGTCGAACGTATGTTCGACTCGAACACGAAGCTCATCCCTAGTAAACACACAGTTCCAGAGTATATGCAGTAATGGCGGTAAGACCCAGCGTAGTTTAAGGTGTAATCTGGCCCTCCAGCTCCGAGTTTTGAACTCGGTTGCTGTTGGCAATGGCTGTTTAGACTTGTAGGAAACAGATGTAATTCTTGAGACAAAAACAGATGATATACTGCTCAAGTGTGGCAGTCCTGATACTTCACCTCTCCTGCACATAGAAAGGGTGCCGGCTCTGTATGTAACAGGATGTATACAGGAAGAAAGTCTGGATAGGCGCACTTGAATGCAATCACCTTTATTCATGTAAAAAAACAGCCCATACAGCAAATAGAAGTGAAAATCACAACTTCAGTTAACGCGTTTCACACCTTCCCTGGTGCTTAATCATAGCTAAAATAACAAGCTGAAACACAGGTATTTATACGTAGATGTATTCAAATAACTCTGACGCATCAATTCAAATACTACCGTGTATAGCGAAACAAACACCCATGAGGGTAATTAAGGTAGTCTAATCATCTTATTAAAAATCAAGACTATCCATTACCTTTTGTTGTGAAAAAATTTAGACCTATTTAAAACATGTAAAAATAAAAGAAAAAACACTTATCGCAAAAGTGTTCATCACATTGCAATTGTACCAGAATATACATATTCAGACATACGAGTGTGTGTGTCCAACATATATATGGGGTTAAACACCCCGCAAATGTACATGCATCTAAAGACATGAACAAATCATTGTGTGTAATAGATGTTTCTACAGAGCACACATGTCTAGACAAATCTTCCAGTACATATACAACAAAGAAAAAGTAAGGGACCCAGAAGAAACAAAGCCTATACAAAAGAATGATGATATAACTAGGCTTGTGCAATTCGTTTCGTAACGAATTGAAATTCGTCCGAATTTAGCAACTTTCGGACATTCGGAAGCATTCGAATTTCCGAACAAAGCAATTACGAATAAGACCGAATCCGAAATAAATTATACCGCAAATAGCGAATGCCCGAATGTCTTCGGCATAATTCGTTATGAAAAAGTTACGAATGTACGAATCCATACGAAGCACAATAACACTCACTCTGCTCTGCTCTCTGCTTCTCCCACACCGTGCTGAACTCCCTCTCAAAATGGTGTACAGGGGCGGAGGTTATAGCCGCATGTAAAAAACGAAAGTAAAATACGAGATTTCGAATCCATTCGAAGCACAATAACACTCACTCTGCTCTGCTCTCTGCTTCTCCCTCACCGTGCTGAACCCTCTCAAAATGGTGTACAGGGGCGGAGCCTATAGCCGCATGTTAAAAACGAAAGTAAAATACGAGATTTCGAATCGTTACAAATAACCGCAATGTATTTAGAAAAGTACAAATCCATTCGAAGCACATTAGGCATAATAGGCAGCGTCGTTGTGAGAGAGACACGGAAAATTACGAATCAACGAACCCAAAAAAAGTTACGAAAGTAGGAGTTGTGTCCAGAATCAACGAAAAACAACGTACTCTACCGAAAGTACGAACCCAAAAAAAGTTACGAAAGTAGGAGTTGTGTCCAGAATCAACGAAAAACAACGTACTCTACCGAAAGTACGAATTATAAAGCAACAAAAAATTCAACGAAAAATGTCGCTTGCAAAAATACGAATGAGTCCGAACACGAAAAATCCCGTCTAGCAAAATTACGAATGATTACGAATCAACAGGACCGGAAAGAAACGAACCGAAACGGAACGAATTTTTCCGTTGTGCACAAGTCTAGATATAACACAATACTTGATACAAAGTAAAAAGTACAAAATGCAAAATTGCAACAGTCAAATCCTCAATTATTTAAACACACTGAGCTTGGCCATTTGACCACATCATGCTTAATTAATAAATGAAAGATGAAAGTGGTGTGTTTCCATCATTCATAATAGTGGGACACATCCCACTCAGAGTTAAAACCCATCAGTTTTCTGGTATTTAAACGAAAAATCCAAAAGACTTCTTTTTTACATAACATCCTAAATTTAAAACGCGTTAGCTGAAGCTGTGATTTTCACTTCCATTTGCTGTTTTTTCATGAATAAAGGTGATTGCATTGGAGTGCGGCTATCCAGATGTAATGCTTGAATTTAAAGCAGGCAGCCTAAACTGTTTTGGGTGTTTTTTTTTTGTTTGTTTATTAGGGGATGAACTTGGCTGGGTAAGGGAAAACATGGGATGCTCAGAAATGAAAGTTGAATTCAAGCTGAGGACCTGCTAACTTTCTGCCTGATAAACGTTACTTTGCTATCCTCCCGTAGGATTAACGGATCAGCTCAAATGATAGCAGAAAAGTTCCGAACACTGGTTGCAGATGTTCTTCCTGTAAAAAATGCTAGTGCTCCTGAATGTTTCTGTAGGGTCACTTTACAGGCTTTAATCGACAATAAGATGTCCTTTAGTAGTAAGCAACCAGGGTATTGCACCTTACTACTTTTTCTCTATCAGGCTCTGGGGTGTAATGGTTGACGTTACTCACTCAGGCCCTTTGGTGAATCCTGAAGCTCAAGTGGCTGCTGCACAGACCAAAAAAACCTGGCTACTTCCAAACTAATGGTCTATAAAATGCATTTTTTTGTGGCTTTCAGTACCTATAAATGTGATGTTTTGCCGGAAACAGGAGCACTCTAGTTAAACCGGATACCCCCACCCTCCACATACTAGTTTTAGTAAACAGGTACAGTGCCCTTCTGAAGGTGATATAGTGAACATTCAGCCCATGTCTGGAACAGACATGGCCACTCTAGCAAGGGCTTGGTGTTAAAGCCAAGGTTTAGTGCTTAGTTGCAATGGGCTCTCCAATGCAAATATTGGCCAGATTGGCCAAAACAGTTAACGGCTTGTATAGATGTCCCTTTGTTCACATCAAATGGGTTTTGCTTTCCCATACAAGTCTATGGGAATCCAGAACCTCCTTGAAACAGGCTAAATATAGGCCCTTGCATCTAGTAACCTAACGGTTGTGAGCACTACCTGCTTGAAACATGGGACTATACCGGTAATAGATATTCCATTAACAGAACATGTACAATAGTATAATAAAAAACAGCGTAATCATTCAGGAAAGTAACTCTTATAAATGTAAATGATAATAGATAACCTAGCAGATTGTAGGATAAGATTATGTAACATGAAATGTCATAATCATAGCTTCATGGCAGCTATTTGATGACAAGTAATTCAGAAATTAAGTTGATTGAAATAATATAATATAATAATGTCATCTATGAAGAGAATAGAATAGAATGAACCTATAAAGAAATATAAAGTTAATGTGTTGTAGAATAGCTGGGGGAATAAATTAGGCTAAACCAGGGCCAAGTTCCTTCTCTTGGCTTGGCTTTATCTGATGCGAAGGTCAAAAATCCCAACCATTCATCTTGATGATTTTTGATAGCTCTTTCAGTCTTTCCTATTGTTTTATGTTCAGGTAAAACTTTTTTTTAGAACCCCTGGCCCTTTATTTATATCTTTGTTCCTATGAAAGATCTTTACCCATCACTTTTCCTAGTGATTACTGTCTTTGTCACAGGAAGTTGAGGGCAGCCTTGGGGACACAGACATCAGGAAAAACTCTAACCCTTCTCTACTCTACCCAAAATTAAAATAACATGAATTGTGTGCAGTTTCAGTCTAAATAAAGGTCTTTACTGACTTTGGATAGCCGTCTAGTAGATTACAGCATTCTACTGTATTTAGTTTTAAATAGAAAATATGCCACAAGTAAAGTTCAAGTTGATCTCTTGTGTAAAGTTATTTAGCATGCTCCAGGCACCTTTGCCCTTCTGCTTGACATTGTCTCTTCATTGAAGTTTTCCCCTCCAGACGTCATTTCAGCTCAATGCGTTTTATCACAAGCTGGATTTGACCTGTGGTTAAAAGAAACATATTTCCTAGGATTTTGTTCAATATTGTGTGCATGTGTTGGAATTTTCCAAAGTATGTGGCGAGTCTTCTAATTGGTTGTGAGGTTTAGTCCCATAAGACCCTCTTCTATCTTTGAACTAATTTAAATTTCAATAATTTCCCCAAGACATGAGCTTCAATTGCCTATGTTGCTCAGATCTGTTTCATATTACGGGCTTCTCTGCTTTGATTCTGCAGACAGGCGGAGGATGCTCCTTGTTACTGTTAAAAGCCAGCTATTGATTGCTAAAGAGTGGCTTAGTATGTCATGTCTATGAGCAGATATGTAGAGTAGACTATAATTGTATACGGGTCTTTATTTAATTATAAGCAGAAGCATTAAAATATTCTTAGAGAAAAAGAGGGGTAGAATATGGGTCATTAGGTTACAGAGACAAAGCAGTTATTGTGTCTGTCCTTCTGCAGAAATACACAGACAAGGTTACAGATTTTTCTATTTGGACTAACAGTCAGTTTTTCAGGACAATCTTTCAGGGGTCCACCTCTTTCTTTTAGGTGCAAGCAGTACTGGTATCCAATGGTTCAGCAAAATGTCAAGACAAGTCTACAAAGACAACCGTCTCTAAAGAAAAATAGCAAACACACAGGGTAATAAAAAAAAAAGTTAGACAGAGAAGGATTAGAGAAATGTGCTATGAAATTGGAAAGAAGGATCGTGAACAGTACTCTATTGTATTGTTGCAAGTGAACTAGAACAATTACAACCATATTAAAGTGTACCTGTGCCCAGAATATGGACATTATGGAATATTTACATATCTTTAACAAGTACAAAATAGCTTTAAAATAAGTCATCCATGACCTCTCTAGATGTAAAGTAACTACCTCAAGGCTGACATACATATATATATATATATATATATATATATATATATATATATATATATATATATACTATATTACCAAAAGTATTGGGACGCCTGCCTTTACACGGACATGAACTTTAATGGCATCCCAGTCTTAGTCTGTAGGGTTCAATATTGAGATGGCCCACCCTTTACAGCTATAACTCCTAGATTGTAAGCTCTAATGAGCAGGGCCCTCTAAATCCTCCTGTATTGAATTGTATTGTAATTGTACTGTCTGCCCTACTGTTGTAAAGTGCTGCGCAAACTATAGGGGCTATATAAATCCTGTATAATAATAATAATAATAAAAACCAGCTTCAACTCTTCTGGAAAGGGTGACCACTATGTTTAGGAGTTTGTCTGTGGGAATGTTTGACCATTCTTCCAGAAGCACATTTGTGAGGCCAGACACTGATGTTGAATGAGAAGGCCTGGCTCGCAGTCTCTCTCTCAAATTCATCCCAAAGGTGTTCTGTCGGGTTGAGGTCAGGACTCTGTGTATGCCAGCCAAGTTCCTCCACCCCAAACTTGCTCATCCATGTCTTTATGGACCTTGCTTTGTGCACTGGTCCAAATCATTTGGTGGAGGACGGATTATAGTGTGGGATTGTTTTTCAGGGGTTGGGCTTTGTCCCTTAGTTCCAGTGAAGGGAACTCTTGAGGCGTCAGCATACCAAGACATTTTGGACAATGTCATGCTCCCAACATTGTGGGAACAGTTTGGGGATGGCCCCTTCCTGTTCCAACATGGCTGCACACCAGTGACAAAGCAAGGTCCATAAAGACATGGATGAGCGAGTTTGGGGTGGAGGAACTTGATTGTCCTGCACAGAGTCCGGACCTCAACTCGATAGAACACCTTTGGGATTAATTAGAATGGAGACTGCGAACTAGGCCTTCTCGTCCACATCTTTGTCTGACCTCACAAATGCGTTTCTGGATGGAAGAATGGTCAAACATTGCCATAGACACACTCCTAAACCTTATGGACAGCCTTCCCAGAAGAGTGGAAGCTGTTACAGCTGCAGAGGGTGGGCCAACTCAATATTGAACCCTATTGACTAAGACTGGGATGCCATTAAAGTTCATGTGCGTGTAAAGGCTGGAGTCCCAATACTTTTGGTAATATAGTGTGTATATATATATATTTATATGGCCTCGTATTGAGGTGGTTTTACTGGGATTAGGGCTACAGCTACAGCCATGATCCCGGTACCATCCTCTTCAGCCAGCAATTCTCTTTTATTTTAAAATTATCTGAATGGCTATACAGACGTTCAATCACTTTTCATGGCAGCACAAGGGGATCCACCACCACCGCCCTTCCCAGGCTCTCCCATACCACCCAAGAGCCTGGGACTGTTGCGACCAGCTGTACACACAGTGAAAGAAACTTATGTTGTTCCTCCCCCTCTATGATGCTTCCTGGTGATGTGTTGATCACGAAATGCATTGAGGCTGCGCGCTCGCCCGCATTGACGTACGCTTGGTTACGATCTCTGGTGTCTTGGAGCGCACGTCGAGATCTCCAGGAATGGCCTGTATCCCTGCTCTTTGGCTGTAGATGTTGGTGCTAACTGATTAGCACCCGGTAATGTAAGTGTGCACTTTATTACTTTAGGAACCGTTTTGTATAAACATACTGCGCTATGTGATGTACTTTGCTTATACCGAGCTTTGTTAACACACGAGTCTAAGGATACACCAGGGGATGGTGTCCAGCTAAAGGAATATCCCTCCTTGATGTCTATATATCCTCCAAAGGATCTGATTATTACAAAGTTTTTTTCTAATTAGTTATCTGGTGAGTTTGTTTCTCTCCTACATGAGTGATGGTGGAGCACGGATAACTAAGAATATCTGTCACTACACAGACCTTCTGGTTTTTGGTGTTTTGGACTTTTCTTTAAAGCGGAGTTCCACCCAAAAGTGGAACTTCCTCTTTAAGCACTCCTCGCCCCCTGACATGCCACATTTGGCATGTCATTTGTTTGGGGGGGGTGTACCTTCTTTTTAGTGGGACTTCCTGTCCCACTTCCTGCTTCCTCTTTTTGACCACCTAGGCGACTCCTCCTCTTGCCCTAGGCAGCCCCTCCCTGCCAGCGATCTTTTGGGACACAACACAGGTCCCAGAAGATCGGCTGGCCAATAGCAGAGCGCAGCACATAGGGGTGGGTGGGAAGACTGTGCTTGGACTGTGTGAGAGCTGATTGGATGAAAGGGACCCCTCCACATAGGCAGAGGCATGAAGGAACATGCAGAGCTGTATTCTGAATAGACAAGCTCCCTGCTTATCTACCTCTAAGCTCCCTCCCCAAAACAAATTTTGGGCTCATGTTATCTCATGTGTTGGAGAACTTGTCAGAAGAGACTAATGCTGATAATAGGGGAATGAAGCACCAGAAAGAAACCACACTTAGAGCTTTGGAGATATAAGTAAACACCTCAGATATATGTGCTCTGTTCAAATTTCATGAATGTGGTTTAGAACAACGTTAAGCTGAGCCTGTCAACTGACGGATTGGATCTTTTGTGTGCCATACCTGGGGCCCTTTGATTGCTTATTTTTACCACCAGTAATAGGGGTCAATTCCATCTAGTAAGAGGCTGTATGTGCTATTGTAGGAGGTGGGGGATCTTTCTCTGGGTCACACTTTGATTACATCTAAGAACCATGGCATGCAGATAAGGAATGGACTCTATATTCACCTTGGTGTAAATGTATCTAGTAGCGCTACACTTCTGTTTTATTTTATCTTGTATGTTTGCAGCCAGCTAATTGTTTAAGCGGCCATATTTTACAATATACTGGGTTCAAGCGCAGGTTTAATTTTTTTTTATTAAAAATGAATTAAATAGCATTTACAATTTGTGGTGCTTAGATATAATTTAGGTCCACTTTAAAGAAAGGAGGAGTATTCAGCACTGAAAGATTTTTGACAGACATGCAAACTCCTTTTTTCTTACATGAGCTGGCATCCTTACAATAGCCCCCAAGGAAAGGCTAACAAGTGGACCAGTGAATTCACACTAAATATTATTATGCAACTATGGCTTCTATTTTCTTACTTTATCAAATTTCATCAACTGCTTTAAGTAGAGAAGAATGAATATAAACAAGAATATGACTAAATGATAATTCTGAAAAATAAATACTGTATTTATCGGCGTATAACACGCGCCGGTGTATAACACGCACCCCAAGTTTAGGAGGGAATTTTAAGGAAAAAAACTTTTAGGAGGGAAGTTTAAGGATAAAAACTTACATTTAAATGCCCTTCAATGCAGCCTTATCAGTGTCCATCTGCAGCCTTGTCGTTAATTGCAGAATGATCAGTGTCCATCTGCAGCGTTGCCCAGTGTCCTTGCAGCCTTGCCCAGTGTCCTTGCAGTCTTGCCCAGTGTCATTGCAGCCTTGCCCTGTCTCATTTCAGCCTTGCCCTGTGTCCTTGCAGCCTTGCCCAGTGTCCTTGCAGCCTTGCCCAGTGTCCTTGCAGCCTTGCCCAGTGTCCTTGCAGCCTTGCCCAGTGTCCTTGCAGCCTTGCCCAGTGTCCTTGCAGCCTTGCCCTGTGTCCTTGCAGCCTTGCCCTGTGTCATTGCAGCCTTGCCCTGTGTCATTGCAGCCTTGCCCTGTGTCATTGCAGCCTTGCCCAGTGTCCTTGCAGCCTTGCCCTGTGTCATTGCAGCCTTGCCCAGTATCCTTGCAGCCTTGCCCAGTGTCATTGCAGCCTTGCCCAGTGTCATTGCAGCCTTGCCCAGTGTCCTTGCAGCATGATAGTTTAAAATTACTGCTGCGGCGCAGAGATAGACAGAGCCGGATGTCCTGTGTACTCGGCTGTACTCGGCTCCTCTCACAGACCCGCCCCTTGGCCAGGCTCCTATAATGGACATAACACAGGTCCAATGGGGGACTGGGTGTGACTGCGAGCGGAGCCGAGCCTAGCCGAGTACACAGTACACTCGGCTATGTGTATATCAGCGGCACGCGCTCCTCTTCCCCTCACAAACAGCGGGGTTTGGCGTATAACATGCACCCACGATTTTCCCCTGATTTTCAGGGGAAAAAAGTGTGTGTTATATGCCGATGTTTGTTATAAAACAAAAACTATATGCAAGGTCACTTTTAGTTTTAAAATTAATAAATTGATTCCTTGTTTGTCCGTTGCAAAACAGTTTAGGCTGATTAAAATGGCAAGCGAGAGGTGTGTATATTAAGTAAAAAAAAAAGTGGTGATAGATGCTTCTTGATATACACAAGCAGAGATTACTTGTGTAACTAGAGAGCAAACATTAGATATGGTGATAGATGCACATCTGATATGATGCAGTATGTTACTGTCTCCGTAACCTTTGCCAAATTCTGTGGCATAGTGCTACTTTCCATGATACCCTAAACACAGGTCCCTCGGATTTGAAATTCGATTTTTATTCCTTCTCCTCTGGCTGGGAAGAGGTTGAAAGGAAAGGATATGTGCATTAAGAGCTTTGGCAGCAACAGGGCCATGCAATCAGATATAGTACAGAGAGCTAGTATTAAACACTCATCACTACAGGCATCCCACACTGGGCAAGGAAGCCAAATTGAACTCAAACTCCAAACCTACAAAGTGCAAGAAGCTGTCATCTAATCTCTGTGCCAGGCTACTGATGTACTGATGGCTCAGAAAACAAAAATCCATCATAGATTGTGAACATCTGCTTATATCATGTTCGGGATATTGCAAGAAGAGGTTATTACTTTTTCATAATCTGCCCACAGTAGAATGACTCGATGGTGGTGGTGTTTCCCTTGACGTCTGTACTTACTTTATTCAAAAGTTCATAACACAAAACAAATGTATGAACTATATAAAACTGGTATATTTGTAGGCCTAAATTCATAATTTAATCAACTCTAAATACTATTTATTTTTTTATTTTTTTATTTTTTTTGTTTACAAAAATTTTATTAGGAAGTTCAGATGTACAGTTACATAGAGTGTTTATAAAGGTAATCAAT
Source organism: Rana muscosa (assembly GCA_029206835.1). Taxonomy (NCBI): domain Eukaryota; kingdom Metazoa; phylum Chordata; class Amphibia; order Anura; family Ranidae; genus Rana; species Rana muscosa. Next base: position 499,265,568 of record CM055118.1, on the reverse strand, counting down.
AGTAAAAAAAAAATCAAAAGAAGAGGAGATAATCGAGCTCATACATGAAGATAGTGAATATATAAAAAGTTTTCTGGTACAAAGAATTCTTACATGGGCGTATGTTACATATAAAAAGGGTAGGCATTATAGGTCAAGATTGCATGAATTTGCTAGAGTGTGTGGGTGGAAATTCAGGTTCTAAGGTAATGAGTTATGTTGTAGGCCAATATGACCATTTCCTTACAAAAACCTGGAAGGTATCGTGAAGTGTGTGAAAGATTCTTTCCGAAAGTTTTATCGTCTCCATCCGAGCTAGCACCTGCGCCCAAGGCAGATTGTTTGATCTCCAATTGGAGGCAATCATCCATTGGATGGAGCTACATAAAGTATGGAAAAGTATTTTGCAAGGGATGGGAACATTGGGTATATCCGCATATAGAAGGCAGATCTGTGGGGAGATTGGGATTTTCTGTTTCAAGGTATTATCAAAAATTTCTGCAGCATTGCGCCATGTATGATGCAGGTATTTGCAGCTCCAGAATGTATGTAGGATAGTGCCTGGTTCTGGACAGCCCCTGAAACAGTATGGAGAAATAGAAGGATAAAATGTGTTGAGCTTGGACGGGGTGAGATACCATCTAGAGTATATTTTAATGGGAGTTTCTCTGGAAGAGATAGCTATGTTACTCCTCCGGAGATTATCCGACATACCATGCCATTCATCTACTGTGAAGGTGTTATTTAGGTCGGTTTCCCAATGGAGCATCTGACCGGACTTGTCGAGTGAATGAAAAGTGTTTAGATAGCTATATAGATGGGATATGATACCTTTATCTCTAGAAGAAGAGATGCATATCCGTTCAAATACAGTAACAGGGGGCTTGGTGGTGAGAGAGTAATGTTCTGCGTAAAAGGCTTTGATTTGGTTATAGTGTTGAAGTTCGGATGTGGGGATACTATATTTATCTTGCAGAGCGGTGAATGAGGAGAACTCCCCATTTATTTGTAATGATTTAAGTGAAGTGAGCTTATTATGGGTCCAATAGGTGAAGGAGTGGTGATCTCCGTGAGTACGGGTAAATCTCAGGTCACCTAGAAAGGAAGCAAGGGGAGGAGTGAGTGAAGACAATTCAAAAGTGTGTTGTGCTTTGAGCCACAATTGGTAGAAGTGTGCCACAATTATGTTGTATTTCGAGAGTTTGCTGTATGAGGTTGTTTTGGACCAAAGGATCCCCTGTAAATACAAAGGGGAAATTGAGGACTCCTCAAATTTTTTCCATGGGATATTTTGATTGGGCGCGAACCATTGTGCTAATTGGGCAAGTCTGGCGGCCAGAAAATAATGCCATAGGTTAGGGAGACCCATCCCGCCCATGGATTGAGGTCTGTGCATATATGCATAGCTGCATCTGGGTTTCTTGTTGAACCATATAAATTTGTTGATTTCCCTTTGGAGCGAAGCTAGTTTGGATTTGGGGATGTTAATGGGGAGGGAACGGAAGTAGTATAGCAGTTTGGGGAGGATTGTCATTTTAATTGCGCAAATTCTGCCTAGGAATGATATATGGAAGGTTGACCAGGTCTTAAGGAGTGAGGATATATTATTGAATAAGGGAATATAATTGGTTTTGAAAAGTAGGTTGTGTGCTGGGGTGATAGAGATGCCCAGATATTTAAATGATTGAGAGCACCATATAAATGGGAAATTGTTTTTCAACATGGTCTTTAGGTGATCGGGGAGATTGATGGGTAGAGCCGAGCATTTGTTCATGTTAATTTTTAGACCTGATATGTCGTGAAACAGTTTTAGTTCCTTGAGAAGGGAGGGAATGGAAACGTGAGGTTCGGTGAGAAAAATTAACGCATCATCTGCGTAGAGGCTTATCTTAAACTCATCTTCACCTTTGACAACTCCCTTTATATCCGGGCTGTTCCTAATTTTGTGGGCAAGAGGTTCCATTGCTAGTGCGAACATTAGTGGGGATAGTGGGCAGCCTTGTCTAGTACCCCTACTTAGAGGAAAGAATTCCGAGTTATGACCTGGAATTTTAATACGGGTCTGGGGGGAGTGGTATAGGGCATTAAAGCCACACATGAATTTATTAGGGATGCCAAATTTAGGTAGGATGTGATTGAGGTAAGACCAGGATACACTATCAAAGGCTTTATGAATATCCAGGCTGAGGAGACATAGCTCTTTGGAGTGTATGTTGGCATCTTGTACGATATTGGTTACCAGCCTAATATTGTCAGTTATTTGGCGTCCAGGTATGAATCCTGTTTGATCTATGTGCACTATATTAGTAATAACTGCTGCTAACCTGTCAGCAAGAAGTCTCCCAAAGATCTTTAAGTCATTGCTAAGAACTGAAATGGGGCGGAAATTTTGTGGAAGAGAATGGTCCTTGAGTGGTTTAGGTATTAACGATAAGTTTGCTAGGAGCATTTCTTCTGGGAATTAATGACCATCTAGCACATAATTGAAGAGTTTAGATAGGTTGGGGGCTAAAAGAGACGCAAATTTTTTATAGTATGCAGAGGAGAACCCGTCCAGGCCTGGGGCTGTAGAGGTCTTCAGGGATTTAATTATGTTAATTATTTCTAAATCTGTACATGGTGCGCTAAGAGATTCTATCTGTTGGGGGTTGAGGGAGGGTAATGGGATATCATCCAGCCAAATTTGGGAGGGCTGTTTAGGTTGGGGTTGAGGTCCCGAGAGGAGGTCTTTATAAAAGGAGGAGAAGATGTTCAACACCTCTTGTGGATGAGTGACAATGTTCCCCGCATTATCTCTAAGTTTATAGACATGGGGTGGGTTATTAGCTTGATTTAGTTTTCTAGCAAACATGGCGGAGGTGGAATTGCTATGGAGGAAGAATTTAGCCTTAGAGAATCTGAGGGATTTCTCAGTGTTAGCTGATAAAATTTGGTCTAAGGCCAGGCGTTTGGATTTGATTTGATCAGTTAAGGCCTGGGAAGGGGCTTGTTGAAGTTTATTGTACAGTCTATTTAGGTCCTTAGTGAGACATCTAATGTCTGAGAGCCTGTCTTTGTTTCTCTTTGCAGCGAGAGAAATTATTTGCCCACGTAAGACTGCTTTATGGGCAACCCAGACGGAGGAGGGAGGGGTTTCGTCATTAATATTTTCATTGAAATAGTTCTCTATATGAGTAGAGACCGATTGAGCGATTGTGGGATCAGAGAGTAAGGAGTCGTTTAGCCTCCAGTTGAAGGGGGATGGTTTAAGACCAATATATGCTGTCTCAAGAGATGTGATATCATGATCCGACCATGGACAGGGATGAATGATCGCTTTAAAAGAGTTCGCCAACAGGATAGGGGTGCAGTAGATATAGTCTAATCTGGCATACACATTATGGGGATGTGAATAGTGAGTGTAAGCTTTGACGCCTACATTGTGGGCCCTCCATGAGTCTATAAGTTGAAAGTGATTGAGGGAACGGTTTAGGGACTTCGGAAATGCCCTAGAAGATGGTGCGACCCTGCTCCTGTCCAGGGCCGGATGTGAGGTTAGATTGAAATCCCCTCCGAGGATAATGTGGGGAGAGGCATATCGGTCTAGAGTCTCAAAAAAGTTAGTGAAAAAAGAGGACTGAGATTCATTGGGAGCGTATACTGATGCTATTGTTATGGCCCTATTATCAATAGTGCCTTTTAAGATAATATATCGGCTTTCAGTATCTCTGAAAATACTTTGTACATCGAATATAATCGAATTGCGTATAAAGACTGTGACTCCTCTTGTCTTATTGTTGTATGTTGTATAGAATACTTGGTTGTATGTCTTATTGAAGTATTTAGGGTGGTTGGATGCGCAAAAGTGGGATTCCTGGATGAGTATGATATCAGCCCCTATTCTCTTATAGTGCTCAAAAGCTTTTTTACGTTTGTGGGGGGAATTAAATCCCTGCACATTGTGCGATATTATTTTAATACCCATTGGTGGGGTCTAGGGTGTGGGGGTTAATATTGTCGTGATGGGGGAAAAATAGGCAAGTATCAGAAGTATACAATACGTTATGGATAGAGTTAGTGATTGGGTCTGATGCTAAGATTATGATCAGCGGTGTTGATAGAACGGGGATTGGTATACAAGCAGGGAGATGGGCATTGTATCTTATGCAGTTACCAGAGTAGTCTAGAGCTATGAAATCTATGTCAAACAACGTTTTTTGTATGTACTTATCATTATTTCCTTTTTGTACAATGAACACAGTAGAAGCCTTATGGGCTAGGATTTCAAAAATGAGAAACAAAAACAAAAATAACAATGGGACAGGATAAAACCTGTCAAGAAAACTTGAATAAACAACATTAGGACAAATAAGTCCAAATCCTGCAAACCTGGAGGGGCACCACGTCTCTAATGATGAGAGCTGTGGTTCCATCCCGGAGGGCAGGTCTGAGGAATAAACTAAGCAACAATGGATGTAGCAGGCATCCTAGAAAAACTTGTAAGTGCGTGTCTACCACTCGGGGGGTAGAGAGGTATTGCGTCATATAAAAAGCTCGCTATGTAAGGGAGACAATAACAGCAATCCACAGTGGGGAGAAACTTTTCTGATGTTATGGAGGTAAGGGTAAATGATAATACTTAGATGTTCAGTATAGCTACCACATTGCTCCAAAAGACTGTTCTCCAGATAACCTATGAAAAGGGGGATAGAAAAAAAAAAAAATTATTTTCCTTTTCTTTTCCCCCTCTCTCCTCTTTTCCTCCTTTCTCAATTCTACACTTTTCCCATTATGAAAGTTCAGACTGCTAGGAGAGCTGAATAAGATGAAAACAGAACCAAGAAATTAAGTCCCCTAGGTCTTCTTTGAGGAGTATATTGCCGTACTGTTCAGATAGTCTGCTGATTCTTCTATCCGCCGAACCACTGGAATTATGTGGAGAAGGGAGTTGTGTAATTAACACAATATCCCCGGGATCATTGTAGAATGTAAAGTCTATGGAGAGAATGTTTCGGGTTGTTTGATTCTCTTATCATTCCCACTGGGTTCGTCAAATTCACAGAGAACTGGAGTGAAAGCGTAGATGGGAAGTTCTATTCTTGGTGTGATTGCCTCCAGCGTCTTTGATCTCTTTGGTCTCTCTGGTTGCGGCGTGAAGATGGTGTGGACCATATCGGGGAAGAACTGGGGGTTGCTGGTGGTCGGCCAGGAGGTTCCGGTTCCAGCAGGCCCAATTTCACCAGTAGTTCTTTTCCTTCTATTACGTTATAAACCGTGTATGTAGAGCCATTATGTGGAACGGTGAGTTTGAAAGGAAAGCCCCATCTGTATCTAATCCTTGCTTCCTGTAGAACTTTGGTGACTTCCTTCATCCTTCTTCTCCTGTCCAATGTGGCTGGGGAGATGTCAGGGAATAATTGAAGTCTTTTACCATCTAGGTCAATATTAGGAGAGTTCCTAGCCGCCCGCATGATGTCTTCCTTAACGAGGAAATCCTTCATACACATGATGATATCTCTAGGCGGTTTATCAGGTGTAGGTTTGGGGCGGAGGGCTCTATGGATTCTGTCACAGGTGAAAGCTGACGGGGGTCTGTCAGGAAGGAGATTATGAAAGACCCTCGATATAGTAGGCATAAGATCGGTGACCGATTCCGGTACTCCGCGTACTCTGATGTTCTGTCTACGATTTCTATTATCAAGGTCTTCCACTTGTGCCTGCATAAACGCAAAACTATCCGCCAATGTTTCATAGTCCTTTCTTAAGTCATTATGGGCTAGTGAAAGTTCGTCATGTTTTGTTTCTAATAGATCAGTTCTGTTGCCTATGCAAGCAATCTCCTGAGATAGAGCGGTAGTGGACTTATGCACTTCTCTTTCTATTTTATCAACCAATTTGTCAAACATGGATGTTAGACTTGCATCTAAATCGGCTTTAGAAAGGGGTAAAGTGTACTCACAGTTAGGTTCCGAGGGGGGGGGGTCCAGTGATTTCTTCCCCGAGGCCGCTTGTTTGTTGGTGTCAGTGCCGCTCTGAGACATCATGTGGTATTTATTCTCGGCTTCTAGAAGAAAGTTTGTTAGGTTGTGGATAGATCGTCCGGAGCGAGTATTCTTTCTCGTCTGCATGCACGGACTGTTCCCACGGGGGTTTAAAGTATTTGTGCTAATAATCAAGTGATATAGCCGTGGGTATCTGGCCTGCTTTATATGGGTGAGGTAAGGCTTTGGTCACTTACATCCTATTAGCAAAGCGTAGGTTAGTGGAGTGCCAGTCTATCTTGAGTGAGTGTAGTCACTCTGGGGGAGCTGACGGGCTGTGTGCACGGCGAGATCTTGTGTACTGTACCGGTTCAGTAAGGGAGGAAGCCGTGTGAGTTGACGTGCCCCAAAAACAGAAAGGGGGGGAGACATATATGTCAAATAGGAAGGAGGTACTGAGGCTTTAGTAGTCCACTGGTTGTGTACAGCAACGACCCGTAATGGGGATCTCTGTGCTTGCTGTGGGGGGGAGGTTAAAATTGCAGAAATCTTGTTATAATGGAAGGGAGACCAGGTTCTAGTAGGGTTGGGATGTTATGGCTTTTGGGTGTAGCAAGATGGCCGCCGATCTATGAGGGTAGGACAGACTGTGAACTTTAATAGGTGATCCTTACAGGTCAGGACTCCTCTCCCCCTCCCAGGGAGGTATACAAGCCCAGTCAGCGTCTAGATGGGGTTATTGTGTCGAGGATCAGCTTGGAGGAGAGCACAAAGGGGTCTCCAGGTGTACCAAGATGGCCGCCGTCCTCCCGGAGTAGGCCGAAGCCGCGGCCTCGAGTGCTGGGGAAGGAGGTGATCAACACCGAAGGCTATAGGTGGCTTGGCGGGTGCTTGGTGGCCGGACAGGTAGTGACCAGGCCTGAAGGTAAGCAGTCTGGGGGGGTATCTTGGAGCGGGGCGGAGCGGTACTCACTGTGGATTGAGTTGAGGCCGCGTCCGCGAATGAAGGCCGCAGGACGACCGATCGCTTCGCCCAGAGCCCACCGAAGGATCCCTGCAGGGTAGCTTCCGCCTGGTGTTCCACGGGTGTCGGGGGACGGAGGATGTCCCAGATCGCGGATGCTGGAGACTGGAGAGGCCGCGGATGCGCAGGCCCCAAGATGGCGGCGGGCCTCAGTGTTGTAGATCCAGTCACAGGCCCGTCGCGGATCTCTCCGCGCTATTTTCTTGAAGGTCCCCGGGGCAGCTATAGAGTGCGTCCAGGGGTTAGTGTAGCTGAATCCGGGCCTCAAAACGGCAATGCCTGCGAAGGATGGCTGTGGATTCACGGAGGATCCCTGGAGCTCTGCAGAAACACGTCCTCCCTGTTTCTCTACCGGCCACGCCCCCTCTAAATACTATTTAATAGCAGATTTTTATTATTTAGTAGATTTGAAAAAGCTTGATGTTCTCATGTAAGGTGAGTTCCACTTGTAAATTTGAACGTCACAAAGCCATAGTCATGTTGCTCAAATACCATGATCATACCTGAGCAACAGGGTCTGTCTCATATCAGACAACGGTTAAAACCACAGACTTGAGATGTATTACCCAATAATGATGGGCAAGGATAAATCTGTCTGTCTTTAAACAAGTTGCATCAGTACAAGGACCCATCATTATACTTGCCAGTGCTGACATTGGTGCATACCACATTATTCTTAAAAAAAAAAGCTAATTTATATATACTTTTTTACACAACAGCTTAAAAGCTTAGCTGTCCAGCAAAATGTCTAAGCTATATATAGCTCATTTTAAGCTCATACTATACTATATATAAGGTATAAATAAAATAGCTATTTTTGGTACATTTTTTTTAAGTCCTTGTTACAGGTTGACATTTTTTAAAATCTGGACTTGAGCCCAGTGGATGTTGAAGAGCTGATGAAAGGTGCAAAAGACATTTTTGGACTGTGTGCGTTCCACATATCTACTATACACCATATTACTTCTCTGTAGAAGAATGAAGGATTAACCCCCTTACACAGGGAGATTTTCTAAGTTAAAAAATCACTCTGCAATAACAAGTGTCTGATGTCCTTATGCAACCATTGCTCCAAATGGTTGTTCCAAAAGAGTTAACATTAGGTGTTATGAGCATTTATTAGTCTAGTATGTCACTCGTCCTTGTGCTGGCACAATGATAAGAATCTGGGACAACATCACATTTTTCCTTGGCAACAACCTCTACTTATCTCTACCAGTGACACAACACCACATTGTTGTATTAGCAACACCACATTTTTCCTTGGAAACAACCTTTACCTATGTCTACCAGTGTTTTTATTTTTAATTAAATAAATTGTCCATGAATACTGTATCTATTAGAGCAAATACATTGGAATGATGGCCACTGTCTTGCTTCCAAATGTGAGCATTGCTAAAATATTCAGCTGATAATCAGAAAACTTAGTATTAGTACTAGGCAGCAAAATGTGTCTTTCATCATATTGTACTGGTGTCTTTTTACAAGTCATAAGCCCAATAAATGGAAACTGTTGATACTGCAGGCTAAAATTTCTTCCCTTTGAAAAAAGGTTTTCTCACTTTGAAAGAGCAGGCAAAATCAATATCCCTTGCTTTTAGACTAATGTTCCAAAAAGTGTGGGACTACTGGCAGTATATTTAGCAAGATACAAGATTTATGTGCAAGACTGCTTTATAGAAAATATACACATTGTGGTAGATCAGTTTACCCATGGGGGAGACATATGTGCTTCTGTGAACTCTGCTGTCTGTTTTGAATAGGACAAGGTCCTGACTCTTTAGGATGGAGGAGTGTTGGTCACATAGAGTTGAAATGTCAGAAAGAAATTGAGTTTAATATTCTTAAACAAGATGGTATAAGGACAATATACGTAGGTAAAGTAGCTTTGTATTTGTGTAAATCGGCGGTAGCGATGATATTCAAAGATTACTGACGTCACAATGGTATATCCTTGAAAACATTTACAGTACATATTTATGCTGAAAAAATGACACAAGTCCATCTAGTTCAACCAATGCAAAAATAAATACATAACTAGAAAACCTTTATATACGAACCCAATGTCCACAGTTGCTTCATGGGAAGGCAGAAAAACCTATTAATGGATAAATAAATAGAAAACCTTTATATACAAACCCAATGCCCACAGCTGCTTCATGGGAAGGCAGAAAAACCTATTAAATTTGGTCGCATTTAAAATTTGACAAGATATGGGACTCATGGATCAGCTATATCTCGACTCCGTAAGGAACTCCATGATGACCCTCTCCTCCTCTCGCCTCTTTTTTTTTTTCTTTTCTCCTTCTCCTTCTTCTTCTCCCTTTCCCTCTATGTCCTTATTATTTCCTTCCTCTTCTGGTATTTACAGGTACGATACTTTTGATAGCTTATGGGGCCTCACACAATAGTGAGCCCTAAGATAATCTCAGGGAACACCACCAGGATTTCTCCGGGGCTTCCCAACCATCACTTTCCTCCCCTCCTTCCCCTTTTCCATAATTCAGACCCATATTACGGTTTTCCATCACCCACTGTACGTGATGGCATTCTTGATCATTGATGGGAAGTACCTGTTCAGTCCCACTGGTACTCAGTTGTATGTTAGGTCTTCTGCCTTTTGATGTAACGATAAAAGATGGATATATATTATGGCCATACCTCCTATGTCTTTATAATACTATATTGATAACCTTAGAGTTGGTTTTGTTCCATTACTATGTCTGTTCATACCAGACTTTGTTTATTTTCCAATAAAAATATTGAAATATAAATTTGGTCACATTTGCTCCAGTGTGGTAAAAATCCTTCCCCCTCCCCCAAGGCAATCAGATATTCCCTGGACCAACAATCTCTGGCGTTGTTATGTTAGTATCCAGTTATATCTCGTGCATTTAGGAATATATCCAGCTCCTTTTTAAAAAAGAATATCTACTGAAATAGCTAGAACTAGTTGTTCAGGGAATCTATTCCACATTTTCACAGCTCTTACTGTGAAGAAGCATTTCCATATGTAGAGGTAAATCTATTTTCCCAAATACTTAAAGTGTTCTCCCTTGTCTTTTATAATGATCTTAAGGTGAATAACTTTGAATACCACTATATGGGCCACGTAAGTATTTATCCTTGGTGATAATATCCAACCTTAATTCTTCTTAAGGGAGAATAAATTAAGTTCCTCTAATCTTTCCATAGTTGAGTTCCTCCATGCTTCTTATAACTTTGGTTAACCTTCTGTGCACTCTAGTTCTCCAATAGCCTTTTAGTGAACTGATGGCCAAAACTGAACTACATATTTCAAATGAGGTCTTTCTAACGCTCTCAAAATATGTCTCTCTCTATACCAGGGGTCTCAAACTGGCGGCCCTCCAGCTGTTGCGGAACTACAAGTCCCATCATCCCTCTGCCTGACAGACTCATGCTTGTAACTGTCAGCCTTGCAATGCCTCATGGGACGTGTAGTTTATCAACAGCTGGAGGGCCACCAGTTTGAGACCCCTGCTCTATACCAATTTAATACAACAAAGTATTTTGCTTGCTTCAGAAACTGAAGCATGGCATTGCATGCTGTTAGTTTGTATGCTTTTTGTCTAGAAAACCTGAGTTAATTGCGGATCATAAATAATTTGCTGTTTCTCTAACTTTATTCAGTGTTTAAAACATATTTGTCAGCCTTGTGTTCCCCTGATGTGTATTATATAAGTCTTTGCTTTACATCGATCTGTCCCTTAAAGCTGAACTCCAAAAATTCAGACACTTTCTGAAATGTGCTAGCTAGCATCGTGTCAAGTCCAGTGAGGTCCATGCCACCTGGTGACTAATCTCTTTTAAAAACTGACAGTTTTGCTGAGCACTGGAAGTACAGATATCGCTATTCTCCCAGCAGTTTGAGTGGAGAGTTACTACTTTCTCACATAGCAGCTGCCCTGCCTTCCCCTCTCCTCTGCTGTCCATTCACAGAAGGCTTAGTATTTAGTGAATAGGTTCACCTTTAAAAAAAGCTTTCAGTGATTGGGCAAGAGGAGAGGAGGTGCAGGGAGAATGGATGCATTAAGCAGCTGCAAGTACTGAGACCTGAAGTATAGTGATAGCTATGCTCCCAGTGCTCAGTAAAAATGTACATTTTAAATTATAGAGATAAGACTACAAGATGGCATGCACCTCATTAAACCCATAGTAAACCAGCACAGTTTAGAAAGTGGCTGAATTTTTGGTGTTCAGTTTTAAACAGTAGGTCTTTTATATGATTTATAATATGATATGTATGATATTTTATTATGAAGATTACTTTATTGAAATAGTAAGGATATTAAGAAACTCAGGAAAAGGCTGCTGATAAAATATAAAGGACATTATTTGATTGCTTGTAAAGTAGTCCTTCTAGTCATCTACAGCAGGGCTGAAATTATATTATTTTCAACATCCCATATCATGAAAACTGTTCACTTTATTAGAGGGATGTGCATGGCTTCATGTCAAGTATATATACTATCAAAATATTTCCTATTTACTTTGAATAAATGTTCAAGTACGTTTCATTTACCTTTTTGGGAAACATTGTATATATAGGTCCCTTTAAGCAAAATATGATTTGAATTTCTAAATTGCTGACTTTGATACTTTAATATTTCCCAGAATATTGTGTTGCAAGGTCATACTAATTTTAACTTGTGGCTTATAATGGCAAGCATGTTTTATCTGGCTCATGTTCATAGTATAAACATGGGCACTGATACAATTGGAGATTTAAATAAGTGCTGGTTGGCATGTGCTATTATTGGTTTAGTCATTATATGTTTCCTTGCATAATTTTTATACATGCATTTTGGCCTTTCATACCATGAATATTTTAATCAATTGCATGGTGTATTTGTTGCTTTAAGGCACAGAGGTTGAAACCAAAATCAGCCTCATTGGGTTTCATTAGTAATTATCAGTTTGAGTGGACCTTGCACTTCAGGTAAGGTCTATTTTATTTAATATGCCCTCCCCACTTTCTTTAACACTGTATGAAAGTGTAAGAAGTAACCTGTGGGTGGAAAAATATTGAAATAATATACTCACTTTTCCCTGACTTCCGCAGTACAGGGGGAACATCGCCCCTCTACTGACAGGATCCTGAAGAATACTGAATAACCCAAATCTCGTGAGAAAACACTGCAAAATTGAGAAATATTGCCTTCTTTCAAGATTTGAGCTATTCGACAATCTCTGAGGACTTTCCAGAAGGAGGGTGACATCACCCTTGCCTAGCACTGTGTGCTAAAGCCAGAGAAAATGTAAGTATATTATCAAACTCTCCCCCTCTGCAGGTTTTTTTTTGGGGGGATTTTCATCCTGTAGTTTAGAAAGAGGGAGGGGGCCCTTTGAATTCACGGTCCTTGCTATTTACAAAAAGTGTAGCTGCTGACTTTTAATAATCAGACACTCACCTGTCCCACGGTCCAGCGTTGCGGGCGTACGAAGCCCCGCTCCTCTCCGTGGCGCCGGCATTCTTACTGTGGGCGCCTGGCTGTGGCTTCACAGCCGGGCATGCACTGCGCATGCGCGAGCCGCCGCGTTGTGCGCTGTGAATGGCCGGGCAATCTTCTGGGACCTGTGAAGTGTCTCAGAAGATTGCAGGGAGGGAAGGGGGAGAGGTGAAACTTGTGGCGCCGTGGATCCCCCGGGAGGAAGTGGGAGCTGGATGCATCTAAAAAGAGGGTATCCACTCCCCCCAAAAAAATGACATAAAAAATGTGGCATGTCAAGGGGTCACCATTACTTAAAGCGGAAGTTTCATTTTTGGGTAGAACTCCGCTTTAATCACACTAAGATGACTTATATTTATTAGATAAAAGTAGCAATGGTGTCCCTAGGGGGGGCCAGAGGGGGCCCTGACCCCCCCAACATTATTCTGTGCCCCACCATGTGCCCCCCCCCCAAAAAAAAATTTTTTTGTATTTTGCTCGGGCCGCCGCTGGAGTAACACAGTCTCTTCTGAGATGGAGAGCGTCCCCAGTCAGCTCCTGCGGGGGATTCCTCCCCCCTCCCTCTGCTCGCTGACACTGCATAATGCGAGCGCTCACACAACCACAGCCGTCCGATCTGCTCCTTCCCCTGCATCCTCATTGGCACGGAGAAGAGCGAGTTGCAGGAAGGACTCCACGAGCACTGTGGGGGGGGGGGGAGGGGGGCCCAAGCCTTCATCTCAGTTACTGAAAAAACAGACTGATTTCTCCCGTCCTTAGGACAGGAGAACCAGCCTGTAAATTCAGAGAGTGGTGACTGCATGCTGAGCCGAGTGTCAGTCGATGACACTCTTTCACAGCCCAGGGAGTCCAGCCACCCCCTCACTCTCCTCACATACGAGCAGGGAGGAATACAGCTCCTCCTCCTTCCAGTCCCGCCCACACTATCCCGGCGTGCTGTATCTGAAGAGAGGGGATGTGTGGCCGGGAAATATGAAAATCGGCAGCATTCCTGGCTGTGTGTGAATGATGCCTGAGATTCTAGCCTGGACCGTGGGTAAGTGTGTGCACTGCAGACTGCAGTACACTGTAATCACTGAACTGCATTATCTCCATCCCTTCTCTCCCCCATCTGTCTCCCTCCCCCTCTCCTGTTCTTTCAAGACATTCCACAATTTACTTTCACTTTCAGTTAGGCAGGTAATAGACGGTGCAAATTTCTTTCCTGCATCCACAGATTGCAGGAAAGAAACTTGCATGATTCCCCAATCAACACAGACAGTGCTGACGGGAATATCCCTCCTGCCCAGCAATTGTATTCTCCAGACAAACAGTGATTATCACTAGTGGCTATAGCAACCACTAGTGATAATCATAAGAGAATCTGCTCATTAATGGTTCAAATCTCAGCCAGTTCCTGCTGAACCAGCTGAGATTTAAACTGTCTATGGCTGGTCTTAGCTCTTAGGCAGCTCATACGTTGATCACTTTTTTTCATTCAACTATTAGGTTGAATGAAAGAAAAAAAAAAAGAAATAATCCAATTCCCCCATCTACACATTATAGGTGGATGGGGGAATCCTCCCAGTGTGGACCAGTGCTGGAACAACCAGAGTTGCTGTCCTGTCCCGGCTATTCACAGCGCTGGTCTCTGTCTCCATGGCAGCGGCAGCGGCACATTGGAACCCAGTGCTGGTTACTTTATGGGGCTGATGTACAGGAGGGCCAGCACAATTTGTTGTTAGAGATGGGCTGGGCATGTTCAAAATTCCACACGCCAGAGCCTGCCAGGAAGCCCACACTGCACAGCGCTAATCACAGGCAGTGAGACATTTCCCGGTCCGCAGCTCCACAGATCAGGAAATGTCTCATATTTAGTCAGGTTGTAAAAAGAAAAAGACACAAGTCCATCCAGTTCAACCATAAAAAAATAAAAAAATAAAAAATAAAATAAAAATATATCGTACAATCCCATATACCCAATTCTATACCCACAGTTGATCCAGAGGAAGGCAAAAAACCCCAGAAGAGCATGATCCAATTTGCTACAGCAGGAGAAAAAAATCCTTCCTGATCCCCCGAGAGGCAATCGGATATTCCCCGGATCAACTTTACCTATAAATGTCAGTACCCAGTTATATTATGTACATTTAAGAAAGAATCCAGGCCCTTCTTAAAGCAATCTACTGAGCTGGCCAGAACCACCTCTGCAGGGAGTCTATTCCACATTTTCACAGCTCTTACTGTGAAAAAACCTTTCTATATTTGGAGGTGAAATCTCTTTTCCTCTAGACGCAAAGAGTGCCCCCTTGTCCTTTGTGTTGACCGTAAAGTGAATAACTGAACACCAAGTTCACTATATGGGCCCCTTATATATTTGTACATGTTGATCATATCCCCCCTTAATCTCCTCTTCTCAAGAGAGAATAAATTCAGTTCCTCTAATCTCTCCTCATAGCTGAGCTCCTCCATGCCTCTTATCAGTTTGGTTGCCCTTCTCTGCACTTTCTCCAGTTCCCCAATATCCTTTTTGAGAACTGGGGCCCAAAACTGAACTGCATGTTCCAGATGAGGTCTTACTAATGATTTGAACAGGGGCAAAATGATATCTCTCTCTCTGGAGACCATACCTCTCAATACAAGAAAGGACTTTGCTCGCTTTGGAAACCGCAGCTTGGCATTGCATGCCATTCTTGAGCTTATGATCTACCAAAACCCCCAGATCCTTCTCCACTACGGATCCCCCCAGTTGTACTCCCCCTAGTATGTATGATGCATTCATATTATTAGCCCCCAAGTGCATAACTTTACATTTATCAACATTAAACCTCATCTGCCACATAGTCGCCCAATTAGACAGAGCATTGAGGTCGGCTTGTAAATTGGCGACATCCTGTAAGGACGTTATTCCACTGCATAGCTTGGTGTCATCTGCAAAGACAGAAATGTTACTTTTGATCTCAGACCCAATATCATTTATAAACATATTAAAAAGTAAGGGTCCCAGCACTGAACCTTGGGGTACACCACTGATAACCTTGGACCATTCAGAGTAAGAATCATTAACCACTACTCTCTGAATTCTGTCTTTTAGCCAGTTTTCTATCCATTTACAAACTGATATTTCCAATCCTGTAGACTTTACCTTACACATGAGCCATGTGTGGGGAACTGTATCGAACGCTTTTGCAAAATCCAAGTATACCACGTGCACAGCCACCCCTTTGTCCAAGGTCTTACTTACTTCTTCATAAAAAGAAATCAGGTTTGTTTGACAACTTCTGTCTTTCATGAATCCATGCTGTCTGTTGCTTAAATAGTTTTTTTTCCAGCAAGAACTCATCTATGTGGTCTTTTATTAATCTCTCCAGTATTTTCCCAACTATAGAAGTTAAACTAACAGGTCTATAGTTACTTGGTAAAGACTTAATTCCCTTTTTAAATATAGGCACCACATTGGCCCTGCGCCAATCCAGTGGTACTATTCCTGTCATTAATGAGTCCCTAAAAATTAAATACAATGGCTTTGAAATTACAGAGCTCAATTCTTTTAGGATCCGTGGGTGTATGCCATCTGGTCCAGGTGCTTTATCCACCTTTAATCCATCGAAATATTTCAGGACCATATCACTTTTGAGCCAATGTGGATTTGGGGCTGTGTCACTACCACCCCCATTTTGGACATGAGCTCCCCCATGCTCCTTTGTATACACAGAACTGAAGAAAGTATTTAATAAATTAGCCTTCTCTTTGTCCCCAGTCACCCACTCTAGATTATTTTGTAAAGGGCCTACATGCTCAGACTTGACCTTTTTACTATTAATATATTTGAAGAATTTTTTGGGGTTTGTCCTACTATCTTTTGCAATCTGTCGTTCATTTTGAATTTTTGCATCCTTGATTTCCTTTTTACATATCCTGTTATATTCTTTGTAACATTTAAATGACACTAGTGTTCCCTCATTTTTATATTTTTTAAAAGCTCTTTTCTTATAGTTTATAGCTTTTTTAACTTTGGCAGTGAGTAGGGATGAGCTTCGTGTTCGAGTCGAACATACGTTCGACTCGAACATTGGCTGTTCGATCGTTCGACGAAGATCGAACGATTTGGGCCGTTCGCGCCAAATTCGAGTGACGCGAACGGCCCACAATGCACTACGCCATCGCAGTGTCATCCAGGCGCTGTGATTGGCCAAGCATGCACTGTGACCCCGCATGCTTGGCCAATCACAGCGCCGGCAGCGAGGAGAGCAATGATTGGCCACAGGCAGGATGCCTGTGGCCAATTATTGCTGAGGGTGTTTAGTACACGCCCCACACTATAAAAGGCCGCCAGCACGGCGGCCTAGTGTAGTGTGTTCCGGAGCAGGGATAGAGTAGCATAGGCAGGGACAGTGACTGTTATTTCTTTCTTGCTTAACCTGGATTCCTTTAGTTTAGGGAAAGAGAAGGATAGGTAGGGAGAGTATCAGTGTGTTTTGTGCTTCTGCTATAGTGTGCTTAAAAAAAACATTTATTCTAGGGACAGAAAACTCTAGGTAGGGACAGTGTCAGTTTCTTTCACTCTGCAAGTCCTTGTTTCCAGGGACCTGTAAGGACAGTGAGTTAATTGTCCTTGTGCTATATTGTGCTTAAAAAAAACATTTATTCTAGGGACAGAAAACTCTAGGTAGGGACAGTGTCAGTTTCTTTCACTCTGCAAGTCCTTGTTTCCAGGGACCTGTAAGGACAGTGAGTTAATTGTCCTTGTGCTATATTGTGATTAAAAAAAACATTTTTTCTAGGGACAGAAAACTCTAGGTAGGGACAGTGTCAGTTTCTTTCACTCTGCAAGTCCTTGTTTCCAGGGACCTGTAAGGACAGTGAGTTAATTTTCCTTGTGCTATATTGTGATTAAAAAAAACATTTTTTCTAGGGACAGAAAACTGTAGGTAGGGAGAGTGTTTTTTTTCTTTCACTCTGCAAGTCCTTGTTTCCAGGGACCTGTAAGGACAGTGAGTTAATTGTCCTTGTGCTATATTGTGCTTAAAAAAAACATTTATTCTAGGGACAGAAAACTCTAGGTAGGGACAGTGTCAGTTTCTTTCACTCTGCAAGTCCTTGTTTCCAGGGACCTGTAAGGACAGTGAGTTAATTTTCCTTGTGCTATATTGTGATTAAAAAAAACATTTATTCTAGGGACAGAAAACTCTAGGTAGGGACAGTGTCAGTTTCTTTCACTCTGCAAGTCCTTGTTTCCAGGGACCTGTAAGGACAGTGAGTTAATTTTCCTTGTGCTATATTGTGATTAAAAAAAACATTTTTTCTAGGGACAGAAAACTGTAGGTAGGGAGAGTGTTTTTTTTCTTTCACTCTGCAAGTCCTTGTTTCCAGGGACCTGTAAGGACAGTGAGTTAATTTTCCTTGTGCTATATTGTGATTAAAAAAAACATTTTTTCTAGGGACAGAAAACTGTAGGTAGGGAGAGTGTTTTTTTTCTTTCACTCTGCAAGTCCTTGTTTCCAGGGACCTGTAAGGACAGTGAGTTAATTGTCCTTGTGCTATATTGTGCTTAAAAAAAACATTTTTTCTAGGGACAGAAAACTCTAGGTAGGGAGAGTGTTTTTTTTTTTTCACTCTGCAAGTCCTTGTTTCCAGGGACCTGTAAGGACAGTGAGTTAATTGTCCTTGTGCTATATTGTGCTTAAAAAAAACATTTATTCTAGGGACAGAAAACTCTAGGTAGGGACAGTGTCAGTTTCTTTCACTCTGCAAGTCCTTGTTTCCAGGGACCTGTAAGGACAGTGAGTTAATTTTCCTTGTGCTATATTGTGCTTAAAAAAAACATTTTTTCTAGGGACAGAAAACTGTAGGTAGGGAGAGTGTTTTTTTTCTTTCACTCTGCAAGTCCTTGTTTCCAGGGACCTGTAAGGACAGTGAGTTAATTGTCCTTGTGCTATATTGTGCTTAAAAAAAACATTTATTCTAGGGACAGAAAACTCTAGGTAGGGACAGTGTCAGTTTCTTTCACTCTGCAAGTCCTTGTTTCCAGGGACCTGTAAGGACAGTGAGTTAATTTTCCTTGTGCTATATTGTGATTAAAAAAAACATTTTTTCTAGGGACAGAAAACTGTAGGTAGGGAGAGTGTTTTTTTTCTTTCACTCTGCAAGTCCTTGTTTCCAGGGACCTGTAAGGACAGTGAGTTAATTTTCCTTGTGCTATATTGTGATTAAAAAAAACATTTTTTCTAGGGACAGAAAACTGTAGGTAGGGAGAGTGTTTTTTTTCTTTCACTCTGCAAGTCCTTGTTTCCAGGGACCTGTAAGGACAGTGAGTTAATTGTCCTTGTGCTATATTGTGCTTAAAAAAAACATTTATTCTAGGGACAGAAAACTCTAGGTAGGGACAGTGTCAGTTTCTTTCACTCTGCAAGTCCTTGTTTCCAGGGACCTGTAAGGACAGTGAGTTAATTTTCCTTGTGCTATATTGTGCTTAAAAAAAACATTTATTCTAGGGACAGAAAACTCTAGGTAGGGACAGTGTCAGTTTCTTTCACTCTGCAAGTCCTTGTTTCCAGGGACCTGGAGAGACATTGAGTGAATTGTCCTTGTGCTATATTGTGATTAAAAAAAACATTTATTCTAGGGACAGAAAACTCTAGGTAGGGACAGTGTCAGTTTCTTTCACTGTGAAAGTCCTTGTTTCAAGGGACAGAGAAGGACACCTGAAGGTAGCCCTTATTGCTTTTTTCCCATCTCCCTGCAGGCCATCTATTAGAATGTCTGGAAGGCAAACAAGGAGAGGCAGACAGTCAGGAGGCAATAAAAGAGGGCAAGCAGGCTCTGTGTCTGGGGGCAACAGTGCTGGTCGTGGACGCGGTGCATTGTCATCAGCACATGGCCATGGGACACGCTTGTCCTTCTTTTCGGCAGCTGGACATGTTGAGCCACATCATGCCGAAGACTTGGTAGAGTGGATGACCAAGCCCTCCTCCTCCTCCTCATCCTCTCTCACCCAGGCTCAGGGTACTGGAAAAGCAGCTGCCAAAGCGTCGTCTTCCCTGGTATCAATGTCAGACAAATCATCAGTCACTCCTTCCCTAGACCCACCATGTCCTCCTCCTGAGGAGTCCCCCGAACTGTTTCAGCACAGTGTTGGGTACATGCTCCAGGAGGATGCCCAGCGTTTCGAAGGGTCTGATGATGAAACCCAGCTAGAGGAAGGCAGTAGCGTGAGAGCAGACAGAGGGGATGCTCAAGAAGGACACCAATCTGGCAGTCATGTTCCAGCAGCTGCAGCATACTGCCAGATTGGCTCCAGTGATGAGGAGGGAGGGGATGATGAGGTCAATGACTCCACGTGGGTGCCTAATAGGAGAGAGGAGGAGGAGGAGGATGAGGAGGAGGCACATCTCCAACGAGGCAGGATGCCCTTTGGTGGCCAGCGTAAGGGCAGTACACCGACGGAATCACACCGCAGAGCTCCGCCTGTGCAGGGCGCTGCCTCTGCCCGTCATTCAAAAAGTTCTTTGGTGTGGGCCTTTTTTGAGGCTAGTGCATCAGATCGCACAGCTGCTGTTTGCAACATATGTCTCAAGCGTATATCGCGTGGCCAAAACATCAGCCGCTTGGGTACCACATGCCTGACCAGACATATGTTGACCTGCCATGCAGCTCGTTGGCAAGCCTACCTCAAAGACCCACACCAAAGAACAAAGCGGACCTCTCCTTGCACCGCATCAGCTGGGATCTCCAACCCCACTATAACTTCAGTCCTCTCTGAAACATGCACTGAGAGGAATGAAGGTGTAGAATTAGGTGTGTCACAGCCAAGTACTTGCGCCCACTCTGCTAGCAGTACACCGACGTCCGATTCTAGCAGGCAAATTTCCCTGCCCCAGCTGCTGGACCGTCGAAAGAAGTTCACTCCCAGCCATCCACATGCCCAGCGGTTGAATGCTAGCTTGGCTAAATTGCTAGCGCTTCAACTGCTGCCTTTTCAGTTGGTAGACTCGGCCCCCTTCCGTGAGTTTGTGCAATGTGCGGTTCCTCAGTGGCAGGTTCCCAAACGCCACTTTTTCTCACGGAAGGCTATTCCGGCTCTCTACCGGCATGTGGAAGGCAATGTCTTGGCCTCGCTGGACAGGGCGGTCAGCGGTAAGGTGCATATTACCGCTGACTCATGGTCCAGCAGGCATGGACAGGGACGTTACCTTTCTTTCACGGCCCATTGGGTCACTCTTTTGGCAGCTGGGAAGGATTCAGGACAAGGTGCAGTAGTGTTGGAGGTTGTCCCACCGCCACGCCTCCAAAATGCTACTACTGGTTGTGACACACCTCTCTCCTCCACCCCCTCCTCTTCTTCTTCCTCCATGGCCTCTTCCTGTGGTTTGTCCTATGAACCAGCGGTGCTCCGTAGCCGTTCACGGGGCTACGCAAGTACGCAGGCAAAAAGATGCCATGCCGTGCTTGCGCTGGTGTGTTTGGGGGACAGAAGCCACACTGGGGCAGAGGTCCTGTCTGCTCTGCAGGGCCAGGCCGAGAGGTGGTTGACGCCACGCCAGCTTAAGCCAGGAATGGTGGTTTGCGACAATGGCACCAACCTCCTCTCCGCCCTCCGACAGGGACAACTGACCCATGTGCCCTGTGTGGCTCACGTCCTTAACCTGGTGGTGCAGCGCTTCTTGGGCAGGTACCCGGGCTTACAGGATGTCCTGAGGCAGGCCAGGAAAGTCTGTGTGCATTTCCGCAGATCTTATAATGCCAGTGCTCGCCTGGCTGAGCTGCAAAAGGAGTTGAACCTGCCCAAGAACCGCCTTATATGTGACATGCCCACCAGGTGGAACTCAACGTTGGCCATGCTGCAGCGGCTGCACACGCAGCAGAGGGCCATCAATGAGTACCTGTGCGACTACGGCACCAGGACAGGGTCAGGGGAGCTTGGTTTTTTTTCTCCACGCCAGTGGGGCATGATCAGGGATGCATGCACTGTCCTGGCACCATTTGAGGAGGCCACGAGGATGGTGAGCAGTGACAGTGCATGCATCAGTGACACTGTACCTCTTGTCCACCTGTTGGAGCACACGCTGCGTGGAATAATGGACAGGGCACTTGAGGCAGAACAGAGGCAGGAAGAGGAGGACTTCCTTGCCTCTCAAGGCCCCCTTTACCCAGACAGTGTTCCTTCTGTCCCACCCATCGCACAGGAAGAGGAGGAGGAGGAGGAGGAGGAGGAGGAGGAGGAGGATTGTGTCAGCATGGAGGTGGAGGCTGGCACTCAGCATCATCAGCAGCAGTCTTTTAGGGATGATTTACAGTCCCAAGAAACCAGTGGACTTGTACGTGGCTGGGAGGAGGTGGCTGCGGATCATGTCGTCCTTAGTGACCCAGAGGACTCCGGAGCGAATGCCTCAGCAAACCTACGCTGCATGGCCTCCCTGATCCTGCAAAGTCTGCGGAAGGATCCTCGTATTCTTCGGATCAAGGAGAGGGACCATTACTGGCTGGCCACTCTCCTTGATCCACGGTACAAGGGTAAGGTTGCGGACCTTATGTTACCGTCGCAGAGGGAGCAGAGGATGAGACAACTCCGGGAGGCCTTGCAGAAAGGTCTGTGCAACGCGTTCCCAGAGACTGGGAGGTTGCAAACTCCTGGTCCTGGACAACGAGTTGCTGAGGCTTCGGCCAGTCAAAGAAGGAGCGGTGGGGAAGGTGGCCGTCTGACCGATGCGTTCAGACAATTCTTTAGTCCGCAGCCCCAAAGTATGATCGGTTCCAGCAACCATCGCCAGCGTCTGATAAACATGGTGCAGGAATATCTAGGGGCAAGGTCAGACTTGGACACCTTCCCCACCGAAAATCCTCTGGCTTACTGGGTCTTGAGGATGGATCACTGGCCAGAGCTTGCACAGTATGCAATTGAGCTACTGGCCTGTCCTGCATCCAGCGTTCTTTCGGAACGCACATTCAGTGCTGCTGGAGGATTTGTCACGGATCACAGGGTGCGCCTGTCCACCGACTCGGTTGATCGACTGACTTTCATCAAGATGAACCAGTCTTGGATCACCACCAGCTACCACACACCTGATGCTGATATAACAGACTAATTGATTTTAAAATGTCACATCCCTTCAAGACTGATGCTGATGCTGAGTGCCTGTGCTGTTATGTTGACTGGCTATCCTCCTCCTCCGAGTCCTCAATGATACGATTGATGATGATAGCTTGGAAGATCATTTTTGTTTATGGGTGCCGCCACCAGTGCCTAACGCCCAATTTTTCAGCCCCTGTTTAACAGGGGCGTGTAATTACAATTTTTGAAGCAATACTTTGCAACAGGGCTCATTGCTGTGCTCCAAGTACAGTATCTGTGAGGAGTTGCAGTGTTGTGCCACCAGTGCCTAAGGCCCAATTTTTCAGCCCCTGTTTAACAGGGGCGTGTCATTACAATTTTTGAAGCAATACTTTGCAACAGGGCTCATTGCTGTGCTCCAAGTACAGTATCTGTGAAGGGTTGCAGTGTTGTGCCACCAGTGCCTAAGGCCCAATTTTTCAGCCCCTGTTCAACAGGGGCATGTAATTACAATTCTTGATCTAATAATTCACAGCAGGGCCCATTGCTGCACCCACCAAGAGTAACTGTCAGGGCTTACAGTGTTGTGGCACCAGCACCACCATCAAAGGCCCAATTTTTACTACCACTGTTCAACAATTATATGTAATTAAAATTCCTGATATAATAGTTGACAGCAGGGCGTTCCAGCACCAACCAAGAGTAACTGTGAGTGCTTACAGTGTTGTGCCAACACCAACAACTAAGGGGCCTATTTCTGCAGAGTATATACGGCAGGTCCCTACTTTCAAACATCCAACTTACAAACGACTCCTACTTGCAAACGCAAGAAGACAACAGGAAGTGAGAGGAAATCTACCACTAGGAAGGAAAATTCTCTCCTGTAAGAATAAATATGGGAGAAAGGTGTCTCCTCTGTACTGATGCTTTATCAGCAATCCTTGTTTCAAGAAAAACACCACATTTCAAAAACAGTTGTCATTAGGACGGAAAGTGAGGTGAAATGTTCTGAACAGGGGCACAGACAGCAAAACAAATGTTACAGGGGTGATAACCCTTACCTATGTTTTCCAAAAAGTTTAAAAATAGATTTTTGGTCTGGAGCTACACTTCAACAATGTACCTGTTCAAAATTACAAACAGATTCTACATAAGAACAAACCTACAGTCCCTGTCTTGTATGCACCGCCTGTATACGGCTGTTCAGAGTATATAGGGCCTTTTTTATTTTATGTGCGGGGTTCCCCTTAATATCCATACAAGACCCAAAGGGGCTGGTAATGGGCTGGGGTAGGGGGGGGTCATGGGGTAGCTATGCCATTTTTCTTAAAGATTTTCATCCATATTACCGGGACCAGACATTACATTAAAGCCGCAAGCAGTTTTAAATGGCTTTTTTTTCCTTTAGAAGTGTCATTTTGTGCAGGGACAGTTCTAAACACGGGAAACACGTGGCACTTCACAGGCATACTTTAGACACCCCCCAGGTACGATATTTAAAGGAATATTTGACTTTTTTTTTTTCACTTTATGCATCATTAAAATGACTGCTCCCGGAAAACGACCGTTTTTAAAACTTATTTTTGCATTGATACATGTCCCCTGGTGCAGAACCCGGGTTCCCAAACCCTTTTTAGGACAATAACATGCATAATAGTTGTTATAATTAGCACTTTAGAATTCGAACGTTCGCATCCATTGTATTTAATAGGGTTCTAATGTTCGTTCGAACTTTCGGTCCGTTCGCGGGTTCTGGTGCGAACCGAACCCGGGGGTGTTCGGCTCATCACTAGCAGTGAGCCACATAGGTTTTATTTTTAGCCTTTTAAACTTATTGCCCATGGGAATATACTTTGCAGTGAGTTCACAAACAGTCTTTTTGAAGAATTCCCATTTCTGTTCTGTGCCCATTGATGCCAATATTCCTTCCCAGTCTAAGTCCTGGAGAGCAGCGCTCATCCTTGGAAAATTTGCTCTCTTGAAATTAAGTGTTTTTATCTTTCCTGTATGTGATTTTTGCTTACAACTAACATCAAATGAAATCATGTTATGGTCACTGCTACCCAGGTGTTCCTTTATCTGAACATTAGTAATACGCTCTGCATGGTTTGAGATTACCAGGTCCAACAGAGCATCATTCCTAGTTGGGGCCTCAATAAACTGGACCATAAAATTGTCCTGCAATAGGTTTATAAATTTTTGCCCTTTAACTGTCCCAGCAGTTCCATTACTCCAGTCAATTTCTGGGTAGTTAAAATCCCCCATTATTATCATCGTCCCAGCCCTTGCAGCCCTTTCCATCTGTGCAAGGAGCTGAGTCTCTAACTCCTCATTAACATTGGGTTGTCTATAACAAACTCACTGGCTGTGATTAGCACTGTGGAGTGTCGGCTTCCTGGCAGGATCGGGCATGTGGGATTTCAAACACACCCGAGCCCATCTCTATTGGTTATAGACAGTTGAGCTCCCTGCAGGTTGCTTAGCAGCAGTGGAGCCTTCTCTGACATGCTGATCATGATGCAATCCAGATGATGCTCCTAGTCAAATCCTAGTGTTAAATATCAGTGATTTTATTGATCAAAGCCCACACTTTACAGGCATAGAGCCCACATGGCCGCTGAACATATGGTTGATTATATATATATGTGGTTGTACTCTTGATGCTAATAAATACTGTGTTTATTAGATCTGACTGGGAGCATCACCTGGATCACATCCCAATCAGCATGTCAACAGAGAAGGTTATACAGCATTACTGCTGCTAGGTGACCAGCTGGGGGCTCGGCTCTCTATAACCAATAGTGCCAGCCTTCCCCTGCATGCACCCATAATGTCACTAGCACTAGGTCCTAATAGACTGCCGCCGCTGCCAAGGAGACAGATGCCAGACCAGCGCTGTCAATAGCAGGGACAGGACAGCTGGGGAACCCCACAGTGGCAGAACACCAGGGCCCGGTGGCAAGACAACCTTTGCAACCCTGATAGTTTTCCCACTGCTTTGGACCCTTATATTTTCTTGGTGTGCTGGTGACATATATCTCTTGTTGTCTGCCACCCTGGGGGGCCCCAGTATAGTAGGAAGGGAGCTCACTGCAGAACATGTGAAATAGCCCGTTGTGGGATCGTAGTAAAGGGCCCCAGGATATATATATATATATATATATATGTATATATATGTATATATTGTGAGGGGGTTAACTCGGTAGCGGGTGTGTGTGACCCCCTGGTTGGGCTCCCCACACAAAAACAGGGCCAGCAGACGGAGGTTGTGGTTTTCAAAATCAAAAGGTGCGGTTTATTTCTCTATGTACAGTGACAAAAACACAGCAAAGCCAAAAAGAAACAAACAAAATAAATCCTGGTCAGTTTGACCTCTGACTAAACATGCAGGTTTCCTAAACTAACAACTGGGATCAGCCTGGTGCTGTCCTAGTCCCTAAGTCCCTGGTTTAGTAAAAGTCCAAACAAATAGCCACACAGGCTTTGCCTCACCGCACAGGGGTTCACTCTCCCTAGACAGTCCACACAGGTCTGGTTCCAGGCATGAGCTAACATCTAATGAATCTGGGAGTTTTTATAGAGGCCTAAATGAGCTGACAAGCTTCAGCTGGCCTCATCAACTCCCTGTCTGTACGACGCCCCACACTCTCCCTAGAGGTATGAGTCATTCATGAGCCCACTAGCCTCAGCTGGGCTTATACAACTCTCCACCCTAGTTGTATAAGTCAGCATAAAGCCTGAATCTGGGAGAAATATATCTACCCCCCTGGATGCAACCAGGTGACTTTACCTTCCTGCTGTCACATACCCCCCCCTCTTGTTTTAACCTTGGGGTTGGAACACCAGCAATCAGGCATTCATGTACTCGAGACAAAGCATCCACATTCCCCATTTGAACGCCAGGGCGATGCTTTACTGTGAAGTTGAATTCCTGTAGGGCCAGGAACCACCTATTCACTCTTCTATTTGTCTCCTTGTTTTGAGCCATCCACTTTAACGGAGCGTGATCCGTAACCATGTCAAAGTGCCTACCTAGCAGATAGTACCGAAGGGAATCTAGAGCCCACTTCACCGCTAAACACTCCTTTTCAACCGTGGCGTAATTTACCTCATGGGACTTCAACTTCCTGCTGAGGTAAATGACTGGGTGCTCTTCCCCGTTCCAGACCTGGGACAATACTGCTCCTAATCCCACATCTGACGCATCACTTTGTACGACAAAGTCTTTAGAGAAGTCGGGTGAGTACAACACTGGCTGGCTACATAAGGCTTGTTTCAAGAATTGGAATGCTGCCTCAGCCTCGGGGGTCCATT
Source organism: Rana muscosa (assembly GCA_029206835.1). Classification (NCBI taxonomy): domain Eukaryota; kingdom Metazoa; phylum Chordata; class Amphibia; order Anura; family Ranidae; genus Rana; species Rana muscosa. The sequence goes on along the minus strand of CM055118.1, from coordinate 499,238,790 downwards.
TAATCATGACCGACCCTTTCCCTTTCGTCAGGTTGGTTAGGGGCACAGCCTTAGAAGCAAAGTGGGGAATGAAGCGCCGATAATAACCCGCGATTCCCAGAAAGGCCCGTACCTGCTTCTTGCTGTTGGGACGTGGCCAACTCTGGATGGCCTCGACTTTGTTGAGTTGGGGTTTTATCACTCCCCTGCCAATGGTGTACCCAAGATATTTGGCCTCCTCCTGCCCAATGGTACACTTCTTGGGGTTAGCCGTAAACCCCGCTTCCCGGATAGAGTCTAGGACTGCTTGCACTTTTGGCAGATGTGAGGCCCAATCTGTGCTATGGACAATTACGTCATCCAGGTAAGCCGCAGCATACTTCCGATGGGGCCTCAGTATCTGGTCCATTTTCCGCTGGAATGTGGCCGGCGCATTCTGTAACCCGAACGGCATTCTCTTATATTGGAACGCCCCGTCTGGGGTTACAAATGCGGTTTTCTCTTTGGCCGACTTGGCCAGGGGAATTTGCCAATACCCTTTTGTGAGGTCAAGAGTCGTCATGTATCGGGCTGTTCCCAGCCGGTCGATCAACTCATCTATACGTGGCATGGGGTAGGTGTCAAATTTTGTAACTTTGTTCAACTGACGAAAATCGTTACAAAATCGCCAGCTCCCATCCGGTTTAGGCACCAACACAATGGGACTAGACCAATCACTTTGGGACTCCTCTATCACCCCTAAGTTCAGCATTTTCTGTACTTCCTCCCGTATTGCCTCCCGTCGGGCCTCTGGGATCCGATAGGGTTTTAACTTCACCCTTTCACCGGGCGGGGTAATAATATCATGCTCTACCCCAGATGTTTGTCCCGGCAGCTCAGAGAACACCTCCTTGTTGCGAAGCACAAACTCCTTAACCTCCTGTTGTTGGGGTTGTGACAAGGTGGCTGCTATTCCAACCTCCGGAATCACGCAACCAGTTTGAGCTGGTGACCAAGTTTCTGCGACTAGGGACTCTCTATCCCTCCAGGCTTTCAACAGATTAACGTGATATATCTGTTCGGGCTTTCGCCTTCCTGGTTGTCTGACCTTGTAATTCACTTCGCTCACTTTTTCCATTATCTCGTAGGGGCCTTGCCATTTGGCAAGGAATTTACTTTCAACCGTAGGGACAAGTACCAATATCCTATCCCCCGGGGAAAAGGTACGGGTCTTTGCTCCACGGTTGTACACTCTCTGCTGTGCCAACTGCGCTTGGGCCAAATGTTCCTTCACGATGGGCATTACCTGTGCAATTCGATCTTGCATCAGGGCGACATGCTCAATCACACTCCTGTGGGGAGAACTCTCACTTTCCCAAGTTTCCTTGGCAATATCCAACAGCCCTCTTGGGTGTCTCCCATACAGTAACTCAAAGGGGGAGAATCCCGTAGAGGATTGGGGCACCTCCCTAATAGCAAACATCAAATAAGGAAGTAGACAGTCCCAATCCTTTCCATCTCTATCCACCACTTTCTTCAACATTTGTTTTAGGGTTTTGTTGAATCTTTCAACCAGCCCATCGGTTTGGGGGTGATACACAGATGTACGCAATTGCGTCACTTTGAACAATTTACACAGCTCTTTCATAACCCGGGACATAAAGGGTGTACCTTGGTCCGTAAGCAGTTCTTTACAAATACCCACCCGGCTAAAAACAAGAGATAGCTCTTTGGCTATGGTTTTGGCCGAGGTATTTCTGAGAGGGATCGCTTCTGGATAACGGGTGGCATAGTCCATTATAACCAATATGTACTGGTGCCCCCTAGCGGACTTGATTATAGGACCTACCAAATCCATTGCGATTCTCTCAAACGGGACCTCAATGATGGGTAGAGGGACCAGCGGGCTACGGAAATGTGGCATCGGGGCCGACCTCTGACACACAGGGCAGGAGGAACAATAATTTTCTATGTCCTTCATCACCCCAGGCCAATAGAATCTCTGTAATACCCTCTCTCGGGTTTTCTCTGTCCCCAGATGACCTCCAAGAATGTGCCCATGGGCCAACTCCAACACCAACTTCCTGTAAGGTTTGGGCACCACCAGCTGCTCAACGGTTTCTTCTGCCCTTTTTGCCACCCGATACAGTAGGTCCTTCTCTACGCTGAAGTATGGGTAAGTGCAGGTAATATCTGGGTTCACTAACTCGCCATCTATTTCCACTACGTTTTCCCGTGCCTTTATTAGGGCGGGGTCTTTTAACTGTTCTGTGGCCAAATTTTCCCTGTGAACCTCCAGATCAGAAAACTCCACAGACGGTAGGTTTTCGTCTGAGGAGGTGGGCTCCTCTCCAGTTTCTTGAGTCTCCCCTGCCAATACTGACAAGGGAAATTCTGGAGAGTCCTCCCCACTCTCAGAGGAGTTCTGGCTATCACATTCCTGGTACATAGGGGCACCAGTGGGGGGCTCAGGATCATCCCACAGTTCCCAGAACTTCGGAAAATCCCTTCCCACAATGGCATCATGCGGTAATTGAGATACTAACCCCACTGGATGAGAGAGGGTACCTTTGGGGGTCTCGAAACCCACTGTAGTCACTGGATACTCTCGGGTGTCCCCATGCACACAAATAACAGCTACCTTGCTATTCCCAGAGACCTCTGTTTTAACTAATTCAGCCTTTATCAGGGTCACAAGGCTACCTGAATCCAGCAATACCACAACATTTCTACCATTAATACACATTTTGCATAAATGTTTCTCAGTTCCCCGAATGGCAGTGCATGCGACTGTCGCACACAGCGACTGACGTCTGTCCATCAGAAAGTCACATTGCATGGGTTCCTCCACAACCGGGCAATTTGCTGCAATATGTCCCGCTTGCCGGCAGCGGTAGCAAACGATCCTTCTTGCGGCCTCTTGAGCCGCTGATTTCCCAGGCTGTTCTCGCCAAACTTGGGGTAGAGCTCCCACCCTCTCACTCTCTCCACCCTCACCCCTTGGAATCCTCTTATCCGCCCCTGGGGATGGTCTGGTCTTAGGGTGGAAAGTCCGAGAGTCTCTGGAAGAGGCTGTCAGGTTCTCTGTAGCCAAGTATCTCTCTACACGATCCACAAGTTTACCGGCCGTTTCTGGGTCTCCATGGCTTACCCACTTTTGAATGGCGGTAGGAAGAGCTCTCAAGAAACGATCCATCACAACACGTTCCACAATCTCCGGTGCGGACAAAGTCTCTGGCTGTAGCCACTTCCTGCTCAGGTGAATGAGATCATACATTTGAGACCTGGGGGGTTTTCCAAGCTGGAAAGTCCAGTTATGCACACGCTGAGCCCGGACAGCCAGGGTGACACCCAGCCTTGCCAATATTTCAGCTTTTAGCATCACATAGTCTTTTGCTTGGTCAGGCTCTAGGTCATAGTAAGCCTTCTGCGATTCACCAGTTAACAGAGGAGCCACCAGTCCAGCCCACTGCTCCTCAGGCCACTTTTCTCTTTCAGCAGTCCTTTCAAATGTGGTCAAAAATACCTCTGGATCATCCTCTCCAGTCATTTTTGTCAATAAACGACTCACCCCAAAGGACGCGGTATTAGTGGGACGGCTTTCCTCACTGGTCTGCGGACGTTGCTGCATTACTGCTTCCATTTGTTGTAGTCTCTGCTCTTGCTTCTGTAACAGGTCTATGAAGCGGGCCTCAGATTGCTGCTGGGCTTGTTGATGAGCTTGCTGCTGGGCTGCAAGGCTCCTTTGCAAACCTGCATTTGTCTGCTGTTGATTGGCATTTGCTAGAGCCAGCTGTTTCAGTATCTCCTCCATGCTGGCTTAAAAAAAACTGCCACTGGTTCTCCACCAACTGTGAGGGGGTTAACTCGGTAGCGGGTGTGTGTGACCCCCTGGTTGGGCTCCCCACACAAAAACAGGGCCAGCAGACGGAGGTTGTGGTTTTCAAAATCAAAAGGTGCGGTTTATTTCTCTATGTACAGTGACAAAAACACAGCAAAGCCAAAAAGAAACAAACAAAATAAATCCTGGTCAGTTTGACCTCTGACTAAACATGCAGGTTTCCTAAACTAACAACTGGGATCAGCCTGGTGCTGTCCTAGTCCCTAAGTCCCTGGTTTAGTAAAAGTCCAAACAAATAGCCACACAGGCTTTGCCTCACCGCACAGGGGTTCACTCTCCCTAGACAGTCCACACAGGTCTGGTTCCAGGCATGAGCTAACATCTAATGAATCTGGGAGTTTTTATAGAGGCCTAAATGAGCTGACAAGCTTCAGCTGGCCTCATCAACTCCCTGTCTGTACGACGCCCCACACTCTCCCTAGAGGTATGAGTCATTCATGAGCCCACTAGCCTCAGCTGGGCTTATACAACTCTCCACCCTAGTTGTATAAGTCAGCATAAAGCCTGAATCTGGGAGAAATATATCTACCCCCCTGGATGCAACCAGGTGACTTTACCTTCCTGCTGTCACAATATATATATATATATATATATATATATATATAATTGCATTTTATAGTTGCCCCCCCTACTTTTGTCCCTGTCCCCCCCCCATGTGCCCCCCCTAAATTTGAAAGCTGGAGACGCCACTGAAAAGTAGCAACTGATGGAGCATATGGTTGCCTATGGCGTTGGCTACATAGCATTAAATAAAAGTGATTTAGCATGCATATTAATACAGCGGCATACCTATGCACAATTAATTGCTACTGCATACTGCTGCATAGCTCACACCATAGAAAATGCTCAGTTTTCTTATTTACTCTTTACTCTTATTTATTTATTACAGGCATTTATATAACACTGACAAATTATGCATAATTTTTACATATTGTACATTCTCCTTAGTCCCTGCCCTTAAGCAGCTTAGAATCTAAGGCCCCTATCACAGATACATACACACACATATGATAGTCAATTAAAAGAGGAGCCAAGTAATTTACCAGCATGTCTTTCGAGTGTAAGAGGAAACCTGGGTACATCTACGCAAGCACAGGGAGAACATGCATACTCCATGCAGGTAGTGCCCTAGCTGGGATTATCACAACCAATTTCTAACGCATGTCCAAACTTCTGTCATTTACCAACATAGCTAATGCCTCAGAGCTTAACTTTATTATTTCTTATGTATTATTGAATGTTAAGAATATAAAAGAGCTTTATGTGGATACGTCCTGCTATTTGTACAACCCATTTACTAAAAGGATAGAGACGATTGTATTTGCATAGTGGATGTTCACTTAACCTATTGAAATTGGTGAAATTGTGTTCACTTTTAAGACTCAATCACAAACAAGAGATATGGAAAATAATGGTTAGCACATGATTGAATTGAACACTGCATCACTATAATCATTAAACTCAATGAACATTAATTTTGCTAACCAAACAATTACCGTACCTTCCTAGATAAATGTTTTTTACTCCTTTTTACTGCTTTAGTAAATCAACCCTAGTCATATTTCTGATTTTTCAAATGTTGGTAATTATGATATAATTTTCTCCAAACGGAAGGATTTTAAGCACGGGTGCCAATGGTAAAAAAATGTGGAATTATCATTGTGAACTTGTTAAGGAGCCCCGGTGTCACTTTAATAAAATAATATTAAATTATTATGCAATATTTACCATTTTAACCTTCATTGAGTCCATCCATTAATGCAACCAAATCAAAATAACCAATTGGGAAGTTCTTAGAACAATTGTGTATTATCTTTAATAGTGTATTCTTAAAAAGTACCTGGCCTGATATATACCACAGTAGGAGCTCTTAAGAACATCGATGTAAGGTTGTACTTCACCAGTTTTTCGTTTTCATTTTTTTAATAAAGCTGTAATTTCTGGCCAATCACATATACATACAGATTCTTCCCAAAAAAATGTAATAATGCATATTTTAAAATGACCTATTCGTAGTAAAACAGGAATATACAGTATCTCACAAAAGTGAATACATACATGTTTGTAAATATTTTACTATATCTTTTCATGTGACAACACTGAAGAAATTACACTTTGCTACAGTAGTAGCAGTAATGAGTGTACAGCTTGTCAAATAGTGTAAATTTGCTGCCCCCTCAAAATAACTCAACACACAGCCATTAATGTCTAAGCTGTTGGAAACAAAAGTGAGTACACCCCTAAGTAAAAATGTCGAAATTGTTCCCAAAGTGTCAATATTTTGTGTGGCCACCATTATTCTCCAGCACTGCCTTAACTCTCTTGGGCATGGAGTTCACCAGAGCTTCACAGGTTGCCACTGGAGTCCTCTTCCACTCCTCCATGATGACATCACGGAGCTGGTGGATGTTGGAGACCTTGTGCTCCTCCACCTTCCGTTTGAGGATGCCCCACAAATGCTCAATAGGGTTTAGGTCTGAAGACATGCTTGGCCAGTCCATCACCTTTACCCCCAGCTTCTTTAGCAAGGCAGTGGTCATATTGGAAGTGTGTTTGGGGTCGCTATCATGTTGGAATACTGCCATGCGGCCCAGTCTCCGAAGGGAGGGGATCATGCTCTGCCTCAGCATGTCACAGTACATGTTGGCATTCATGGTTCCCACAATAAAATGTAGCTCCCCAGTGCCGGCAGCACTCATGCACCCCCAGACCATGACACTCCCACCAGCATTCTTGACTGTAGGCAAGACACACTTGTTTTTGTACTCCTCACCTGGTTGCCGCCAAACACGCTCGATACCATCTGAACCAAATACGTTTATCTTGGTCTCATCAGACCACAGAACATGGTTCAAGTAATCCATGTCCTTAGTCTGCTTGTCGTCAGCAAACTGTTTGCAGGCTTTCTTGTGCATCATCTTTAGAAGAGGCTTCCTTCTGGGACGACAGCCATGCAGACCAATTTGATGCAGTGTGCGACGTATGGTCTGAGCACTGACAGGATGACCCCCCACCCCTTCAACCTCTGCAGCGATGCTGGCAGCACTCATACGTCTATTTCCCAAAGACAACCTCTGGGTATGACGCTAAGCACGTGCACTCAACTTCTTTGGTCGACCATTGCGAGGCCTGTTTTGAGTGTAACCTGTCCTGTTAAACCGCTTTATGGTCTTGGCCACCTTGCTGCAGCTCAGTTTCAGGGTCTTGGCAATCTTCTTATAGCCTAGGCTATCTTTATATAGCAACAATTCTTTTTTTCCGATCCTCAGAGTTCCTTGCCATGAGGTGCCATTTTGAACTTCCAGTGACCAGTAAGAGAGTGAGAGCGATAACACCAAATTTAACACACCTGCTCCCCATTCACACCTGAGACCATGTAACACTAACGAGTCACATGACACAGGGGAGGGAAAATGGCAAAATTGGCCCAATTTGAAAATTTTCACTATGGGGTGTTCTCACTTTGGTTGCCAGCGGTTTAGACATTAATAGCTATGTGTTGAGTTATTTTGAGGGAACAGCAAATTTACACTGTTTTACAAGCTGTACACTCACTACTTTACATTGTAGCAAAGTGCAATTTCTTCAGTGTTGTCACATGAAAAGATATAATAAGATATTTACAAAAATAGGAGGGGTGTACTCACTTTTGTGAGATACCGAACATCTAATGGGTAGAGTTGGCCCCTTTGGATACTTGGAGCCCTTGCGCTTTGCTCTAGGTCAGGGGTCTCCAAACTGTGGCCCGGGTGGTCGGATGTGGTCATTTACATGCTTTTTTCTGGCCCTTGAGACATTATGCCCCTCGCCCCCACTGTCAGCGACAGTGTGGCATAGTTCTTGTCACTGGTACCACCAATGGGACATTATTCCTTCCACTAACACCAATGGTGGGGCAATATTTCTCCCAAAGATACTAATAATGAGGCACTATTCCTCCCAATGACACCAATGATGGGGCACCACTATTCCTCCCACTGACACCAATGATGGAACACTACTCCTGACACCAACAATGTGACACTATTTCTCCCACTGACACCGATGATGGGGCACTATTACTCTCACTCACATTTTCTTCCCCCACTGGCCACAGTCCAGCCCCCCTTAAGTTTAAAGAACAATAAACTGGGCCTTTTGTTTATAAAGTTTAGAGACCCCTGCTCTAAGTAATAAAACTAGGTGGTACTGTAGGGCAGTATTTTCGGGCAATAACCAGATGTCACTGTAGACATATGCTCGGCTCCAATGTTTCAGAAATCACCTGTGGAGTGGTAATATCTTTTTTGAAGTCAACTATATTCCTTAGAAATGGACACTTAACAGCTAACATATGCTATATAACTGTTGAAGTGCTTCACACCATATAAATTTGTTGCTCATTTGTCTTGCTAGTAAAAGGCAATTAAAGTAAGCATTGTATGATTAATGTACTATTACCAGTTAGACACCCCTATCAAGAGCCAAAATAGAACATTCCGCATAGTTTCTGTCAAACTGCTTCATGTCAACCTGTCAATTGGTTCTTTTGATCTCCCCCAATCAGAATGCTTCTTGTTTTTGCACAGCAACAAGAGAACACACTGGGGGAAAGATGAAAAAGGGGTCCTTGTGTTTCTCTTCGTACCAAACCGATAGTCTAATTGTATATGGCAGATTTATATAGGGTAGAAAAATGAACATTGTAGACATTCCTTCTTCAGTAGTAGCAGTTTATTGGTACAGAACTGGTAGCCAGCAGTATTAAAATATATCTTAGCTGATAGTGGCATTTTTAGGAAGCAAAAGGCTGTTGTTTGACCTTCCTTTATAAATTAGTCAAATACTTCTGACAAAATACGATACATCTATTCTAAACCAGCTTCACGGGACATTTTTATTAGATGATCTGAAATAAGAAAAAGCAGCATGTTTATATGGATTTGAACCTATTAAAACCAGATGCACAAGCTTTAGTTTTTATGATATAAAGCAGAATCCAAGATACATTTTTGTGTAATTGCTGAATGGCACTTGTTGTACATGTTACTGCTATTGGTTATATTTTGCAGCATGACGTTGAGAGATTGTAAGCTCAATGAGCACCAGGGCCCTCCTATTCCTTCTGTATTGAACTGTATTGTAATTGTACTGTCCCCCTTTATTTTTTAAAGCGCTGCATAAACTATTGGCGCTATATAAATCCTGTATAATAATAAGCTTTTATAAAGATTCAGCAGACACAATGGGGTTGATTTGAAAAAATGAATAGAGCATGTTGACTTTGACAAGCAAATGTTCTTCTTAGTAATCAGGGCACGGTCACGGAGTACGTGGCGTGCACATGCCTACCGCTGGCAGCACGCGCTCGCACACTAAGCCGCAATTTAAAGGGGACATACCTGTACGCCCATTCGTGCAGCCGTGCCATTGTGCTGACGTACATCGTCGTGAACTGGTCGGCAAGCGGTTAAAACAAAACAAAAAGCGGATACTCGATGCTCATGTAACTCATTAGTGTTACAAGGTCTCAGGTGTTGGATGGACTGGCCAAGCATGTCTCCAGACCTAAACCCTATTGAGCATCTGTGGGGCATCCTCAAATAGAAGGTGGAGGAGCGTAAATCCCACGATCGGATTTCCTATGGTTTTTAAACCGATGGATTTTTCCATCGGAAAACCGATGAAGCTGACTTCCATCAGTCTTGCCTGCACACCATCAGTCAAAAAACCGACCGTTCCAAACGCGGTGATGTAAAACCCTCCGATGAGCCGAGAAAAATCAAGTTCAATGCTTCTGAGCATGCGTCGACTTGATTCTGAGCATGCGTGGGTTTTTTAACCGATGGAGTTCCCCACAGACGAAAGTAATTTGCTATCGGTTTTTTAACCATCGGATAAATTTAAAACATGTTCTATTTTTAAACACCGATGGAAAAAAGACCGATGGGGCCCATACACGATCGGTTTGTCCGATGAAAAAAGTCCATCGGAGTGTTTTCATCGGTAAAACCTATCGTGTGTATACGGCTTAAGATCTCTAACATCCACCAGCTCCGTGATGTCGCCATGGAGGAGTGGAAGAGGACTCCAGTGGCAACCTGTGAAGCTCTGGTGAACTCCATGCACAAGAGGGTTAAGGCAGTGCTGGAAAATAATGGTGGCCACACAAAATATTGACACTTTGGGAACAATTTGGACATTTTCACTTAGGGGTGTACTCACTTTTGTTGCCAGCGGTTTAGACATTAATGGCTGTGTGTTGAGTTATTTTGAGGGGACAGCAAATGTACACTGTTAGGCCCGGTTCACATAAGGGCGACTCCTCAGGCGACTGAGGAGTTGCGTCCCGGTCTGTGCTATGGAACCGTTCTAATAGGAGCGACCTGAGTCGCTCCGACTTAGAAAAAGGCTCCTGTACTACTTTTGGGAGCGATGCAGGGCGACTTGCATTGACTTCTATACAGAAGTCGTGCCGCCCCTGTGTGAACCGGGCCTTATACAAGCTGTACACTCACTACTTTACATTGTAGCAAAGTGTCATTTCTTCAGTATTGTCACATGAAAAGATATAATAAAATATTTGCAAAAATGTGAGGGGTGCACTTACTTTTGTCATATACTATATATATATATATATATATACAGCTTTTAAGCATTCCTTTGGATTTTAGATTAGAGATTTGACTAAGAATATCTTTGTTTAAACAGCCGCTTGTCTTTCGTCTTTCTCATGACCGATTTTGTAGTGTCTTCAGACATTGCAGTCGTCTTTTCACAAATCCCTTAAAACTTTTCAAATTGGCTACAGAAAGTACATGCCTGGTATTCAGATTCAGTGATATTTTTATTGCTTATTAATGAAAGTTTCCATCTTTCCCTCTTGTTCTTCTTTGCTCAATTTCCTTAGCTCCTGACGGACTGTTTGTATTAACACCTTTCTTTCATTTTTATTAAAGAGTGCTTCTTCCTCCAGCATAAATTAATTTACATGCTGGTATTAAATAAAGGCTCATTAGCATCTGCAGTATTATGAGCCATTCTCTATTCACGGGAGAAAATTTACCAGAAGTAATTCAGTCTTCTTAATTCACAGAGACAGTAATCAAATTGCTGAGTTAACCACTTCAAATTTTTTATATTACACAATATTTCCGCATTCATTTTTAAGAAGCAAAATTTCAGCAAATGTAAAGGAGAAGTTGGGCCAAAGCTCTTTCGGTCCTACTCCCGGAGATCACAGGACTGCACTTTGTTCTGCACTTGTGTAACCTGTATTCAGCCAAAAATAGGGTAAAGCCTGCTGCCGGCTGACATCACTCATCTGGTTTCAAGCTCTGGAGAGATCCTAACTTTAATTTTGGGATCCACCCAGAGCTGCTGAGAGCCTGAGCCAGCCCATCCTGCTCCCTTTACTGCCTGGCACTCCAGCACTGGTGGGGCAGAGCAGAGAGCCAGTGACTGACCGTCACTGGCTCTCTGCTCACTGAAGACGGAGAACTGAGCCATCAGAGGTCCTTGACTGCTCAGTTCTCGGTGTAGAGGCAGTGAGGATCAGATGCAGCATCATATCGATGCTGCATCCACCTAGTTGAGTATGAATGCCACACTTCTTTTTTAATGCATTTTATTGCACACATACATAATATAATACTCACATTTTGGTAAAATATATAAGATGATGTTATAGCAAGTGTATTTATACCTAACATGTCATGCTTTAAACTATGGTATTCAATTATTCATAGGCAATGTTTTAAAAGCCTTTATAGGTTGCTAGTTTAGTTATACACTAGGTCTGGCGCTAGAATTATTGCCCTCACTCTGAAGTTTGCGACATCACCTCACATGCATGGTGCCATCACTGTTTACCTATGCATCCAGGACCAACATATGCTAATGCATTTGCATGCAAGCAGGGGGGACAACTTTTCATTCTTTTTAAATTGTAATATTTATATTATTTACATTTATTTATCATTTTTAACCGAATCACCTGCATTATTGTTTTAATATATAGAAGTCTAAAGCATTTATGGAGACAGATAGTTTTTGACATAATTGTACGGTTGTCACGCTGGATATTGGCTCAGGATCCTCTCCTTCTATAAACTCTGTTTCTTCTGAAAGGCCCCTGGATAAAAAGCTTTTAGAAGGCTTTATATAAAATACTGAGTGTTTTTCTTTCATTATCTTAAAAAAAAGCAAGACCATATTTTTCAATTCACTTTTCAACATGTTTGCTCAAAATAGAAGCCTGTTAAGCACGGGATGAGAACAAATATATGACAAATGTTTTTCCTACTGTTGCAGACTTTTCTTTATAATTCAGTGGTTAACCTCTGTTCGTGACATCCAACCAATACATCCAAAAATAGTGAGTCCTCAAGCTGAATGAGACCCTTTACAAGCACATATAAAGTTGTAGGTCCTAAGGGTGGGGGACTTTTTAAAGTTTTACAAATATAACAACCACATTTTATAAAAATAAGCCATGATTTCCACAAGGCTCTTTTTGTTAAACAGTCTCTCCAAGTTGGACATCGTGGTGGAATGTACGCGTCCATTTGAAACTCAACACTTTTTTTAAAAGGTGGCTTCCAGTCCATTGCTGGGATTTATTAACCTGGCTTGTCCAAGAACCTTCCATACGAGAATAAAATGCCTTCTATTTTTGATGATTTGAAGATGCTAAGCAAACCATAATAAGTTATAGATATTATTAAAGTACTAAAAAATAACCCACTAAAAAATTAGAGCAATGCTCTGTATTAATGTGTGTGTATATTGCATGATTAACACCTATTGAACTATATGTTGTAGAGACCACCTATGGACATAGAACGACTTTGTATTCAGTTCTGCTTATATTTGTGCCCAGGGCTTTTTTTCAGCTAGAACTTGGTGAAACTCAGTTCCACTACCTCTGGCTCAAGCCCTCTGCTCCCTGCTCACCACTATCACTTGTAAACACAGAAGTCCCATTTCTGTGTTTACAAGTGATAGCTTGTCTCCCAGTGGCTTCTACAGATCGGATCTCCTGAGCAGATCCCATTGAGTACAGGACAGGGACAAGAGAGATGCAGGTACCCAGCGTGCAGTGCAGTCATGGGTCTGAGGGGTCGCATAGTAGGATGCACCCTCTGTGATCTCCTTTATCTTCCGTGGTGCCCAGATGCTGATGCTCCCCCTGGATAATCGCCCTGCAAGAGTGAGAGGTGGAGCCACCTACAGTGTGTGGGGAGGTACTAGAGCTGACTGGGTGCGTCCGCTTAATACGGCAACTGCACTGAACTCTTTAGCTAGCGCACCCCTTAACTCTGCACTCTGTGCATGGCACACCCGTGACCTCTGCACTCTGTATTTAGTGTACCCTTGAACTCTGTACGTAGTGCACTCCTGAACTCTGCATTCTCTATGTAGCACACTCCTGAACTCTGCACTCTGTATATAGTGTACCCTAAACTCTGCACTCTGTATGTAGTTTACCCTTGAACTCTGCACTCTGTATGTAGTGTACTCCTGAACTCTGCACTCTGTGTGTAATACACCCCTGAATTCTGCACTCTGGACGTAATGCACCCCTGGTATTTAATGCCCCTTTAAGACCCACTGTTAGTGAAATTTTGTCACACATACTATTTGATGCCGCTTGGCGAGTGTGCATGTTGGGGGGAGGAGGTTGTTTTGGGGAGGGCAATGGTTGAGTCCCTGCACCTATTCCTGTTTGTGCCACCTCCTCATGCTGCTCTGCCAGTGTATTTCTTTTATTGATGGCTCAGTGGTATCATATACACTCTCCCTATCAGACCTTAGAGTCACTGTACAATATACAGTATATACTGCATATACATATATAGATGCTTTCAAAAATAATGCAAAAAGTTTTTATTTATCAATTAACTACCTAGTGCATATACAGTATGCTTTAAAAAATGATGAAATATGTAGTATGTCCCACAGGTATATGTCACATGTTTTTTTAGGAACCTGGCAGGTAGGTTGTTCCAAATATGTAGGAGACCTAACCACAGTTGTGTGGATTCAGGTTGTCTCAGTTGCATCTGTCTCTTCATGTAATCCCAGACAGGCTCAGTGATGTAGAGATCAGGGGTCTGTGGAGGCCATGCCATCTCTTTCCAAGACTCCTTGCTCTTCTTTTCACTGAAGATAGTTCTTTATCATTTTGACTGTATGTTTGTGGTCATTGTCCTGCTACTGAGTAAATTTGTACCTGATCAGAGTCCAACCCAATAACTCAAATTTAATCTCATCAGTCCAGAGAAGCTTTTGATGTTTTACCGCACACTAGTTCAGTGTTTTTGCACAGGCCAGTTACATGGATTTGTTTCCTTGACAGAGTTGTGGGTTTTTAGCCCCAAGTCTTCCATGAAGACCACTTCTGATCAGACGTCTCTGGACTGGAGATGGGTGCACCAGGCTCCCACTGGTAGCTGCCAAGTCTGAGCTGATAGTGCCGCTAAACATCTTCTCATTGTGAAGGGAAGTAAGTGTGTTGTGTCTTTGATCTGCTGCACTGGTTTCTTGGCCAACCACTGAGTTTTTGGTCCCAGCATTGCCTGCTTCTTTGTGTATCTACAAAAGAGCTTGGACAGCACACATGGACACGTCACTCTTCCTTGAAATTTCTGTCTGTAAGAGACCTTGTTGATACAGTAAGACTGCCCCGTGTCTTGTTGCTGTGCTCAGTCTTGCCATTATGTAAGATATTTTACACTGAACTGTTTTCAGTGACCTCAGCCTGTTAGTAGAGCATGGCTTTCCTCACCCGGTTCCACTCCTACACAGCTGATTCAGTTTAATTTAATGACTGCATTTTTTTCTACATGTTGTCTTGTCCATGCACTGGACTATATGCCTGCAAAATCCTGATTGGTGTGCAAGTGTACCTGGTAGAATTGATGTTGTTTTAAAGGCAAAGGGTGGACACCCAAAATATTGGTTTAATCTACGTTTTTCTGTTTATGGACTTTGTGGGTTGTAGATTATTAATTAAAAAATACTAATTTCAAAATGTTTGAACGCATCCTCACATTACAGTATTTTCTGCTTAAAAATGTTTGTTAGTATTGTACAGTGCCTTAAAAAAGTAAAATTTTCCACATTTTGTCATGTTACAACCAAAAACGTAAATCTATTTTATTGGGATTTTATGTGATAGACCAACACAAAGTGGCACATACTTGTGAAGTGGAAGGAAACTGATAAATGGTTTTCCAAATATACAGTATATATAACATATATATATCCATAAATTAATATGTGAAAAGTATGGCGTGCATTTGTATTCCGCCCCCCTACACTACTTTGTAGAACCACCTTTCACTGCAATTACAGTTGCAAGTCTTCTTGGGGATGTCTCTACCAGCTTTACGCATCTAGTGAGTGACAATTCTGCCCATTCTTCTTTGCAAAATAGCTCAAGTTCTATCAGATTGGATGGAGAGCGTCTGTGAACAGCACTTTTCAAATCTTGCCACAGATTCTTAATTGGATTTAGGTCTGGACTTTGACTGGGCCATTCTAACCCATGAATATGCTTTGATCTAAACCATTCCATTGTAGCTCTGGCTGTATGTTTAGGGTCGTTGTCCTGCTGGAAGGTGAACCTCCGTCCCAGTCTCAAGTCTTTTGCAGACTCTAACAGGTTTTCTTCTAAGATTGCCCTGTATTTGGCTCCATTCATCTTCCCATCAACTCTGACCAGCTTCCCTGTCCCTGCTGTCACCACCATGTTTCACGGTGGGGATGGAGTGTTTAGGGTGATGTGCAGTGTTAGTTTTCCGCCACAAATAGCGTTTTTCCTTTAGGCCAAAAAGTAAAATTTTGGTCTCATTTGACCAGAGCACCTTCTTCCTCATGTTTACTGTGTCCCCCACATGGCTTCTCGCAAACTGCAAACTGGACTTCTTATTGCTTTCTTTGAACAATGGCTTTCTTCTTGCCACTCTTCCATAAAGGCCCGTTTTTTTTTAGAGTGCACGACTTATTTCCGATGTAATAAAATCCGATGGAATTTTCCGTCGGAATTCCGATGAAGCTGACTTCCATCAGTCTTGCATACACACCATCAGACAAAATTCCGACCGTCCAAAACGCGGTGACGTAAAACACTCCGACGAGCCGAGGAAAATTAAGTTCAATGCTTCTGAGCATGCATCAACTTGATTCTGAGCATGTGCGGGTTTTTTCTCTGTTGGAGTTTCACACAGACGATCGGAATTTCTTATCGTTTTTTTCTCCATCGGAAAAATTTAAAACGTGTTCTATTTTTTTACACCGATGGAAAAAAGTCAGATGGGGCCCACACATGATCGTTTTTTCCGATGAAAAAAGTCCATCGGACTTTTTTCATCAGAAAAAACGATCATGTGTACAGGGCATAATAGTTGTCCTGTGGACAGATTCTCCCACCTTAGCTGTGGATCTCTGCAGCTCCTCCAGAGTTACCATGGGCCCCTTGGATGCTTCTCTGATTAATGATCTCCTTGCCTGGCCTGTCAGTTTAGGTTGATGGCCATGTCTTGGTAGGTTTGCAGTTGTGCCGTACTCTATCCATTTTCGGATGATGGATTGAACAATGCTCCATGAGATAATAATAATAATAATACATTTTATTTATAATGCCCTTTTCATCAAAGAGATCTCAAAGTGCTACAGGTTAAAAAAGGAAAAGGAAAAAAAAAAAGCCATTCATACCATAAAACATCTAAAAGAGGCAAAAAGCTTTGCAAAAAAGAAATGTCTTAAGACCTTTTTTAAAACAATCAGTTGATTGAGGAGCCCTCAGGGTGTCGGGTAGGGCATTCCACAGACGCGGGGTAGCTGCACAAAAGGACCTGTCCCCCATTGTCTTAAGTCTAGTACTGGGTATGTGCAGGAGGTTTGAGTCAGTGGAACAGAGGGAACGTTTTGTATTTTGTAATTTAAGAAGTTCTTTAAAGGGGTGTTCCAGGCAACCCCGGGAAAAAAAAAAAATGAGAAGCCAGCAGCTACACATATTGCAGCTGCTGGCTTTTAATAAATGGAGACTTACCTGTCCTGGTGTCCCTCGATGTCGACACCGCAGCTGATGTTTCCCATCAGTCGTTGGGTGCTGCCGTCGCCATTGCGGGTAATGGAACCCGGCAGTGAAGCCTTTCGGCTTCACGCCGGGAACCCTACTGCGCATGTGCGAGGCCCCACTCCTCTCTCCTATTAGCCCGGTGGCCAGGGGAGGAGGAGGAGGGAGCCCGGCGGTGACATCACGGTCGCGTCACAGCCGGACTCCAGGAAGTGGGAAAGGATACCTGTCTTTGACAGGTATCCTGTCCCCCCTCCCCCCGAAAGGTGCCAATTGTGGCACCGGAGGGGGAAACCTGATGATCAGAAGTTCCACTTTAGGGTGTAACTCTGCTTTAAGATAAGGAGGGGCATGTCCATGGATGCATTGATGTGTGAGGAGGGAAACCTTATACTCAATTCTGATGGAAACAGGAAGCCAGTGGAGTGAGTGAAGAATGGGGGTAATGTGCTCATGTTTCCGCACTCTCATCAGGATCCTTGCTGCAGAGTTTTGGATGTACTGAAGCCTCTGCAGACTCTTTCTAGGAATCCCAAAAATAAGTGCGTTACAGTAGTTCAGTCTAGAGGAGACAAAGGCATGAACCAGCTTTTTGGCATCTGAAAGGGAGAGAATGGGACAGAGTTTAGAAATGTGATAAAAAGAGGTCTTACATAAGTGATTTATATGGGCTTTAAAAGTAAGTTGGGAGTCCATTTCTTTCACCAAGATTTGTAACTGTAGATGAAAGGGGAAAATTAGAACCAGAAAATGTAATGCTGGTTACAGATGATGATTTGGTCTGGTAAGGAGTGCCAATCAAAATAACTTCTGATTTGGAACTGTTTAGTTGAAGAAAGTTGTGCTCCATCCATACCTTTATCTCCTCCAGACAGGTTGTGAGTACTGATAGAGATGACTGTGAAGGGTAAGTTTCAGCGGTGCATTTACATATAGCGGTGTGTCATCGGCATAACAGTGAAATGAAATATTGTGACGGCTGATAATTTGACCAAGAAGGGTGAGGTAAAGGATGAAAAGTATGGGGCCAAGGACAGAGCCCTGTGGGACACCACAAGTAACTGTATGTGAATTTGATTTAAAGTGGCCTAGGGAAATGTATTCTGAGATGTTTCAAGCTTGGGATATTTTTTTATAACATGCTTTAAAATTCTCCAGAACTTTATCTCTGACCTGTCTGGTGTGTTCCTTGGCCTTCGTGATGCTGTTTGTTAACAAACCTCTGAGAGCTTGGCAGAAGTTTCCATTTTTCAGTCTGTCGTCAATGTGCCCTTAATTCTCTTAGGACACCGGTGTTTATGTTCATACCCTTCCTCTTTTCTTACTCAATCATTTACTATTTGAAAAAAGAGGAGGGAGAGTCTCTGACAGCCTGACATAGAATGCATTAAGATAAAAACCTTCTAGGTCAGCTGGAGGCGTGTAGTCACCCCCCTCCCCTCGCGCGTACACGCCCGGCTCACCCCTTATTCTATACGATACACTATAATTAGTGTGTGGTCCGGAGAGCCGGTCGGTTTGACCGCATGCCCAATAACTCCTCTTCGGGGGATAATTCCGTCCTACATTCCGCAACCCAGCAGTCAGGTCTCAACTCACTCGTTGTGTGGGTGGAGGCCTCGCCGCCGACCCGTTATCTGATTACTGCATCCCCTATGCCTTTGGCTGATTTATGTTTTTATATCTATCTTTTTTTTATTTTTATGGAATAACAAAAAAAAAAGGAATGATTGGTGCATTACTTGACATCTTTATCTCTAGCAAATGTGTCTTGAGATGTATTGCCCTGTCTTTCATAAATAAAGATTTTATAAAAAAAAAAAAAAAAAGATAAAAACCTTCTGACTTTACAACCACTTTAATTCTTCCAGTTGCGCTATACAGCCAAATAATGCTGAAATATTATACTAGTTGTTATTTCAGTATGTTGAATAATTAGATACATACATCTGTATTCTGATTGCTGAGGACCTCTTTCAGGGAATTATACTTTTTTTTTTAATGTAAAGTCAAACCAGCGATTCTACCTAGTATAAAGCCCTGTACACACGACCGGATTTCCTATGGATCCTAATCCGATGGATTTTTCCATCGGAAATCCAATGAAGCTGACTTCCATCAGTCTTGCCTATACACCATCAGTCAAAAATCTGACCGTCCCAAATGCCGTGACGTAAAACACTCAGACGAGCCGAGAAAAATTAAGTTCAATGCTTCTGAGCATGCGTCGACTTGATTCTGAGCATGCGTGGGTTTTCTCTCAGATGGAGTTCCACACAGACGATCGGAATGTGCTATCGTTTTTTTTGTCCATCGGATAAATTTAAAACGTGTTCTATTTTTTCTCACCAATGGAAAAAAGACCGATGGGGCCCATACACGATCGGTTTGTCCGATGAGAAAAGTCCATCGGACTGTTTTCATCGGTAAAACTGATCGCGTGTACACGGCATTACTCTTCCCTCTGTTACATATTCATATTTCCATCATCTTGTTAAAATGTTCTGCTTCAAAAACCCTGTCTCTCATCAGGTGAACATGAGACTTTCCAGTGTTTTGGAACTAGAGGGTATAGGGCTGGGCTGTAACCAGCTTGTCACTTTTGTAGACTTTTTTTTATACCACTGTGAACTTAAATGTATAGATTTTACAACCAAAAACAATGTCAACCATTTTTTTTTATGCATTGTGTGCTTTGTTGTTTCCATATTGAGTTCCCAAATGTCAAAAGACTACAATCTTTATTATGCTTTCCATAGATTTCCTTGCATTACAGTGTTGCTGATCTGAAGGTCGTAAAACTGTTAGAATGTTGATTCAATTACTTTTATGTTAAAAATGGTTTGTCCTTCACCCAAAACTAGGCTAACCCCACTATTAATGAGTTTAATTCGAAATTCCTTTCAAAGCTTTTGCTGAAAACCCAAGAGACTGCAGGGTTAAACATCAGCTGATTCAACTGGGAGGAATCAGAGCACATATGATTTCTTCACAGGACAAAATACCAAAATACAGCCAGCGCGCCAATAAAAACACATTGTGATGCTTCAAATACCACTTGGATTAGTGCACAGATTGGCAAGGGAAATGCATTTCCCTTCAAACCCCAGTTTTATAGTTTTTTTTAAGCTTTTAAGGAAATCTTTGTAAAATGCAAGTGTCTCGGTGAAAATATGCATTCAAGGAATGGACATTTGACTTTTTGACAAATAGGTTTACCATTTTTATTTTTTTTGCAATTGTTACTTAAATATTTGAAATAACCTTTTCTGTCATTTAGATTGTGATACAATAACCACATTTTTGACATTGTTTAATTACAGTTTGTGTTTATTTATTGAGTAAGAAAATGTAGATTTCTTTTGCTCATGGTAGATGTCGATATCTCTTCATAAAGTGGACATACAAGTATCTTAAAGTCATATTTTTTTTTTAAAGTTACAAAAAAGTAACTAAAGTTTTTATTTTTTATTCTTGCTTCCATGATTGGGTGTTTGTCTTTTTGATAACACCCCAATATTGGGGAAACACTATTCCCATTTTATGATGCTGCTATTCTGCAACTGAATTATTCTCCTTTGAGAAACGCAATTGTACTACTAGACCAGGGGACTCCAAACTTTCTAAAGAAAGGGCCAATTTACTATCCTTCAGACTTTAGGGGTGCTGGACTGTGCCCAGGGGGAGTAAACAATGCTTGACCTTTAGTATTAGGGGGAGAAATAGTTGGTGTTGTTGGGAGGACTAGTGCCCTATTTTTGTTGTCAGTGGAAGGAATTATGCCCCATTGTTGGTGTCAGTGGCAGGAATTATGCCCCATTGTTGGTGTCAGTGGCAGGAATAGCGCCCCATTGTTGGTGTCAGTGGAAGGAATGGTGCCCCATTGTTGGTGTCAGTGGAAGGAATTATGCCCCATTGTTGGTGTCAGTGGCAGGAATAGTGCCCAATTGTTGGTGTCACTGGAAGGAATAGTGCCCTATTGTTGGTGTCAGTGGAAGGAATTTTGTCCCATTGTTGGTGTCAGTGGAAGGAATAGCGCCCCATTGTTGGTGTCAGTGGAAGGAATGGTGGCCCATTGTTGGTGTCAGTGGAAAGAATAGTGCCCTGTTGTTGGTGTCAGTGGAAGGAATTGTGTCCCATTGTTGGTGTCAGTGGAAGGAATAGTGTCCCATTGTTGGTGTCAGTGGAAGGAAATATGCCCATTGTTGCTGTCAGTGGCAAGAATAGTGACCCATTGTTGGTGTCAGTGGAAGGAATAGTGCCCAATTGTTGGTGTCAGTGGAAGGAATAGTGCCCTATTGTTGGTGTCAGTGGCTAGAAATGTGCCTCAAGGGCCGGATAAAGACAAGCAAAGGGCCACATCTGGCCCCAGGGCTGCAGTTTGGAGACCACTGTATGGAAGCATCATCCATTGCCCATCTTATGCTGTCAGTGTTAAAGTTTAACTACTGGTTTACTGTCCCTTTAGCGAGTTTGTTTGAGCCAACTTGGTTAACTGGAGTAGAGAAAAGTGAAGCCACCATCCTGGCCGTGCTGTCTGGCAGAACTGTGTAAATCTCAGGACTGGTTAAAACTATACGAATCCTCTAGCAAATAAAATAACATGTATTTCAATTATTTCTTTAACTTTTTATCCAGAGTTCAGCTTTAAAGTGCACCTGTATGATTTACCTTTACATTTTTCACAAGCTGTAAAGGAGTTTTAAAAAAGCCACCACTGTGCAGCTGCACATAGGGTAAGAAATCCATTCCCAAAGAGCACAACAAAGACTCTAAAGATAGATTTCATTCAGTTTGCAACAGCTTAGGCCCCATGCACACGAGACGCAGGTGCAAACTCTGCTGAACACACGTTTTTAAACGCTGAAACCGGCGTTTATAAACGCGCGTTTTGCCGCGTTTGCGGCCGCGTTTAGCGGCGTTTAACCACGTTTGCGTTTATAAGCGTTTCATCATAGACCCTCCCTAAGCTCAAAAAACAGTAAATTTTAACCATTTCAGCCAGTTTGTGAGACCAGAGTGAGTAGCAGCAGCTGAGAGAGCAGCAGTGTACTTGTATTTAGCGTATCACTTGCCACATCACCTGCCACAAGTTGTGGATTGTCCACTTGCCACGTCACCTGCCACGTCACCTGGCCACATCACCTGGCCACGTCACCTGGCCACGTCACCTGGCCACAAGTTGTGGATTGTCCACTTGCCACGTCACCTGGCCACATCACGTGCCACGTCACCTGCCACAAGTTGTGGATTGTCCACTTGCCACGTTACCTGGCCACGTCACCTGGCCATGTTACCTGCCACGTCACCTGGCCACGTTACCTGCCACAAGTTGTGGATTGTCCACTTGACACGTCACCTGCCACGTCACCTGGCCACGTCACCTGCCACAAGTTGTGGATTGTCCACTTGCCATGTCACCTGGCCACATCACGTGCCACGTCACCTGGCCACGTCACCTGCCACAAGTTGTGAATTGTCCACTTGCCACGTCACCTGCCACGTCACCTAGCCATGTTACCTGCCCACATTACCTGCCACGTCATCTAGCCACGTCACCTGCCACAAGTTGTGGATTGTCCACTTTCCACGTCACCTGGCCACATCACGTGCCACGTCACCTGCCACAAGTTGTGAATTGTCCACTTGCCACATCACCTGCCACGTCACCTGGCCACGTTACCTGCCACGTCACCTGGCCACGTCACCTGCCACAAGCTGTGGATTGTCCACTTGCCACGTCACCTGGCCATGTCACCTGGCCACATCACCTGACACAAGTTGTTGATTGTCCACTTGCCACGTTACCTGCCACAAGTTGTGGATTGTCCACAATGCAATGCAAGCAATTACAGTTTTCTTTTATATTTTTTAATAGTTTTTCATCATTTGCCATCATTTTTGAGATTTCTAATGTTAAAAAATAGGTCACCTTTAAAAACGCTTATAAACGCAAACGCGGCAAAACGCCGGTACCGCGTTTAGCCGCGTTTAGCCGCGTTTAGCAGCGTTTAGCGTCTGAAACGTGGAAAACTTTTGCGTCTGAACCCATTTTTTTGCTTCTGGAAAAACAAAGTTAAACGCAACTGCTTGTAGATGCCAAAAAACGAGAGTGTGTGTATGGACACATAGGATAACATTGAATGGGTTCAGGAGCAGTTGAAAAAAGCGTCCAACTGCCTCTGAACGCGCGTTCAACAGCAAATAACAGCGTCTCGTGTGCATGGGGCCTTAGACATAGTTGCAGTGTTTACATTAGGTCCGATTGACACGAATGGTATCTGTTCAGATGGATCCCCAGCTGGGACGGATGAAAACTGTAAGGACAGCCTTGTGAAAGAGGCCTTAAATTGCTGGCAGGCCACCAAGATTCTGAAATAGAAGGTAACAGTAAATGGGCTTAGATTTCAGTGGCTGTGAATTCTAAAGATGAATTTCTCCACAAAGCATATAACTACAGAGGTAAATGAGGGCTTGTTCAGAATATGTAAATGCTTTAGTGTTTATAATTTGGGCACAGGTTCACTTTAGGTTACTATAATACATATATTACACCTTCATATATATAATACTTTGTATCATAGACTCTAACAGACTGGAGGATTGGGCTTAAAGCCATAAATGTAATTTACACACTACAGTCTCCTATACTTCACGTAGATAAGATGATATTGGGTATCACACTCTCATGTACCATTTAAATAGAATCTTGTTTAAAAAACTTTTCTCATCGCATTTTGCCAATAATTAATGAAGCAAATTTGTGCTGTAATATAGCATATTTACATAAAAACAGCAATTATTGCTCAGAGTTTTTCAGCAAGTGTCTGCTTTGTGTCATGGCAAGCAATTTAGCCAAAACCATACATTTCATGAAATAGCTGTGAACAATAAATCATTAATTTTGTGCTGTTCAGGCCAGTCTGGTTCTCGTCAGCTGGTGACTGCCTAGGAAGGATTTCTGAGTTCTCTCACGAGATGACTGGCTGCACCATGCACAATACAAGCAGTTCTGGGCACTGAGAGGAAGGCTTTGCTGCCTAAATAAACACTAACCACGACAATTAGGAATAATTAGACCACTTAATAATTTCCAACTAAATACATATACACGTACGCTGCATCCGTGCCTTTTCTGGATTATAAAGCACTCATCGGTTGGATTTACATGTGATTATATGATAATTATAATTGAAGTATACTTGTAACAATAGACAGAAGAAAACTGGTTTATGAGGTAGAAATGTGCTGGATCAAAATCTACGGCTGAATTGTTTTGCTTTTACAGTAAAACCTTGGATTGCGAGCATAATTTGTTCCAGAAATATGCTTGTAATCCAAAGCACTTGTATATCAAAGCAAATTTCCCCATAAGAAATCATGGAAACTCAAATGATTTGTTCCACAACCACTTATTCATAAGGCCTTTAGTTTATAGTCCATTTAAAAAGATTATAGCAATGTGATAAGTTGTGTAACCATAAAATGTCCATCCACAAATGGAAGCCTCCACAAGGGGATTAGAAGCAAAATCCAGCAGGAGCTACAGAGTATAAAAGAGAAGAGAGGCGCCTCTAAGTGTAGCAATATGTTTCTAAATGTTGTACCTTCATTAAATGTAAACATATTGCTACACTTAAGCCCTGTACACACGATCGGTTTTACCGATGAAAACAGTCTGATGGACTGTTTTCATCGGACAAACCGATCGTATGTGGGCCCCATCGGACCTATTTCCATCGTTGAAAAAAAATAGAACTTGTTTTAAATCTTTCCGATGGAAAAAAAAACTATAGGAAATTCCGATCGTCTGTGTGGAACTCCATCGGAGAAAAAACCCACGCATGCTCAGACTGAATTAGAAGACGGGAGCGCTCGTTCTGGTAAAACTAGCGTTCGTAATGGAGATAGCACATTCGTCATGCTGTAACGAACTGAAAGCATGGAGACTATAAAGCGCGAATTCGGCTCTTACCAAACTTTTACTAACACGCGGCAACATGAAATCAGCAAAAGCAGCCCAAAGGGTGGCGCCATTTGATTTGAACTTCCCATTTATAGTGCCGTCGTACGTGTTGTACGTCACGGCGTTTGGGACGGTCGGAATTTTGTCTGATGGTGTGTAGGCAAGACTGATGGAAGTCAGCTTCATCGGAATTCCCATGGAAAAATCCATCGGATTTGATTCCATCGGAAATCCGATCGTGAGGCACCTCTCTTCTCTTTTATACTCTGTTGTGACATGGCTCTACTTGTATATCAAGACATCGCTTGTATATCAAGTCAAAATTTATTTTAAAAAAAAGCTTGCCTTGCAAAACACTCTCAAACCAAGTTACTCTCAAACCAAGGTTTTACTGTATTTATATTAAAAAGGAATTAGAGTACCACTACCTTTAAAGTGCATGTCATGTGGCACTAAACTTTTGCATGGAGTGCAGAAGTGTTAGAACCCCTATTAAAAGTAAAAGTATTATTTTTGTAAATAAAACACTGACAGGTAGGCTTTTATGACCAAAGAGGCACTATGGTGTTGGTTTTCTTATTTCTTCCTCGTACATTACGGGACACAGAGCGGCATAGTCATTACTAAGTGGGTTATATAGAATTACCTTCAGGTGCTGGCACTGGCAACTTCCAAAACAGGAAGTACCCTCCCCTATATAAGCCCCTCCCATCCGGGAGTACCTCAGTTTTTTGCCAGTGTCTAAGGTGTTGGCCAAGGTTAACATGTATTCATCTGGGCTTGTGTACAGGTTCTCTGGGCCTTAGCAAGCTATTCCGGATCCGACCAAAAAAGCTTCATAGCTAAACGGTCGGTACCCGGGCCTTGCAGAGAAGAGCAAGGTTTTGCCTGTAATGCCTCCCTTAGGAGGGCTGGACCCTGGGATCCAGAGCTCTGGTCATACCCAAAACCAAGAGGCTATCTGTGCAGGGTGCTATACAGGTCCAGGGGAGTGGAATCCTTGGGAACCCGGTCCCTGAAGGTCTAGTACAATGCCTGCCGTGAGAGGTGAAGTTTGGGCTTCTGTGGACCAAACAAAGTCCTGCGGCGGGGAAAAACTTGGTTCTATTGAGGGGACCCCCAAGCCTAATATGTCTTTCTGCCTGTTACCTAAAGGTATTCCCGCTAATAGCTGTATATGCCTAAGAAATCCTAGAAATGTCTTTTCATAAAGAAAGTTTAAAAAAAAAAAAAAAAAAACTGTAAACCTGGAAATGTTTTTCATAAAGGAGGTTTAAAAAAAAAAAAAAAAAAAGACAAAAGTGCGGTACCTGTGTTTGTCCACTAGAGGCCGCTGTGGAACGTCTTTTTTTCTTGGGACTATTCCTTCCATGGTGAAAGTCCAGGCAGATGAGTGAGCTCTCTATCAGGGAAGCTGCATTCCTCTGTCATGCTGCCAAGTAGTTTCCTTCCATCCCGAGTCCTGGTGAAACAGGGACCCTGGCTCCTCTCCCTACATGGCGCCAAGAGCGCACACGTGCACGCGCGCGCGCACACGCTTTCTTTTATAGATTTAGCTTCAAAAAAGGGGGCGGAGCCTGGCGGATGACGCGCTCTGTGCGCCTAGCGCTTCTGCGCATGTGCGGGCGTCCCAGCAAGATAAAAGGACTCAGTCCACGCTGCTTGCTATGGACACAGAGCATGAAAAGGAGCTGGTAGCATGGTATAGGGGCTTACAGCGGGCGGTTGATACAGGCATCCCCAGAAAGACGCATTAGTAGACACCCACTGATGTACATAGCAGCAAATTGCATTAGACTATTTCAGTAAAGGGGTGTATTGCGGCTGGAATACCTCAGCTTTGAACTAAGGAATATGCCGCCTAAAAAACTCCGGGATATACCTCTCAGGAAGTGTAGGGGGTCTCCATTGGGCTCTGAGGATCTGGAGCAGTCATCTGCACCTTCCTCCCCTGAGAAATCAGAGGTTAATACCCATAAGGAACCCCCGGGAGTGCCAGGTACTGCGGCTGTCCTCAGTCCACCTGCTCCTGCATATATAACAGAGGAGGTTTTTGCCTCAACTCTGGAGGGATTGGAGCAGAGATTGGCAGCATTGATCGCTTCTTCTCTACAGGAAAGAAAGCGCGCCAGATCTCCATCACCTCCATTAGAGTGCCTGTTGGCAGAGCAACAGTCCCAGGAAGGGACTGACCTACCTGAAGGGGATCAGGAGGAGGTTAACTCTGTTTTTGAGGAATCGACAGTAGATGAACCATTTTCAGCATCACAGACTGAAAGATTGTGGGTCCAGACCCTAACTGACATGGTTCGATCTGCATTTAAAATGCCTCTTGTTGAACCATCAACTACTGCTGTCTCCTCATTGGGGTCGCTAAAAGCTCCCCAGATTAATTGCTCCTTTCCAATACATCCATTATTGGAAGGACTTATATACCAGGACTGGGAACATCCTGATAAACTATTTGTTCCGCCTAAGAAATTTCCGGTGATCTATCCCATGGAGGAAAAGTTCACCCAGAGATGGAATGTTCCTACGGTGGATGCAGCCATCTCTTCTGTGAACAAATCACTGACATGCCCAGTAGATAATGTTCAAATGTTCAAAGATCCAGTAGATAAAAAATTGGAATCTTTATTAAAATCTGCTTTTTCCACAGCAGGGGCTGTTACACAGCCAGCAGTGGCGGCTATTGGGGTCTGCCAGGCTTTAAAGGATCAGATGAAAATGGTCCTGAGGGATTTGCCAGACCAGCAGGCCCAGGCTCTGGCTGATCTGCCTAGAGCATTATGCTTTGCGGTTGACGCCATCAAGGATTCCATCCATCAGGCCTCCCGCCTCACGCTGTCTTTGGTACATATGCGTAGGCTTCTGTGGCTCAAGAACTGGTCTGCTGAAGCTCCCTGTAAGAAGCTCTTAGTTAGCTTCCCATTTCATGGGGAACGCCTTTTTGGCGAAGACCTGGATAAGTATATCCAGAAGATTTCCAGTGGTAAAAGTACTCTCTTACCAAGTAAAAAGAGGTCTAGGGGTCCATCTTTTAAGAGGACTACCTCTCCTATCCCTGGGACGTCTGCTACTAAGCAGTTCCGGCGGCCTCCTCGGTCAAACTCAGGGGGTAAAAATCAGGGACAGTCACAGGGTAATAAGAAACCCTGGATCCGAAGGGGTACTAAACCAGCCTCCAAGTCAGGCCTATGAAGGGCTGCCCCCACTCAAACGGGTGTGGGGAAGACTTCAGTTGTTCGCAGAGACCTGGCGGGAGACGATCAAAGACAGATGGGTGCTCTCCGCAGTAACTCTGGGATACAAGTTGGAGTTAAAAGAGTCTCCTCCTTCCCATTTTATGTGGTCAGGCATGCCAAAAGACCCTCTGAAAAGAGGGTCTCTCCTATTGGCGCTAGAACAACTATTGCTCCAAGGAGTAATTATGGAGGTTCCTATGGAAGAGTGGGGGTTGGGTTTCTACTCAAACCTTTTCACAGTCCCGAAACCAAACGGGGACATAAGACCCATATTGGACCTAAAGAAGTCTAAACAAATTTCTAAACGTCCGGTCCTTCCGGATGGAGTCGATCCGATCGGTCACCGCTGCCCTACAGGGGGAGGAATGGTTAGCCTCGATCGACATCAAAGATGCTTACTTGCATGTTCCCATCTTTCCAGGTCATCAAAAATTTCTACGCTTTGCAGTAGAAGGGCGCCATTTCTTTATCGTACACCACGGGACACAGAGCTAGTCATTACATAATGGGTTAAGGGTCACCAGCGGTGATTGGACACTGGCACAACCAATGGAAGACAGTTCCCCTCCATATAACCCCTCCCATCAGGGAAGTACCTCAGTTTTTTCGCCAGTGTCGAAAGGTGTTGGACGCGTTAGGAGGTGCTAAAGGAAAGCTCTACCAAAGAGACCCTCTGGGGGTAAAAGAGCTATGCTTTCGGATCCATCCAAGACGCCTACAAATGAGCTGAATCTGGATGGGATCCGGGCCTCATCCATGAGGCGTCGCCTGTAATGTCTCTCTTCGGAGGACTGGGCTCTAAGATCCAGCACTTTCGCTATTTCGCTATAAAGTCCTGGTAAGAGTCTTGTACAAGGCCCAGGGGAGAGGTATCCTTTAAATAGGAACCCATATCCCTGAAGGTTGGCACACATAGCCCACCGTGAAGGGTGAAGTTTGGTATCTGTCTGAAATCTTTCAGCAGAAAAACCTGCGGCGTGGATAAGGTGAGATTAGAAGGTCCATAACTAGGTTGGGACCTTTTTCAAAGAGTGGATGTCTTCTTTTTTTCCACCACTGGGGGGAGTAAAGAGCTGAATATACTCACCTCACTCTGTTCAGTGTCGGCTTCGGCGAAGTACACTGCTCGTCACCTCCGCTGCTGAGCTTGCTGGGGCACCCCGATCCTCCTTTCGGTGGCCGACCAGACACCTGCAGATGCAGGTAAGTGGGAACAAGGGCTGATGAGAGTCCTCTCTCACTATGGCCACCGCCATAGCGCTAAGGGAGCGCGCTTTATCGGAGGGGGGGGGCGAAGGCGTGCGCGGGCACGTGGCGCGCGCAGGCACAGAAACGGCGCCAAATTTAAAAGACTGTCAGTGTGAGAAGCACTGCAGCAGCAAGCAAGCTCGTTAGTTCTCTTATTCCTGGCAGAGAAACACAGCAGCTATACAGGGACGTAAGACTCCATGTGGTTGGATTGGGTACTTCCTAGAAGACATCCATGTTATGCATAGTTATGTGTTAAAAGTTGCATACTTAATGTATTTGCTAAACTAAACACGGTAGTATATGCATTTAGGTACCTTGTATTTTGTCTAAACAGTAAGCCTTCCAGGGGAAGTAATACGGACAAAAAGAGATAAGAAAGCACCACCGCCTGAGAGGAGGCTCTAACTGTGCTGACTCGGTACCTTTCTCTCCTGTGTTGCTAAATGCACCTGTTCAGGATGAGCCATTACCTCTGTCAGGTATGGCGGCTTCCCCAGTGAAGCCTGGGCCTGTATATGTCACTGAGGACACTTTATCAGCTGCCCTAAATAATCTGGAGGAAAAAATTGCTACCTTAATCGCTAAGTCCTCTAAAAAGGGACAATAAGCGAAGCAGGTCTCTTCCAGTATTGGACCTCCCTTCAGAAGTACCTGAGGGAGGAGGATGAGGAGGAGGAGGCTACATCAGCAGAGGATGAGGAGCCAGATTTTAAGGTCACAGGTACAATGCTATAGCAGTGCATTTAAGTTAACCTCTGCGGAGGTAACGGAATTACCTGTCTCCTCCCTAGGGTCATTAAGATCCCTGCAAGGTGCATGCTCCTTCCCGGTTCATCCGTTACTAGAGGATCTAATATACGCAAACTGGCAACATCCAGATAAGCGTTTCTCACCTCCAAAAAGGTTTAACATTCTTTATCCTATGGGGGAATTTTTTTTTTTAAAGAAATGGAGCCTGCCTGCGGTAGTTGCGGCTATTTCTTGTGTAAATAAAAACCTGACATGTCCGGTGGATAATGTACAAGGGTTTAAAAGATCCTTCTGAGAGGAAGTTGAAATCCTCCTTCCTTTTGGCCGGCTCAATTACCCAACCTGCAGTAGCAGCAGTCGGTATGTGTCAGGTCATCAGCCAACAGGTAAAGCAGGGGCTGAAGGAACTGCCTTCAGAGCAGGCTAGAAATTGGGAAAATTTGCCTAAAGCCTTATGCTTCACAGTGGATGCCATGAGAGATTCTATCATACAGGCATCACGCCTTACACTCCAGCTGGTACAGATGCGCAGAGTACTTTGGCTTAAGCATTGGTCAGCGGAGACCCCATGCAAAAAGCTGTTGGCAAGTTCCCGTTCCATGGCGAACGCCTATTTGGGGAAGATTTAGAAAAATAGATACAGAAGATCAAGTGGTAAAACGACTTTTACCTGAGAGAAAGAAAAACAAGAGATCTTGTTTTAAACGCTCTCTCCCCAGCTCCCGGGAAATCTGACTCCAACCAGTGGCGGCGGCCTGTTTTAGCCGCCCACAAAAGCCAAGGGGCAAGCTCAGAAGAACAAGAAGCCGTGGGGTGCAAGAGCTAATAAGCAAGCCCCCAAAGCCTCTCAGTGAAGGGGCGCCCCCGCTCGGCCGAGTGGGAGGAAGGCTTTGTCAGTTCTGAGCAACTTGGTGGTCAGAAATCCAGGACAATTGGGTAGTATCCACAATATCCTCAGGGTACAAACTGGAATTTCGAGAGATCCCATCTTCTCAATTCCGAGGTTCAAGACTCTCCAAGGATCCACAAAAAAGAGAATCCTTCTTCAAAGGTTTGAATCACTTAATGGCTCAAGGGGTAGTTACAGACGTACCCCAAAAAGAGCGAGGTTCAGGTTTTTACTCAAACCTCTTTGTGATTCCAAAGCCAAATGGAGATGTCAGACCCATCCTGGATCTAAAATCCCTAAATCGGTTCCTGAACGATCGCCATTTTCGAATGGAAACGATCCGATCCGTGGCCGCCACTTTAAAGGGCGGAAAATTCATGGCGCCCATAGATATCAAGGACGCACATTTACACATACCCATCCTCCCCGCTCACCAAAGATTCCTAAGGTTTGCGGTAGAAGATCGCCACTTTCAATTTGTGGCTCTGCCGTTTGGTGTAGCCACCGCGCCCATAGTATTCACAAAGGTGCTAGCTCCTCTGTTAGCAAACCTAAGAACACGGGGCATTGCGGTAACAGCCTATCTGGACGATCTACTAGTAATAGATCAGTCAAAGGACGGATTGGGTCACGCTGTACACACTACAGTAGGATACCTGGAGCATTTAGGATGGATTATAAATTTACAAAAATCCTCTCTCCAGGCCCAAAGAAGGATAGGGTACCTGGGCATGATCATAGATACAGCCCAAAACGGGGTATACCTGCCAGAACCGAAGATACAGTCTCTGAAAGACCTGATCCACAAGGTCAAAGCAAACAAGAGGCCGTCTATTCGCCTTTGCATGAGACTATTGGGAAAGATGGTAGCCTCCTTCGAGGCGGTCCCTTACGCCCAGTTTCATTCGAGACTACTTCAAGGCAATATTTTCAGGAAGAGCCAAGCTCTGGATATACCCATGCGCCTGTCCTCACAAGTACGCCACAGCTTCGATTGGTGGCTAGAAGCCAGGAATTTACGGAAGGGAAAGTCCTTCCTCCCAGTGGCCTGGAAGGTGGTATCTAGGGATGCCAGCCTATCGGACTGGGGTGCAGTATTCGAGGAGGCTTCTACCCAGGGAACCTGGGCCAAGACTCAGGGGATCCTGTCCATCAATGTGCTAGAGATCCGGGCGGTATATCTAGCCCTCAAAACCTGGACATACAGGTTACAGGGCTACCCAGTTCGGGTTCAATCCGACAATGCTACTGCAGTAGCTTACATCAATCACCAAGGAGGCACCCGCAGTCGGGCAGCCCAAAGAGAGGTGAACCGGATCCTGGCATGGGCAGAAGAGCATGTACCTTGCCTTTCTGCAATCTTCATTCCAGGGATGGAAAATTGGCAAGCAGACTACCTGAGTCGTCAGCAGCTGCTACCAGGGAGTGGTCTCTTCACCCCGAGATCTTTCAGGCCATATGTCTGAGATGGGGAAACCCAGATGTAGACCTGCTAGCTGCCAGGTTCAACAAGAAATTGGACAACTTTGTGTCCAGAACGAGAGATCCTCTAGCCTACGGGACAGACGCTCTAATAATACAGACGCTCTAATAACTCCATGGAATCAGTTCTCACTGATCTAGGCATTCCCTCCGATCCCTCTTCTACAAAGACTGCTTCGCAGGATCAAGGAGGAGGGAATACCAGTAATCCTAGTGGCCCCAAACTGGCCCAGGAGGCCTTGGTACGCCGAGATTGTAAAAACGGCGATAGGAAGGCCCTGGAAGTTTCCACTCCGACATGACCTGCTGTCACAGGGTCCAGTATTCCACCCTTCCTTACAAAGGCTAAAGTTGACGGCCTGGCTGCTGAGACCCACATTTTTAAAAAGAGAGGGGTCTCTGGTCCGGCTCTTTCTACGCTCATTAATGCTAGAAAGCCAGCCTCCAGACTCATCTATCAGAGAGTCTGGAGAGCATACGTTTCCTGGTGTGAATCCAGATGTTGGAATCCTCAGAAGTATGAAATAAGTAGGATTCTTGCTTTTTGCCAGTTAGGAGTGGATATGAATTTAGCCCTTAGCACCATCAAAGGGCAAATATCGGCTCTATCAGTCTTCTTTCAGAGACCATTGGCATCTCACTCCCTAGTTCGGACATTCATTAAGGGGGTACTGAGGATAAATCCTCCAGTTAGGACTCCCTTGTGTCCATGGGATTTGAATTTGGTATTGTCAGTGTTGCAAAAGCAACCTTTTGAACCTATTCGCCATATTCCTTTAATTATATTAAGTAGGAAGTTGGCCTTTCTGATTGCTATAGCTTCTGCTAGGAGAGTATCAGAGCTAGCAGCTCTTTCTTGTAAAGAGCCTTATCTAATTTGTCACAAGGACAAAATCGTACTACGACCCCATCCGGCTTTTCTACCTAAGGTGGTGTCGGCTTTTCACTTGAATCAAGACATTGTTCTGCCTTCCTTTTTTCCAAACCCGCGGACGGCGGGGGAAAAATTATTACACTCTCTAGATCCAGTGAGAGCGGTAAAGGTGTATCTGCAAGCAACCGCTCAGATACGTAAAACAGATGTTTTGTTTATTTTACCAGATGGGCCCAAGAAGGGCCAAGCGGTATCAAAATCCACCATTTCCAGGTGGATTAGACAAGTAATTATTCAAGCTTATGGTTTAAAGAACAGGACTCCTCCTTTTCCTGTTAAGGCGCACTCTACCAGGGCGATAGGTGCTTCATGGGCAGTGCACCACCAGGCTTCGATGGCTCAGATCTGTAAAGCTGCAACTTGGTCTTCAGTCCATACATTTTCCAAATTCTATCAAATAGATGTGAAAGGACATGAGGATTCCGCCTGTGGGCGAAGTGTGCTGCAGGCAGCAGTATAGGGCTTCTGGTCCGCAAGCGGCCTGTTTTGATCTGTGTCTCCCCCCCTTCATATGAGCATTGCTCTGGGACGTCCCATTATGTAATGACTAGCTCTGTGTCCCGTGGTGTACGATAAAGAAAATAGGATTTTTATAACAGCTTACCTGTAAAATCCTTTTCTTGGAGTACACCACGGGACACAGAGGTCCCCCCCTTCTTATGGGAACCTTACTGCTTTGCTACAAAACTGAGGTACTTCCCTGATGGGAGGGGTTATATGGAGGGGAACTGTCTTCCATTGGTTGTGCCAGTGTCCAATCACCGCTGGTGACCCTTAACCCATTATGTAATGACTAGCTCTGTGTCCCGTGGTGTACTCCAAGAAAAGGATTTTACAGGTAAGCTGTTATAAAAATCCTATTTTTCAGTTCAGAGCCTTACCATTCGGTCTGGCCACAGCACCACGAGTGTTCACAAAAATTCTGGCCCCACTGTTGGCCGATCTAAGAACACAAGGTGTAACGATAATGGCATACCTAGACGACCTGTTGTTGATGGACCACTCAGTTGCCAAGCTAGAAGTGGTAATTGTCGATACAATCAAGTATCTAGAATCTCACGGTTGGGTCATCAACCTGGACAAATCAGCCCTACAGCCAGTGAAAAACCTGGTATATCTAGGGCTACGGCTGGATTCAGACCAGAGGAAGATTTTCTTACCTCTAGACAAGGTATCCTCTTTGAGGGGCTTGGTCCGTCTGCTTTGTGCAAAAAGACAGCCGTCCATACGCCTGTGCATGAGGCTGCTAGGAAAGATGGTAGCATCATTCGAAGCTGTGCCATACGCCCAATTCCACTCAAGGAATTTACAGAGGGCCATATTGTCAGCCTGGAACGGAAAAATTCAGGCTCTAGACTTCCCGATGGCTTTGTCCCCTTCCGTTCGGAAGAGTCTCTGCTGGTGGTTGATCCCCCAGAATCTCCAGAAGGGAAAACCCTTCAGTCAGATATCCTGGAAGGTGGTCACTTCAGATGCCAGCCTTATAGGCTGGGGGGCAGTACTGGAGCAATGGTCTCTCCAGGGCAGATGGTCAAATGTAGTAAAAACCCTGCCCATCAATCTCTTAGAGATACGAGCAGCCCGGTATGCCCTAGTAGCCTGGACATCCAGACTCCAAGGGTCCCCTGTCAGAATTCAATCAGACAATGCCACAGCAGTGGCATATATCAATCATCAGGGAGGCACCAGGAGTCGTGCAGCCCAGAGGGAAGTAAGTCACATCCTGGAATGGGCAGAAAAGCATGTCCCATGTATATCAGCTGTCTTCATTCCAGGGGTGGAGAATTGGAAGGCGGACTTTCTGAGTCGCCAACAGTTATGCCCAGGGGAATGGTCCCTTCATCCCGAGGTCTTCCGAGCAATATGTCAGCGGTGGGGAACACCGGATGTAGATCTGCTAGCATCCAGATTCAACGCAAAGGTGGACAGATTTGTCTCCCGGACAAGGGATCCCCTCGCTTGCGGCTCGGATGCTCTGGTGTTCCCTTGGGATCAGTTCAGACTGATATATGCATTCCCTCTGCTACAATTGTTGCCTCGACTCCTTCGCAGAGTCAGGTTGGAAAAGAAGCCGGTGATCCTGGTGGCTCCAGCGTGGCCCCGAAGGGCCTGGTACGCGGAGATCATCAAAATGTCTGTGGGGAGTCCTTGGACCCTTCCACGTCGTCCGGACCTGCTTTCGCAAGGACCGATATACCACCCTTCCTTACTAACTCTAAGTTTAACGGCCTGGCTATTGAATCCCACATCCTAAAGAAGAGAGGTCTCTCTAACTCTGTGGTATCAACTATAATCAATGCCAGGAAGCCTGTATCCAGGCAGATCTACTATAGAGTTTGGAAGGCGTACATCACTTGGTGCGAGGCCAGAAAATTGCATCCACGTAAGTACGTTATAGGCAGAATTCTGGACTTCCTACAGTGGGCTGTAGACAGGAAGTTTGCCTTAAGTACTATCAGGGGTCAGGTTTCGGCCTTATCAATACTATTTCAAAGGCCCCTGGCTATGCATTCACTTGTCAGATCCTTTATGCAAGGGGTGACTCGTATTATTCCACCGATTAAAGCTCCCATATGCCCATGGGATCTAAATTTGGTTCTGTCGGTTCTGCAGAAACAGCCATTTGAACCTTTGCGGCACATTTCCTTGGTTCTACTCACCAGAAAATTTATATTTTTAGTAGCCATATGCTCGGCTAGAAGAGTGTCGGAATTAGCCGCCATGTCCTGTAAGGAGCCATATCTGGTTATTCATAAGGACAGAGTAGTACTACGTCCTCACCCAGCCTTTCTTCCTAAGGTGGTATCGAGGTTTCACTTGAACCAGGATGTGGTTCTTCCTTCTTTTTTCCCCAAACCAAGCTCGGTAGAGGAAAAGTTATTGCATTCTTTGGATGTAGTAAGAGCAGTTAAAACTTATCTAAAAGCCACTGCTCAGATTCGTAGAACGGATTCTTTGTTTGTTCTGCCTGAAGGCCCCAGAAAGGGTCAGGCAGCATCAAAATCTACTTTAGCCAAGTGGATTCGACAGGTCATAATACAAGCCTATGGCTTGAGAAGTAGACCGCCTCCGTTCAAAGTTAGGGCGCACTCCACGAGAGCAGTTGGAACTTCATGGGCAGTGCATCACCAGGCCTCCCTGGCTCAAATTTGCAAGGCCGCAACATGGTCTTCAGTACACACGTTTACTAGGTTCTACCAAGTGGACGTTAGAAGTCAGGAGGATGTCGCCTTTGGGCGCAGTGTGTTGCAGGCCGCAAAAGATCCTCATGCCTGATGGCGCCCAGCTTATGTATGGTGTATCCCCCCCCTCATTTGGCATTGCTTTGGGATGTCCCACATAGTAATGACTATGCCGCTCTGTGTCCCATGATGTACGAGGAAGAAAATAGGATTTTTATAACAGCTTACCTGTAAAATCCTTTTCTTGGAGTACATCACGGGACACAGAGCTCCCACCCCTCTTTTGGGGACACGTATTGCTTTGCTACAAAACTGAGGTACTCCCGGATGGGAGGGGCTTATATAGGGGAGGGTACTTCCTGTTTTGGAAGTTGCCAGTGCCAGCACCTGAAGGTAATTCTATATAACCCACATAGTAATGACTATGCCGCTCTGTGTCCCGTGATGTACTCCAAGAAAAGGATTTTACAGGTAAGCTGTTATAAAAATCCTATTTTTAGGCCCCTTTCACACTGGGGCGGGCAGGTGCGGTGGTGGTATAGCGGCGCGATTTTCAGCGCCGCTATACCGTCGTTATCACCGCGTGAATTTAACCCCCGCTAGCGGTCGAAAAAGGGTTAATACCGCCCGCAAACCGCGGCTATTGCCGCGGTTTGCGGGCGGTATTACCGCGGTGTCCCATTGATTTCAATGGGCAGCCGCGGTAAAGGTGCGGTGAACACACCGCTCCTTCACCGCTGTAAAGATGCGGCTAGCAGGACTTTTGGAATGGTCGGGCTTTCACATTGAAGAATACAGGGCACGATTTTTTCAGGCGGTATAACAGCGCTAATATTAGCGCTAAACCGCCTGAAAAACGTGCCAGTGTGAAAGGGGCCTTAATGAATGAGGTGAAGCTCTGCTGACTTGTGCAAGAAAATATACTTTTTTTAAATTGTATTTTCCTTGCACGTGATTGGGTATTCTTTGCAAAGGGAGATTTCACCACACTCACCAAGCTAAGGGAAAATTCCCTTCAACATGAACAACCTATTTGCCTCTAGTAAATCAACCTCTGCATGTCACTTTTGTCATAATTGCTTCTCCCTGCCTGTCCACGTTTGTGTATTCTGAGCCATGCATGCGCCGGGTGGGAGTTGTGACATCCTGACCCAGTCGCTCAAAGGCTTAAAGTTGTTGAACCCAGAAAAAGTCCATGAGAAGATGGAAGCATCGGTGCTGCCACGTAACTAATCCCACCCCCCCCACCACTGCCACTGATCCCATCAACCCCCCAGCATTGCCACTGATCACCCCCCTCCACCAGCATTGCCACTGATCCCAAGAGTCCTAGTAGTTTTCTGTCTATTGATGGGTCCCCTTACCTCCCTAGTCCATGGTGTGCAGGCAGTGAGGAGATGATGCGCTGTAACCTTTAGCAACCAATCAGTGAGCAGTAATGACATGCACTAACCTCTTGCAACCAACCATTGAGCGGTAGGGATATGTAGTAACCTCAAGCAACCAATCAGTAAGCAGTAATTATGTGCAGTAATCTCTAGCAACCAATTAGTGAGTGATATGGATGTCCAGTAACCTCTAGCAACCAATCATTGAGCAATATTGATGTACAGTAATCTCTAGCAACCAATCAACAAGCAGAAGGCATGTGCTGTAACCTCTAGCAAATAATCAGTGAGCCATAATGTGTGTTGTAACCTCTAGCAGCCAGTCAGTGAGCGGTAATGATATGCTCTAACCTCTGGCAACCAATCGCAATCACTGCCTGATCTGATTCAGGAAACTGATTTTCAGTCTAGCTGCTATTTATTATATGTCTCAGAGCAGGTGGAGAGCTAGATTGCATTGAAGGAGGGGGGCAAGAAAATGTTTGCCCAGGGTCCAATCAATATTAAAAACGGTCCTGATGGTCAGCGGTGGATCCATGAACAGATCCCCTGCTGAATTGGTGCTGAACAGTATAGCTGTCAGTTTTGTGTACTGTATACTTTTTCCTGCCTGAACGAAAAAAAAAACTAGTGTGTACCCGACTTTACACTTGTGATTGACCAGTAATGTCAAAGACGTCTTCAGAAACAATATTGTTTTCATTCTCTTGTTTATATTCTTTATTATTTTTTCCTAGACTTGCATTTATTTTTATATCGCATGTACACTTTGAATACATTTTTTTAAATATCAGCTCATGTAAATCATGAATACCATCAAAACCAAATGTATTTTTGTTACAGACATCTAGAATTACCCGATCTGACAACGACAAAGACATTGGTTGGGATGCCTGGGGCACCTGGAGTGACTGTTCTCGTACCTGTGGGGGAGGCGCATCCTACTCTTTGCGGAGATGTCTCAATGGCCGGTAAAGTTTTTTGTTTTCGTTTTAATTACACATTTCCATCCATGTAGTAAGTGGTTAACAGAAGGTAGCCCATCATGATTACCAAAAAATACTGTTTCCATGAAGAGATATACTTGGTCAGTAACAATGTTTATGTAGGTGGTATGTGTTAACTAGGGATGAGCTTTATTTGGGGTGTTCGCGGCAAATTCGAAAAGCCGCGGAACACCCTTTAAAAGTCTATGTGAGAAACCTAAAGTGCTAATTTTAAAGGTTAATATGCAAGTTATTGTCATAAAAGTGTTTGGGGACCCGGGTCCTGCCCCAGGGGACGTGTATCAATGCCGTTTTTTTGGGAGCATTGATTTTAATAACGCTTAAAGTGAAACAATAAAAGTGGAATTTTCCTTTAAAGTTCGTACCTGGGGGGTGTCTATAGTATGCCTGTAAAGTAGCGCATGTTTCCCGTGTTTAGAACTGTCCCTGCGCAAAGTGTCATTTCTGAAGGAAAAAAAGTAATTTAAAACCACTTGCGGTTATAATGAATTGAGGAAAGGAAAAACGTACCGCTCAAAAGCTTGAGAATTCACCAAATAGCTGCTTCCGCCCGGTCACTCACACAGGTGCTGGCTCTGCACTGATGCATGGGAGAAAAAGAAACCCTGGACTGCCGCACTCTGTATAGACAGTTATTTATTCCAAAATTTCAGGTAAAAAATCCAAATTCAAAATAAATCCATAAATCCAAAACAACAAATGCAGATAGTGTGCATGCAGGGAAGGGTGGCTAACGCGTTTCACGTCACGAATTGACGCTTACTCATAGCTAGCTTATAATGAATTGTCGGGTCCCCGGCAATACAGAGAAAAGTCATTGAAAAGAACGTCAGGGGTCCCCCTGCAGTCCATTACCAGGCCCTTTGGGTCTGGAATGAATATTAAGGGGAACCTGCGTTTTTTTCAATGACTTTTATCTGTATTGCCGGACCCGACAATTCATTAATAGATGCAAGTAGTTTTAAATGACTTTTTCCCCTTCAAAAATGACATTTTGCGCAGGGAACCAAAATTTTTTTAAAAAATGCGTGGGGTTCCCCCCAAAATTCCATTACCAGGCTCTTCAGGTCTGGTATGTATATTAAGGGGAACCCCGCACCAAAAATAAATAAATGGCGTGGGTCCCCTCAAAAATCCATACCAGACCCTTGCCTGAGCACGCAACCTGGCAGGCCACAGGAAAAGAGGGGGGACGAGAGAGCGCCCCCCTCCTGAACTGTACCAGGCCACATGCCCTCAACATGGGGGGGAGGATGTCCCCATGTTCATGGGGAGAAGGGCCTCATCCCCACAACACTTGCCCGGTGGCAGGGGTTCCCCCTAATATTCATACCAGACCCTGGTAATGGACTGCGGGGGGGGGACCCCTGCCGTTTTTTTCAATGACTTTTCTCTGTATTGCCGTGAACCCGACAATTCATTATAGCCACAAGTAGTTTTAAATGACTTTTTTTCCTTCAGAAATTACATTTTGTGCAGGGACAATTCTAAACACAGGAAACATGCGCTACTTTACAGGCATACTTTAGACACCCCCCAGGTACGAAATTTAAAGGAATATTTCACTTTTATTGTTTCACTTTAAGCATTATTAAAATCACTGCTCCTGAAAAAACTGCAGTTTTTAAAACTTTTTTTTGCATTGATACATGTCCCCTGGGGCAGGACCCAGGTCCCCAAACACTTTTTATGACAATAACTTGCATATTAACCTTTAAAATTAGCACTTTTGATTTTTCATGTTCGTGTCCCATAGACTTTAACAGTGTTCGCGTGTTCGAACAAATTCTTTGCCTGTTCACATGTTCTGGTGCGAACCGAACCGGGGGTTGTCCGGCTCATCCCTAGTGTTAACCATTTGGCCATTTTTTGTGATACGGCACTGCATTACTTTAACTGACAATTGTGTGGCCGTGCCGCACTGTACCCGAATAAAATTAATCTCCTTTCTTTCCCACAAATAGAGCTTTCTTTTGGTGGTATTTGATCACCTCTGTGTTTTTAAATTTGTGCGCTATAAACAAAAAAGCCAGTACCCACAGATTGGTTGGTGCCGCAGCCTATCGCAGCACAGCTAGGGCGACGGGAGCGCGCACATCACGTACTAGGTACATGATCCAGCGCAGAGCGGCTGCCTGCTGCGGTATATCTACTGTAGGCAGTCCGAAAGCAGTTAAAGTAACATCCACATGCATGGCAGAACCCAAAGTTTACCAGCAGAACATTGCCCAAAGTGTCAGACTGTCTCCGCTGGCTTACCTTCTTCCCATAATGCATCCTGGTGCCATCTCTTCCCCAGGTAAGTGATGCACACACTTGAAGGAACACAAGGGGGTACCAGCTCAGTGCAGTATCATTAGATGTTTAGTAGTAATAAAAAGCATACCTCCCAACTTTTTGGGAATGAGGGACACCTATTAGCAAAAGTATGTAGACATAGGACACACCCACTGCCACGCCCCCTTAAAGGGGAATTATGCAAAAAAAGATTAGTTAAACTCACAAGTGCTTTTTTTTTACCAATACTATTCCTTTAAACTGGCTTTTTTAAATTTACAAATTCAGCAATTTAAAAACTGGATGAAAGGTTTAGCACTAGGAAATACTTTTTGATAGATGAGTAGTGCATTTTTTTTATACAACTGTATAGTCCAGACCAACATGCAGTGCCGATCCTGACCTCCCTGGGGCCCTAAGCAAAATTCTGCTAAGGGGCCCTCTACGGCGGCGAAAAATGTGCGTGGTTTACGCCAAATAGTGGGTGTGGCTTACATGGGCGTGGCTCGGAGGGGGTGTGGTTAGAGTCTGAGATGAATGAGGGATGGAGGGAGAAAGAAAGCAAGAAAGAAAGAGGGAGAGAAAGAAAGAGGGAGAGAAAGAAAGAAAGAGGGAGAGAAAGAAAAAGAGGGAGAGAAAGAAAAAGAGGGAGAGAAAGAAAGAAAGAGAGAAAGAAAGAAAGAGGGAGAGAAAGAAAGCGGGAGAGAAAGAAAGAGGGAGAGAAAGAAAGAGAAAGAAAGAGAGCATGAAAGAAAGAGAGAAAGAGAGCAAGAGAGAAAGAGAGCATGAAAGAAAGAGAGAAAGAAAGAGAGAAAGGGAGAAAGAAAGAGGGATGGAGGGACAGCAGGCCCAGATCTAGACATGTGCAATTCGTTTAGTTCCGAATTCGTTATCCGTCAAAATTCGTTATATTCGTTGATTCGTAAACATACGAATGAACGAACGGTTCGATAACATTACAAACGAACAACGAATAATCTAAACAAACGAATATGGAAAACAAATAAAATACGAATTTAGTAAATTTGAAACAAACAAAAAACGAAAAAGTGAAAAACGAAAACATAAAAACAACGAAAACACAGAAAAAAGATAAAAAATAACGAAAATAGAAATGAACGAAAACGAGATATTACGAATATTCGAAAAACAAAACAACGAATAACGAACAAAGATCCATATTAACGAATATCAAAATGAACGGAAAAAAAATTACGAATCTTCGGAAAACGGAAATGAAAACAACGACAATTCGTAAAAACTTAAATTCTATTTCGTTAGTTCTGAATTAGTTCTGGACTTTGGCCAATGGCCAATAAGCTTGTCCCTTCCCCTGAAGAGGTTGTCTCTTCCCCCAATGAGCTTGTTTCTTATAGACATGTGCTATAATGTGTGTGTATGTGTGTTTTTCTGTGTTAGACTGCAGTGCATTCCATCCAGAGTCCAGATAGGGTGTGGTTGGGTAGGTTGCACTGTTCTGTTGGATTTTGTGAGTAAATTTTTTACTTGGGAGAGAGAAATTCTTTGTTTCTTAAGGATATTAGATTGAGATTCTAGAGTCTACATTCTAATTTATAATTTTATTTATGTAATATCTCTGACATATTGTATTTTTCTTCTTTGTCAGACTACATTCTAGACAGGGCGTGGGTGGTGTTTGATTTGTGAGTCATTCAAAGAGATTGATATAGAAATTATAAATTTCTTACTATTTCTATTACTCCTAGGATTTTCTAAAGTTAGTTTTTTTCCCTTTTCTGGGACTGTGTTTTATTATATTGCTGTCTGTCTGCCCCTACCTATTTTTTTTGTTGTGTTAGCCAGTGCCACTACTAGGCCAGCCCAGGCAGCATATACTACGTATTCATGGTAGGAGAAGTAGATTAGTATATATTTTTTTTTGCATGGACCGGTAAAATAAGAATACTCCAGTCCTCAATCCCTCCACTCTCAGTCACACCAACACCAACTCTCATACCAACACACTCACTAACACCAACATTCTCACTTACAAGACTCACACGTCCATTCTCACTCCCAGACATTCTAATTGCAATAAAACCACAAAACCACACAAAAACAACTACAAAAACCACAATATCACTCTCTGCACTGCTCTCTGCTCCTCCCTCACCACACCACTTACACCCTCTCAAAATGGTGTACAGGGGCGGAGGCTATAGCCGCTTGTTGTAAACGAAACTAAAATACGAGATTGCGAATGGCCGCGATGTATTTATGGGAGTACGAATACATTCGAAGCACGTGGACGTATTTTAGTTTCATTTTCAACACGCGGCTATAGCCGCGTGTTGAAAATAAAAATAACTAGTAACGCGAGATTGCGAATGACCGCGCCGAGATGTATTTACGAAAGTATAAAAAAATTACGAATCCATTCGAAGCACGGTAGTAGACACGAATCAAGGAAAACAAAACAATGTTACGAATCAACAGAAACGGCAGAGTAGTGTACAGAAAAACGAAAATTATTATCTAACAAAATTACGAATTACGAATCGTTCAGTATCAACGAAAATCAAACTGTTACGAAAGTACGAAAATAACTTAAACAGAAATACGAATCATTCAATATCAACAAAATTACGAATTTCAAAT
This sequence comes from Rana muscosa, assembly GCA_029206835.1. Taxonomy (NCBI): domain Eukaryota; kingdom Metazoa; phylum Chordata; class Amphibia; order Anura; family Ranidae; genus Rana; species Rana muscosa. The sequence goes on along the minus strand of CM055118.1, from coordinate 499,194,878 downwards.
CAACGAAAATAACTTAGACAGAACTACGAATCATTCAGTATCAACGAAAATTAAACTGTTACGAACGAGTCCGAATAGGAAAACTCGCGTCTTACGAAATTACGAATCTTTACGAACCTACGGAACGAGACGAAACGAAACGATAGGAAACTAATTTTTTGGTTGTGCACATGTCTACCCAGATCCTACACCACAATAGAAATATGTGTATTCCAGAAAGTTTAACAAATCAGCAGATAAAGATACTCCAAACACCTGGTGTTAGCGCTTCAATCATCCCGGCACCATGGTTGTTATGGTGTCAGGATGATTGAAGTGCATTATTTCTATTATTACATTGTAATATAGAATGAAATTATTCAACTCACCATAATGCCGAATCAGTGGAAGTCCTGAGTCCCTCCTTACATCAGGCATTCCCAGCGGAGCCCCTCCTTACATCAGGTGTCCCCAGCGGAGTTCCTCCTTACATCAGGCATTCCCAGCGGAGCCCCTCCTTACATCAGGTGTCCCCAGCGGAGTTCCTCCTTACATCAGGTATTCCCAGCGGAGCCCCTCCTTACATCAGGCGTCCCCAGCGGATCCCCTCCTTACATCAGGTGTCCCCAGCGGAGCCCCTCCTTTCATCAGGTGTCCCCAGCGGAGCCCCTTCTTACATCAGGCGTCCCCAGCGGAGCCCCTCCTTACATCAGACATTCCCAGCGGAGCCCCTCCTTACACCAGGCATTCCCAGCGGAGTCCCCCCTTACACCAGGCATTCCCAGCGGAGTCCCCCCTTACACCAGGCATTCCCAGCGGAGTCCCCCCTTACACCAGGCATTCCCAGCGGAGTCCCCTCTTACACCAGGCATTCCCAGCGGAGTCCCCTCTTACACCAGGCATTCCCAGCGGAGTCCCCCTTTACACCAGGCATTCCCAGCGGAGTCCCCCTTTACACCAGGCATTCCCAGCGGAGTCCCCCTTTACACCAGGCATTCCCAGCGGAGTCCCCCTTTACACCAGGCATTCCCAGCGGAGTCCCCCTTTACACCAGGCATTCCCAGCGGAGTCCCCCTTTACACCAGGCATTCCCAGCGGAGTCCCCCTTGACACCAGGCATTCCCAGTGGAGTCACCCTTTACACCAGGCATTCCCAGTGGAGTCCCCCCTTACACCAGGCATTCCCAGTGGAGTCCCCCCTTACACCAGGCATTCCCAGTGGAGTCCCTCCTTACATCAGGTATTCCCAGTGGAGTCCCTCCTTACATCAGGTATGATCCCCCACTGGAGCCCCCCTTACATCAGGTATGATCCCCCAGCAGCAGAGACTCTCTCCGCCGCCATTACAGAACAGAGTGGACAGTGGAGGAGCCGGCCGGGTGGCTGCCAATAGGTATTGAGCTGCGGCGCTGCCCATCCCCGCCCCTTCCCACCTCATTTCACAGACAGACGGCAGCGGGGCGGGAGGTGGGCGGTGCCGCAGCTCAATTCCTATTGGCAGCCACCTGGCCTCCTCTTGTTCGGTCTTCAAGAAAATGGCGGTCGGCGGAGACATTGTCTCCGCCCGGCCGCGGACCTCTAGCGTCTGCGATCTTCAAGAAAATGGCGGTCGGAGGAGACATTGTCTAGCGGCGGCAGCAAAAAATCGGGGGCCTTGAGTAATTTGCGTAGTGAGCGTATAGGGCGGATCGGCTCTGCCAACATGAGGGACAAATGAGGAGGAAAGAGGGACAGAGGGACATTGTTCAGAATGAGGGACAGTCCTTCGAAATCAGGGACAGTTGGGAGCTATGTAAAAAGCCAAATACACATTTACAGAAAACAAGGTAAAAATGCATGTATTTAGCCATGTGTAGGGAGAAAATCCATCCCGAGGAGCCACAAGAGAGAGACTGCCAACATCACGCTATCTCTGGATGGGAAGCCGAATCCACCAATCCTGGAAGTTGCGAGAACCGTCCTGGAGTGCAGAAGCGGATATAATGTCACACTGTGGGTAGGGTGGTTGCTTTGGTAACATGTTTCGGAGCTTCTATTGGCTTTTTTCCCAAACCAAACTGTTGCCTAATATATCCCACCAACTTTTAGATGCCATTGGAATGATATACAGTAATCAATATTTTTCACTTAACCTGTCAGTTATGGCTGATTGGTGTATATAATATATCTATCTATATATATAAAACTCTTTTTACTTTGGTGTGCTCCATTGCATGCTATCCAGATTCCTCTGTGCATCATACTGCCTTACATTCCTTCCAATCTTTCCTGTGCCTTTATGACTGTACCATATCAAATGGAGGAATCAATCCTCAATACAGAATACAGGATCATATGTTTTCCATTTTATCTGTGTATTTGGAGCTGGACAGACCTGCCCATGCTATAGTTCTTGCTTAACCACTTAACCCCCAGACCATTTTGTTGCTAAAGGACCAGGCCCCTTTTTGCGATTCAGCACTGCGTCGCTTTAACTGACAATTGCGCGAAACAAAATTAACGTCCTTTTTTTCCCACAAATAGAGCTTTCTTTTGGTGGTATTTAATCACCTTTGTGCTATAAACAAAAATAGAGCGACAATTTTGAAAAAAAATACATATTTTTTACTTTTTGCTATAATAAATATCCCCCAAAAATATATTAAAAAAAACATTTTTCCTCAGTTTAGGCCGATACGTAGTCTTCTACATATTTTTGGAAAAAAAATCGCAATAAGTGTTTATTGATTGGTTTGCGCAAAAGTAATAGCGTCTACAAAATAATTATTTTTGCTAGTAATGGCAGCGATCAGCGATTTTTATCATGACTACGACATTATGGCGGACACATCGGACACTTTTGACACATTTTTGAGACCATTGTAATTTTTACAGCGATCAGTGCTATAAATATGCACTGATTACTATGAAAATGACACTGGCAGTGAAGGGGTTAACCTCTAGGTGGCGCTGTAGGGGTTAAGTGTGACCTAATGAGTGATTCTAATAAGGCCCCATGCACACGAGACGCTGTTATTTGCTGTTGAACACGCGTTCAGAGGCAGTTGGACGCTTTTTTCAACTGCCCCTGAACCCATTCAATGTTATCCTATGTGTCCATGCACACACTCTCGTTTTTTGGCGTTTACAAGCAGTTGCGTTTAACCTCGTTTTTCCAGAAGCAAAAAAATGGGTTCAGACGCAAAAGTTTTCCACGTTTCAGACGCTAAACGCGGCTAAACGCGGTACCGGCGTTTTGCCGCGTTTGCGTTTATAAGCGTTTTTAAAGGTGACCTATTTTTTAACATTAGAAATCTCAAAAAATGATGGCAAATGATGAAAAACTATTAAAAAATCTAAAAGAAAACTGTAATTGCTTGCATTGCATTGTGGACAATCCACAACTTGTGGCAGGTAACGTGGCAAGTGGACAATCAACAACTTGTGTCAGGTGACGTGGCCAGTTGACGTGACCAGTGGACAATCCACAACTTGTGGCAGGTGATGTGGCACGTGATGTGGCCAGGTGACGTGGCAATTGGACAATCCACAACTTGTGGCAGGTGACGTGGCAGGTGACGTGGCCAGTGGACAATCCACAACTTGTGGCAGGTAACGTGGCAAGTGGACAATCCACAACTTGTGGCCAGGTGACGTGGCCAGGTGACGTGGCAGGTGACGTGGCAAGTGGACAATCCACAACTTGTGGCAGGTGACGTGGCCAGTTGACGTGGCCAGTGGACAATCCACAACTTGTGGCCAGGTGACGTGGCAGGTGACGTGGCCAGATGACGTGGCACGTGATGTGGCCAGGTGACGTGGCAAGTGGACAATCCACAACTTGTGGCAGGTGACGTGGCACGTGGACAATTCACATCTTGTGGCAGGTGACGTGGCTAGGTGACGTGGCACGTGATGTGGCCAGGTGACGTGGCAAGTGGACAATCCTCAACTTGTGGCAGGTGACGTGGCCAGGTGACGTGGCAGGTGACGTGGCAAGTGGACAATTCACATCTTGTGGCAGGTGACGTGGCCAGGTGAAGTGGCACAAGATGTGGCCAGGTGACGTGGCAAGTGGACAATCCACAACTTGTGGCCAGGTGACGTGGCCAGGTGACGTGGCAAGTGGACAATCCACAACTTGTGGCAGGTGACGTGGCCAGTTGACGTGGCCAGTGGACAATCCACAACTTGTGGCAGGTGACATGGCAGGTAACGTGGCCAGGTGACGTGGCACGTGATGTGGCCAGTTGACGTGGCCAGTGGACAATCCACAACTTGTGGCAGGTGACGTGGGCAGGTGACGTGGCAGGTGACGTGGACAGGTGACGTGGCACGTGATGTGGCCAGGTGACGTGGCAAGTGGACAATCCACAACTTGTGACAGGTGATGTGGCTAGGTGACGTGGCAGGTAACGTGGCCAGGTGACGTGGCAAGTGGACAATCCACAACTTGTGGCAGGTGATGTGGCCAGTGATACGCCAAATACAAGTACACTGCTGCTCTCTCAGCTGCTGCTACTCAGTCTGGTCTCACAAACTGGCTGAAATAGTTAAAATTTACAGTTTTTTTGAGCTTAGGGAGGGTTTATGATGAAACGCTTATAAACGCAAACGCCGCTAAACGCGGCCGCAAACGCAGCAAAACGTGCATTTTTAAACGCCGGTTTCAGCGTTTAAAAACGTGTGTTCAGCAGAGTTTGCACCTGCGTCTCGTGTGCATGGGGCCTTACTGTAGGGGGGCGTGGCTTGGCTTGTGATGTCACTGATCGTCGTTCCCTATGACAGGGAACAGACGATCACTGACATGCCACTAGGAAGAACGGGGAAAGGTTTGTTTACACTTACCTCTCCCCGTTCTTTAGCTCTGTGACCCGATCGCGGGACACCGGCGGCGATCGGGTCCGCGAGTCCCGCGGGCGCGATCATGGAGCTTCGGAGCGGGTCGCGAGCGTACCGGCGGCATAATGCATAAATGAAAGTGTTTTACTTTTTTCCAATATTTCATTTAATGTAATTCTTTTATTAGTGATGTTCAGTTCTCCACACTTTGTTTTTTAAACAGTCAGTCCTTGCTAGAGTAGTCTTTCCTAACCAGGTATCAGTGGACCTGCTAGGCATAAAACAAAACACATACAGTACACAGTAATCTTACAGATTATATTACTGTATCAAATTATTTCACATCCCTTTTGTCCAGTATATATACTGTCCTTTCTGCCTGGAAACTTGAGAATGTCCATGGCAACCAAAAAGTGTCCCTTTGCGTCAAAAACGGTTTTAGACCAGCTAGAAAACAGCGATAATAAATTAGAACACTTGCAGAATTGAGCGATAGCGATTTGTGGGGAAATTCGTCATCAAACACTGAAAGTGACGACAGCGACAATTCTGCAACTGAGCAAATTTCAGTGTTTTTTATTTGATTACATTATTGAATACGTTTGGCAGGTCACACGTTTTATATTGGTCTTTGAGCGCTTGGATAGACCTTGGTGTTTATTCTGATAAATTTTATACACGTTTGATTATTATTATATTATTTGTCGTAATTATTTATAGTTATTTATTATATTAAAATTTATGATTTCGTGTTTCAAACTTTATCATACCCGGGATGTCTACTAGACTCTTGCTTGGACAGATTTAAATGAGTTATTACTAAGAATTGCAGGCCTACAATAAAAAACGCCAAATTTCTGTACCGCTTTGAGATGAAAAAATCTGACATAATCATACTGCTAGGGAGGTTAAAGTATAACTAAAGGCAAATCTTTTTTTTTTAGGTTTGGATAAGAGTGGAGAGGGATTAGATCACCTGTCAGTTTTTATTGTTGTCTGTGTTCCCGTTAAAGACATTCATCCTCTCTATTTGTCCTGCTTACCATTATCATTGAAAGTGAAAGTAAACAAAATCCAAAATTTGGGCTTGTCCCCAGAAAAGTAATATCAGGAAAATCTTCCAATGGGGGCACTAGTACTGGTGACCCGGGGGTCCCCAAGGGTATTCCCTTAATTTGCAGGGATTTCCTCTCACTTCCTGTTTGGCTATGGGTCAGGAAGTAAAGGAAAATCTCGGCAATGGGACACAGATGGCGGAAAAAAGTCTGACGGGGGTTATAAGCCTCCCTTACTCTATCCAAAATGAAAAAAAAAAATTAGCCTATAGTTCTACTTTAAGCTTTGACAAAAAAAAACCCGGAAGCTGATTGGTTTCTATGCAGAACTGCACCAGATTTTGCACTCTCCAGTTTTAGTAAATCAACCCCACTGGGTGTGCACTCTTGCTACAACCATTGTAAGCAGGTCTCACTCTCCTTTTTGGAGATTTATTGGCATTGTACTGTAAAGAGTGCAGCCGGTGTTCTGTCAGATGAGTAAACCCGTCATATCAGCTAAAGGAAGTGACGCTCCGTCAGCTGCGCATGCGCTCCACCGCTACCAGGTTTGCTCATCTGACAGAACACCTGCAGTCAGAAGACGGCAGTGGACAACTTACTACACCCAGCTACGTCTTGAATTTCAGAGTAATTTTAGCAATAAAGTGAGCTTATATAAATAAATATACGTAGTATATTGACATCTGTGATGCTGTTTGGATGTTTAATTTTGAAAGATTTAGCACTGAGCAGTGCGGGTGTACCAACATGGCCTCCGCCACCTTCCTACTGCTGGTGTTCTGCCCTCACAATGTGTTCAAAGTACAAAGCTTGGCAGACAGCTAACAGCTTCCCAACAAAGACTCAGGAGGAAGGGCTTATAGTTGAAATCTTTACTGAGAATACGTTTTTTGTAAAACTGCAAAACACAAATTATAAAAATATGCATTAGCATTTAACATTACATCACAAATGCAAATAGTAACAGGCATGCTACAATACTGTTAAGGCACTAGCTAGCAAAAATGTGGCCTAGCTGAGTGAACTTCCTGACAGACACATTCCACCAAACACACACATAAAATGTAGTTGCATTAGTAGAATATATACTGACTAACTGAAAACTAATGACTGCTTACTTACAGACTTATGCTTCCAAGGCCTGTATTAAGAAATAGTGGAGGTCTTTAGCATGCTTCCTTCTCTGTAGAAAGATTGTTCAATATGACTGCTGAGCAGGAAGTGGGAGGAATATACTACAGTTCCTGCTAGTAATGGATGCCAATTTAAAGCAACAGTACGATCAGTAAATATATACCTTATAATCAGAACACTCCCCACCTGGCATAATGAACATTATACCACTATGTTTCCTTTTTAAGAAGTAAAACAACTTCAGAGATAGGCCTAAAGTACACCTTAGGGGTGCCCTATCTCATGACTTTAACCTTGACCTTTCTAACCTTACTATCATTACTAGGTACAGTCTCGACAATGAGTCCAACTGGCCATTCGTTTCTGTGGACCTGAGCGTCTTTTAGTAGGACGACATCTCCAACTTGTAGGTTAGGCTTGTCAATTTGCCATTTTCTGCGTGACTGGAGCGTCACCAGGTACTCTTGTTTCCATCTATTCCAGAAGATGTCTGCAAAACTCTGAACTTGCTTCCATTGCTTGGTGTAAAGATCTTTGAGACCAAAATCTCCTGTGGGAGCTGTCACTGTTTCCATCTTCTGGGTCAAAAGCATTGCAGGTGTCAAAACTGTCGGCATTTCTGGATCGGTAGACACTGGAACTAAGGGTATTATAAAAGGATGTTTCTCTTCGACCGTCATATCAACTGCTGACGAGCGACCTCCAACTCTTATCACTCCATCTTCATCAAATATCGGGTTCAGTTTTTTGAGTGGACTGTGTTTGGAGATCTCTTCTCTTTTAAGAAGGCACTTGATGTCTTCTTTGAAAACTTCTTGCTGAACACATCTAATGATGATAATTTTGGCTTGCATAAGATGATTGCTATTGCACTTGTCAGTGTTTGTAGCTCTACAGAAGGATTTGGCTAGGTGAATAAGCTTTCTTATAGCTCGAATGAGTGACTTCCAGCTGGAGAATCTTTCAAACCGGTGTGCGCCAAGGTTGCCTCTAGTAGTTATGGTACTATACGCCGTTACTTGTGCACGTACTTCTTTGTCATTATCTGGTTCTACAAGTTCAAATGTCTCAAACTGAGTGGTCTCTTCGGTTTCTGATCTAGTCAAAAAGGATGGTCCTGAGAACCAGTTAGTGTGTTTCAGGACAGCTGCTAGAACCGGTCTAGTCCCATGATCGGCTGGATTTTTATCCGTACTGATGTAGTGCCACTGTTCTGGCCGTGTGGACTTTCTGATGCGTATCACTCTGTTTGACACGTACATGTAGAATCTTCTCGAAGCATTGTGAATATATCCTAACACAATCTTGCTGTCTGTGCAAAACTTCACTGCATGAATTTCAATGTCCAGTTCAGCAATGATCATGTCTGCCATCTCCACTGCTAAGACAGCAGCACAAAGCTCCAAACGTGGAACCGTGTGAGCAGGACGTGGAGCTAGTTTGGACTTTCCCATGATAAACCCAACATAACTTTGTCCTTCAAAGTCCATTACTCTAAGGTAGGCTACAGCTGCTATAGCCATAGTAGATGCATCTGAGAATACACACAATTCTCTTTGCTTCGTGGCAGACAGAGAAACAGGGACATATGACCTTTGGATGGTAAGTTGTTCAAGCTCTATTAATGAGTCCTTCCACAACTTCCACTGCATTTCTTTCTCCTTAGGTAGAGGTGTATCCCATTCACTTTGTTCATGTTCAGTAGCAATTTCTCTCATAAGAGCCTTGCCTTGCATGGTTATGGGGGCTACAAATCCTAGGGGGTCATAACGGCTGTTGACCGTGGACAAGACACCTCTTCTCGTGAACGACTTCTCTTCTCTGGATACTCTAAATGTAAAGCTGTCGGTTTTCAGATCCCAACTGAGCCCTAAACTTCTTTGAAGGGGCAGTGAATCTGTTTCTAGATCCAGGTCCTTGAGGTCTTTTGCACGGTCCTCTGAGGGAAATGCTTCCATGATTTTACTGCTGTTGGACGCTATCTTGTGTAACCTTATGTTAGATTCTGCTAACATCTCCCTTGTTCTCTTCAGGATGTCGATAGCCTCTTCATTGCTAGAGAAAGAAGCGAGTCCATCGTCCACATAAAAGTTTCTCATAACAAACTGTTTGGCATCTGTGCGTGTTCCTTCATATCTGTCTTTCTGTCTAGAGTGCGTCGCAATGAGGTGAGACGCTTCACTCCTTGTCTTTTGTTGCTAGGAAGGTGATGTCGGGGTGAACGGAAAGGTAGTGGAGCTACCCAGCTGTTTGACTCATCTAGAAAGACTTCTCTGTCCATTATCTCAAGGAAGAGGCTATCTTCAACAGATGGTGCTGGTTTGTCATCATCTCGCGTTCTTTCAATCACCTTGCATCCTAGCTCATCTGTATCTTCAGATGAGGTGATAGCCTCCATGTAACTTCGAACTTTCTGCTGTTGTATTGGGTTGACTAGTCTTTCTTTAATCTGTATCCTGTTGGTACAGGGGCTAAGACATGATGTGCGGCCATTTTGCAACATGTTTGTTTTGTAGACATTCACTTTTGATGGCTTGTGAGCTCCATCCAGACATACATCACCAATTATGACCCATCCAAGGTCAAGACGTTGTGCAAATGGTGCATTGTGTGGCCCATTGTATTGCTCTCTGACCTTGTGCACTCTCAATATGTCTCTTCCAAGTAGAAGGATAATTGCAGCACCTGGGTCCAGTACTGGAATCTTGTCTGATATTTGCATCAGATGAGGGTAGTGACGAGCAATTTCAGGTGTGGGTATCTCTGATCTATCATCTGGTATCATATCACATTCTATGAGAGTGGGCAGAGTCAGCTGCGTTTTCCCATCTAATGATTCAATGATGTAGTTGTTTGCTCTCCTCCCTGATGTCTCCACAACTCCTGAGCATGTCTTCAAAGTATACGGAGTTGGACTTCCTCTGTCACCGAAGAGGTCAAAGAACTCTGTTCTTGCCAAAGATCTGTTACTTTGTTCATCTAGGACCGCATACATTCTGATTGCCCTCTCTCTGAGGCCTGCAGGATACACCTTGACTTAACATATCTTGGAGCATGATCTCGAGTTAAATGTGTTTGTGCAGATTTCAGTGCACTTTGAGGTTATTGCTGGTAATGTACTCTCTTTTTGCTCCCCACCATGATCTTCTTGGGTTACCGGATTCTCTGTTTTCCATGGTGCTGGTCCTGGGTGTAAAGCAGACAGATGGTTGTCATTATTGCATTCTTTGCATCAAATTGTTTTCACACAGTCTTTAGCAAGATGTTGAGTTGAACCACAGCATCTGAAATAAATGCGCTTGTCCTTAAGATAAGATTTGCGCTCCTCTATCGTCTTGCTTCTGAAACCGCGACATTTTCTCAGTGGATGAGGCTTGTTATGTAGGGGACACTGCTTATCTGGGTTCTCAATTTGCACTCCTGAGCTTTTATCCTGGTTGGCCTCAAACTCAGTCAGTACTTCTGTCTTCCGTACAGATACTGTTGCTCTGCGTTCTTTATTGTACACTGAAAGTTGTTTCTCTGTCTTTACAGAACTGGAGCCTCCCCTGTTCAAAAAGGCAAAGCTTGGGTCATTGCATATTTTAGCTTGCTTCACAATGAATTTGGCGAGGAAGGAGAAAGGTGGAAATGCCACCTGATGATCTTCCTTGTATTTTGATGCTTGCGTGATCCATCTTTCTTGTAAGCTGTAAGGAAGCTTCTCGATTACCGGTTTGACTCCGCGTGCTGTATCCAAATATGAAAGGCCTGGCAGGTATCCACCAGCCTTTGCCGCTTCCAGCTCTAAATCTATGTCACCAAGCTCTCTCAGCTTCTGATTGTCTCTGTTTGTTAATTTTGGATAATTTTCAATTTTCTTTAGAAGTGCATCTTCAATTACTTCAGGTGACCCATAGCAGTCTTCCAATCTCTGCCATAACATTGTAAGCCCTGCTGTCGCATCATGAACATGTACTGACCTGATTCTTTTGGCTTGCTCGGTGGACTCTGGTCCGAGCCATTTGGAGAGTTGGTCAAACTTTTCCCTGTCTTTCAGATTTAAGTCTTGGGTGCTGCTTAGAAAAGATGACTTCCAGGCCCAATAATTTTCTGGACGGTCATCAAACTTCAGGAGACCAGAGCTCACCATTTCACGGCATATCAAGTATTTTGTCACCTCTGTGGCTCCTGCTGCCTCAGGTGGGCATTCTCTGGGAACAAAGACAGGGCATGTCTGTGGCTGGTAAGACTATTGATCCGAGCGCATGGTCGCGTGCAAATGCACATACTCACTGGTGCGTTGGATTGCACTGAGTGGTGTCATTTGGGTATCTATCACAGAGTGCTCTCTGTACTGTTCTTCAGCAGCTCTCATGAGCACCTTGGCTTCAGCTAAGGCTGCTGAAGCAGTTTTTTCTTGCTTGATAATATGTAAAGATGCTTTCACCTCTGCTTTTCTTCTAAGTGCTTCAGCTTTACTTTTAGCTTTAATCATATGATGTTCTTCATCTATGCAGCCCTGTTCTCTTATCATTTCAGCTTCACGTATTGCATAGGAAGCCAGTGCACGCGCAGCTTCTGCTTTTGCATGGGCCTTGGCAGCTGCAGCACTGGTGGACGACAGGTTAGAGCAGCTTGAATGTCTACCTGGCAGATTCAGCACTAGCTGATGTCTGATCCGACTGACTAGAGACTCTGGAGCTTGTGCAGCGTGACCTGTTGGTTGTCATATTTTGTATGCTTTCCTCTGCTTGTGTATGCTGAGGGATGACTGGTGTATTATCCTTGTCTGTGTGCTGCATGATGAAACAGATTACTTCTTTGTAGTGTCTGTGGCTGTAGAGGTTAGCTGATGATGAGCAGAATGCATCCACTCTTCTTTAAACTAGGCCCGCTGTGTTAAAAGTCTTTTTACTGTTCTGCCCTCACAATGTGTTCAAAGTACAAAGCTTGGCAGACAGCTAACAGCTTCCCAACAAAGACTCAGGAGGAAGGGCTTATAGTTGAAATCTTTACTGAGAATAAGTTTTTTGTAAAACTGCAAAACACAAATTATAAAAATATGCATTAGCATTTAACATTACATCACAATTGCAAATAGTAACAGGCATGCTACAATGCTGTTAAGGCACTAGCTAGCAAAAATGTGGCCTAGCTGAGTGAACTTCCTGACAGACACATTCCACCAAAACACACACATAAAATGTAGTTGCATTAGTAGAACATATACTGACTAACTGAAAACTAATGACTGCTTACTTACAGACTTATGCTTCCAAGGCCTGTATTAAGAAATAGTGGAGGTCTTTAGCATGCTTTCTTCTCTGTAGAAAGATTGTTCAATATGACTGCTGAGCAGGAAGTGGGAGGAATATACTACAGTTCCTGCTAGTAATGGATGCCAATTTAAAGCAACAGTACGATCAGTAAATATATACCTTATAATCAGAACAGCTGGCGTACAGCTTCTTTCAAAATGTAACATCAAAACAGATGTCAATATATTACTATATTTATATACGCTCACTTTATTGCAAAAATTCTCTGAAATTCAAGACGTAGCTGGGTGTAGTAAGATGTCTGCTGCCGCCTTCTGACTGCAGGTGTTGCTCGTTACTGTGGACATGACAATCTCATCCATACTGGATATTACACATGGCACCCTTTTTCCGGTGCTGCGACTGACAGTTCCAGCTCTTGTATATTATTTTAAAGGATTTACACCCTGTTCCAAATTATTATGCAAATTCTATTTCAGTGTCACAAAGATTAAATATTTTGTTTTTCAGTTTAACTCATGGATGGCATTGTGTCTCAGGGCTCTTTTGATCACTGAAAACAATTTCGGACACCTGTGATAATTAGATTGCCAGGTGAGCCCATTTAGAGGAAATACTACTAAAGGAGGGTGTTCCACATTATTAAGCAGAGCACCATTTTCAAGCAATATGGGGAAGAAAAAGGATCTCTCTGCTGCCGAAAAGAGTGAAATAGTTCCATGCCTTGGACGAGGTATTAAAAGATTAGATATTTCATGAAAAGTTAAGCGTGATCATTGCACTATTAAGAGATTTGTGGCTGATTCAGAGCACAGACGGGTTTCGTGCAGATAAAGGCACATTGAGGAAGATTTCTGCCAGATTCATGCATCGGATCAAGAGAGCAGCTGCTAAAACACCATTACATAGCAGCAAACAGATATTTGAAGCTGCTGGTGCCTCTGGTGTCCCACGGACATCAAGGTGTAGAGTCCTCCAAAATCTTGCAACTGTGCATAAACCTTCCATTAGGCCACCACTAACCAATGCTCACAAGCAGAAACGGCTGCATTGGGCAGAAAAATACATGAAGACTAATTTTCAAACAGTCCTGTTCACTGATGAGTGCCGTGCAACCCTGGTGGTCCAGATGGATGGAGTAGTGGATGGTTGGTGGACGGCCACCCTGTTCCAACAAGGCTGCGACGTCAGCAAGGCGGTGGTGGAGTCATGTTTTGGGCCGGAATCATGGGAAGAGAGCTGGTCGACCCTTTAGGGTCCACGAAGGTGTAAAGATGACCTCTACAAAATATGTGGAGTTCCTGACTGACCACTTCTTTCCCTGGTACAGAAGGAAAAACTATGCTTTCTGTAATAAAATCATCTCATGCTGCAAAGAATACCTCTGCATCAACGGCTTCTATGGGGATAAAAGGAGAGAAAGTCATTGTGTGGCCTCCATCCTCCCCTGACCTCAATCCTTTTGAGAACCTTTGGAGCATCCTCAAGCAAAAGATCTGAGGGTGGGAGGCAGTTTACATCCAAACAGCAGCTCTGGGAGGCTATTTTGACATCTTGCAAACAAATTCAAGCAGAAACTGTCCAAAAACTCACAAGTTCAATGGATGCAAGACTTGTGAAGCTGTTATCAAATAATGGTTCCTATGTTAAAATGTAACGTGACCTGTTAAAATATTTAAAAAGTTAAAATGTTGTTCAAAGTTTGATTGAAATAGCTTTTGATTTCAGTAAATTTGCTGCAAACACAACAAATGACAATTTTCAGTTCTTTACAACCTATAAAGTGTTTTGAAACTTACTGTGCGTAATAATTTGGAACAGTGCATTGTAAGTTTTTTATTTTGAATTTTTTTTTTTTATCGTTAGGAGGTTTGTTCAATAAAATTTGAATTGTACTCTTAATAGTTGATAACATGAGAATTATGCTGACTGTTGTTTACATCAATTATTTAGGTAAATGAAAAAAATATTATTGGCATAATAATTTGGAACAGGGTGTATAGCGCCAACAGTTTGCGCAGCGCTTTACAAAATGAAGGCAGACATTACAGTTACATTACAGTTTGGTACAAGAGGAATCAGAGGGCTGCTTGTTAGAGCTTACAATCTAAGAGGGAGGGTCAATTCATACAAAAGGTAATAACTGTGGGGGATGAGCTGATGGAGAAAGTAAACAGTGTATTAATTAGAAGCAGGATAGGCTTCTTTAACCACTTTCCGCCCACCATATAGCAATATGACATTGGCAAAGTGGTTCTGTTATCTTGACTGGACGGCAAATTACATGATTAGGATAACAAGGCGGCTCGCGCCCACGGGGGCACGCATCGCGTCGATCGGAGGTGCTGTGTGTCAGTCTGACACACCGCATCTCTGATCGTGATATAGAGCCTCTGATGGAGGCTTCCTACCACGTGATCAGCTGTGACCAATCCCAGCTGATCATCACGTGAACCAGGAAGTGCCAGTAAACAGCTTTCCTCAGTTTACGCTGACAGGGAGAGCCGATCGGCGGCTCTCCCTGACAGAGGAGAGGTCTGCGCTGATAATCAGCACATTGATTATCAGTGCAGCCCCCATCAGAGGTGCCCATCAGCTGCCAATCACTGCCCATCAGCTGACAGTCTGTGCCCCATAAAGAACGCCTGTCAGTGCCCATCAAAGTGCCCATAAATGTGCCAATCAGCGCCCATAAATGTGCCAATTAGTCCCCAATCAGTAATGCCTGTCAGTGCCCTTCAGATGCCACTCAGTAATGCCTGTCAGTAGCTCATCAGTGCTGCCTATCCAGTGCCATCTATCAGTGCCCATCAGTGGCACCTATCAGTGCCCATCAGTGCCGCCTATCAGGGTCGTCAGTGCCGCCTATTAGTGCCACCTATTAGTGCCCATCAGGGCCTATCAGTGCCCATCAGTTTTTTTTTTTCAAAAATGTTGGTCTTTTTTAGTTTGTTTAGCAAAAAATAAAAACCCGAGTGGTGATCAAATACCACCAAAAGAAAGCTCTATTTGTTGGAAGAAAATGATAAAAATTCAATTTGGGTACAGTGTTGCATGACCGTGCACTTGTCATTGAAAGTGCTACAACGCTGAAAGCTGAAAATTGTCCTGGGCAGGAAAGGGGGGAAAGTGCCCGGTATTGAAGTGGTTAAAGAGAAGAGTTTTCAGGGATCTTCTAAAGGTGGATAGATTAGTGTACAGTCGGACAGATTGGGGTAGGGGGTTCCAAAGGATGGGAGAGTCTCTGGAGAAATCCTGGAGGCGAGCATGGGAGGAGGTGACAAGAGAGCTAGAGAGAGCAGGAGGTCTTGGGGGGACCGAAGAGAGCGGCTTGGTTGGTATTTTGAGACTATCTTAGTGATGTAGCTGGGGGCAGAGTTGTGGATGGCTTTGTATAGTAAAGGGATCCTGTTGTTCACTCTTCTCTTCCTCCCCCCTCATCAGTTCACAGAAAAGGAAATTCTTTTTTTTTTTTGTTTCAATAAGTTTTTATTGGAGTTATAGTAGATATTAATAGCATAGAAATAAATTATAAATGCCTTGGTAGATGGTATATAACTCCGGTCAAAGCAGATAAATATCAGGCAGGGAAATCTACAAAGTGTTGGAGGGGCTGTAATTCACAGGGTACTATGACACATATATGGTGGGAATGCCCCAAGGTTAGAGAGTATTGGCAGGAGGTGCGGCAATATATAAAGGAGATTACTGAAGAGGAGGTATCAGATGATCCATGGAGCTGTTTACTTCATAATACAAATAAAACAATGTAACAGTACAAAAATACATTAGTACCATATCTGTTAAATGCAGCCAATGGGGTAATCCCTAAAAAGTGGTTGGATCCAGAAAAACCTTCAGTGAGGGAATGGTTTAAAAGAATTGAGTATATATTTAGTATGGAAGACTTAAATGGTCAAGAGGAAGATCAGACAGAAAGGTTCCAGGGGAAATGGGAAAAGTGGATGGATTTTAAAAGAACAAACAAATATATAAATAACGTTGTGGGAATATAGATATCTGAGGGGGAGGAGGATACATGATGTGAAATAATATATCTGTTTTAAGATTGTATATTGTAAAATAATAAAGTTTAAATTAAATAAACAAATAAATTAATCAAATCAAATAAGACAATATAACAGTCTAACCAAGAAATTAGTCTAGTGGTCATATAATAGGCAGTAAGGGATTTGATTGACCAACTTTGTCATACCAATCAAACAGTATTTTCCACGATGAGCTGGCAGCTTGGTATTTACCTATAGATGAGGCGAATAATAGCTCGTAGGTGGCATGCGCGTCTGTTATTTGGATTATTTCATTCATGGTAGGTGGTTGGGAGTCTTTCCAGTGTCTTTCCAGGGACAGACGGGCTGCCAATAAGATGTGGATTACAGGACTTCTCACTTTAAGCGGTACCCAGTCTAAAGCCCTGTACACACGATCGGTTTTACCAATTAATCTTCCTGGCGGTATTCCCGAGTCTGGCTCGGGGTTCAATTTCAGCACCAAAAGCGGTAACCCCGAGCCAGACTCGGGATTGCATCGCAGAAATCCAGGGTTAATAGAGTTACTTATCTTGTCCCCTGGATCCTGCGATGCCTCCCCGCTGTGTGATCGAGCTGTCTCCTCGCTCGATTCACACAGTGCCCGAGTGCCGCCGAGCTCCGTTCCCTGCGATGTTACGACGCACGGGGACGGAGGTCGGCGCCAAATTCAAAAAAGTTAAAACACAGTACACATACAGTACACTGTAATCTTACAGATTACAGTACTGTATAAAAAAATTACACACCCCCTTTGTCCCTAGTGGTCTGTCCAGTGTCCTGCATGCAGTTTTATATAATAAAAACTGTTCTTTCTGCCTTAAATTTGGAGATTGTCCATAGCAACCAAAAAGTGTCCCTTTACGATAGCGATTTGTGGGGAAATTTGTCATCAAACACTGAAAAACACTTTTATTATTATTATATTATTATTTGTTATAATTATTTTATAGTTAATTATATTATAATTTATGTTTTTTTTTTTTTTTACTTTATCATACCCGGGATGTCTACTAGACTCTGGTTTGGACAGATTTAAGTGAGTTATTCCTAAGAATAACAGGCCTACAATATAAAACGCCAAATTTCCATGCAGAATAATGGTACCGCTTTCAGCACCTAAAATCTGACAGAATCATACCGCCAGGGAGGTTAATACAGTCTGATGGACTTTTTTCATCGGACAAACCGATCGTGTATGGGCCCCATCGGTCTTTTTTCCATCGGTGTTAAAAAATAGAACATGTTTTAAATTTATGCGATGGAAAAAAAAACGATAGCAAATTACTATCGTCTGTGGGGAACTCCATCGGATAAAAAACCCACGCATGCTCAGAAGCATAGAACTTAATTTTTCTTGGCTCGTCTGAGTGTTTTACGCCACAGCGTTTGGGACGATCGGTTTTTTGACTGATGGTGTGTAGGCAAGACTGATGGAAGTCAGCTTCATCGGATTTCCGATGGAAAAATCCATCGGTTTAAAATCCATAGGAAATCCGATCGTGTGTACAGGGCTTAAGTCTAGGGGGAATAAGGCTGTTTCCGCTGAAAGTGGGATTGTTAACTCTCAAAATTTTTGTTGATCAGCTGGAAGGTTGCTGCCTAGAGGGAGATTACTGATGGGCAGGCCCATGCAACATGGTGGAGGGTGCCCACAGCACCACAATGTCTCCAACAGAGGAGTGATGCCTTTGGTGTAAATTTTGAAGTTCTGTACGTGGTCAAATACCCTACTCCCTCTCCATTCATAGTAATCCTTGTGTTCTGTGAAAAGGATACAAGGGTATTTGTGAATAAACAGATGGAGAGGAAGGTGAGACTAAGGGCTGGTTCACACATGTGTTGATTATGAAGATCGAAGCAATGCTCACTAATGCACCTATATTGTTTGACATTTTTATGTTGCGTTTTTGAAGTGTTGAAAAAGCATCAAGAAAGCTTGTTAAATGCCTATGAAAGTGTTGTTGTTTCCTAGGGGGGAGTGCTTGAATGGGAAGAGATGTAGAGGGAATCTCTGCTTTGAGTAGTGATTCGGTTGTGGTGCGATGCACAATTTTTGTGAACTCTCTGGAAGATGAATTCCTATAATTCAATCTTACTGACTTTGGCTTGGTCCAGCTCAAGATGATCATGGAAAGAATGGCCCGGTGGAAGAAGAAGAGGGTGTTTTGCTTGTATTGGATGCATCCCATAATCTTACAGAGACTTTCCAAGAGGCATTTCCATACCCTTTACCACAAATTGTGTGCATATTAGCAAAAGTTTTTGCTTGCTGGCACCGACACTTGCTTGCTGGCATGGCCTGTTGCTGGCACCAACACTTTGCTGACCTAGAGAACTTTGCCACTAGCAATAATGCTCAGTATTGCTGGCTGGTTGATGCTTTTGCCTGCACACAGAAGCAAATGGCGTTACCAAACGCTCTGTACAAACAGGAAGTGTCTGGAGTTGCCCTGTCCTAGTTCTCTATTATTTCTCAGTACATTCTGGAATACAGGAACCTCCACTGCCTCTCCCCCAATGCCCAGCTAACACTGTAAATGCTATTGGCATAGTTAAAGGAGTTGCAAAGTTAGAATTTTTTTTTATCTTAATGCATTCTATACATTAAGATAAAAAAAAAACTTCTGTGTGTAGCAGCCGCCCCAGCACCCACTAATACCTACCCGAACCCCATCTCTATCCAGCGATGTCCATGAGTTCCGCAGCCATCCGAGACTCCCCCTCCTGATTGGTTTAGACACAGCAGCGGTGCCATTAGCTCCCACTGCTGTCAATCAAAGTCAGTTAGCCAATCATGAGAGGGAGGGGGTGGGGCCAAATGGCAGCTCCATGTCTCAATGGATACACTAAGCTGAGATCGGCGCGGGTGCCCCCATAGCAAGCTACTTGCTGTGGGGGCACTTGACAGGGGGGAGGGGCAAGGAGCACAGAAGAGGGACCTGAGAAGAGGAGGATCCAGGCTGCTCTGTGCAAATCCAACTGCACATAGCAGGTAAGTATAACATGTTTGTTATTTAAAAAAAAAACTAGACTTTACAATGATTTTAAAGAGGAAGCAAAGTCCACCTCTTTAATTGTATCTACAGGTAGGCCTATAGTAAGGCTTACCTGCAGGTACTGTAAATATCTCTTAAACTTGCACTGTTTAGGAGATATTTACTATATACGCTGCCTCCGACGTATCAGCGCATGTGCACTGCTAACAAATTCCATACAAATTATGTAGCACCACAAAATAATACTTGATTCTGTATTTTCCAAAGGGGGTGATACTAAGAGGTGGGTAGGGGGTGGAACCAAGGGATGGTGCTGGGAGGTAGGTAGGGGGTGGAACCAAGGGACAGTGCTTCAAGGTGGGTATGGGGCGGAGAAAAATGGTGACTCATAAGGGGGTAGTAGCCCTGGTCTTATCCCTGTATCTGCTACATCTACAGTAGAGCTTGTTCTTTAAAAAGCAACAAAAAGCAACAGACTTACTGGCTGGATCACCAGGTGAAAATAAAGGAAAGCAAGCCTAAATAAGAAAACAAATGCAGCCATCACATCTAATTTAATATAATAAGTGTATGCTTTTGGGTTTAATACTGTGATAAGTAAAGATTTTTAAATCTTGGCATCACAGCATTAAAGGCAACTGAATGTAAATAACAGATTTTATTTTGTCATTATTAAAGTCAGACTTCCACTGTGTTCTATTTCAGGAGCTGTGAAGGACGAAACATTCGTTACAGAACATGCAGCAATAATGTAAGTCACAATGCCAATATTCATTTCCTTTCCTCCATTGTCTCCAAGTTCCGAAGTCTAAAGTTGGTGCAAGTCCTTGTCTCTGTTTTCCTATACTACTTCTTCCTCTGCTTCATTTAAAGCCATTGACAGCCCGGGGCTTTGAACTCGCACATCCCGGTGCTGTCTTTCATTCAGTCAAGTCTTCCTGCCAAGCCGTGATTCCCAACATTTTATGTGTGTCACAAGGAAGGTGCACTTTACAGAGGATTTACAAAATATTCTTTTTTTTTATCTGGAAGTAGCCAATATTTACAGACGTCTTGCCCACAAGAAAGACTCTAATTTTTTTTTTGTCCATTAAAATCAAAGGAACATCATTGTGAGCATTTCGTAAAGATTTGTTAGTAGTTTATTACACTTGCATAAAAAATCATTCTGATTTTGCTATGAAAAAGAAAGTGAATGTCTGTTCCATATATTATAACCCAACACTGGCCCCCTGTGGACAAACTCTGCAACAAACAAAACGCATTTTCTACAACACAGGTGCGGAATTTTACAGTGGAGTTCACTTACACCAACAATCCACGCCAATTGCACGGCCGCTGGTGTGCACCGGGGTGAAAGATGTCTTGAGCCATCACATTTTTTACCTTCCTTTTTTTCGTTAGAACTTTATTGAAATCTTGCAAGTGACATTTCATTAACCACAAGTACCACCCTGCAATACCCTACCCTACCCTAGGCCTTTTTTTCTGTTTTCACCAATGTGATAGTTTGACTGACATGTACTCCATCGAGCAACACTGTTTGCAGCTGAGTTTTTAAAAAAAAAATTACAGATATATCTTTCTTTTGCTGGTATTGTTTATTTTTTATTTTTAAAAGACACCCGAAATTTTCTTCTTACTAACTGTTAAATAAGCTAGTTATTTGAAAGGTCGCTGTAGTAGAGTCTCTTCTATAGACAAAAGACTAACAATGGCAACAAGCACCTGGTTGCCCTATTCAAAAATGGCACTTGTGTAGCGGACCCCCCATAATTGGGGTCGCTATGCCTAAATTTAGGGGGTAGCCTGAGCAAATAGTTAGGCTCAGGCTGTTGGAGTTCTGTAAATTGGCCTCTGCTCTGTTGTGATGTTGCCTGGTAGTACAGTTCCCTGTGGCCTGTAGGTGGCGCTGTCGCCCAGGTCTCAAGTCGAACCACAGGTGGCATTGCAGCGCTATTGGGTGTCCCCTCTCGGCGGCCGTGCAGTGGGCGTGGTCTACCCACTGTGCATGCTGGGAGAGGATACATAAGGGACAGACGCCATTATTCGGGGAGCAGTTCGCGCCTCCCGGCCCTCCAGGCCAGGGGTGCGTGTGTGTGTTTGGTCCCGGGCACCTTTAGCCCGAGGCTGCATCGTTCCAGGTAGGCCCAGCACCTTTAGCTGAGGCCTACACCAGAAGAGGAGTCCCAGGGTACCCAAGTGGGGGTAACCCGCTCTGAGGGAGAGGAAACCAGGGGAGGACCTATCCAGGGGATTGGTGAAGGAAGTCACTGTCTCGGGAGAGGCCTGGTTACCTGTCAGAGGGAAGGACTCCACAATCCGCCACAAGCCTTGTAACGTGCCCCATTGGCACCTAAGTTCTAGTCGTTACAAGTGCTGGGAAGTTTAGGACTTAGAGGCTAATATCCTGATCGTATCCTAAGGAAAATTCTAAGCAAATGTTCGTGCTCCACACCGGCTGCTAGGACCGTGAGAGGGGACTATCCGGGTGAGCAAAACCCACTCAGGCTTGAGTGGCGATGAGTGACAGTTGGGTGTCGCGTGCCTAAACCTACCTCCCTGTTCAATTCTCTATCTCCAACTTTCCTATCAAGTTCTACGCAAGCCAAATAAACCTTTCTTTATTGGGTTTAATACTGTGTGGACAATGGCCTTCTTGAACTTTCAAAGAGAATAGACTTTTCCCTACATTCTAGGGTGAGGAACCAACGGAGAGAGGTAACTCGCTGCAGGACCCAAATCAATTAACACCGCTCACCCTCTACAAAGATGGAGGATACTGGGCATGTGGCATGGTGTGTCCCACTCTGCAAGTGAAGGTAAGCAGGGTAAAGGATCTGTGTGCTACACTTACATTGCGTCATTTCCTGTTTGGAAATAATGCAATGCTATCAGGCGGCGATGCTCACTGACTCCTGGAAATGATGACACACATCTCCCAGGAGCCAAGGCGCCGCAGGATATGACGTACCTCACTGCAGTGCCCTTAAAAAAAAACTCCCAATGTTGTTTCAACTTGCGGGATTGATGCGATTCATGCAAAGTGTGGGTGGAACGTCGCTTTAACCTCCCTAGCGGTAATCCCGAGTGTGGCTCGGGGTGAACTTTCACTACCAAAAGCGGTAACCCCGAGCCACACTCGGGATCGCATCGCAGTATCCAGGGAAAGTTACTTACCTTGTCCCCAGGATCCTGCGATGTCTCCCCACTGTGTCTGCGAGCCGTCTCCTCCTCCGCTCGATTCACAGTGCCCGAGTGCCGAACTCCATTCCCTGCGAGTGTTGCGACGCACGGGGACGGAGCACAGCGCCAAATTTAAAAAATTTAAAACACAATATACATACAGTATACTGTAATCGTACAGATTACAGTACTGTATCAAATAGTTTCACATCCCCTTTGTCCCTAGTGGTCTGTCCAGTGTCCTGCATGCACTTTTATATTATAAATACATTTTTTTCTGCCTGGAAAATGGAGATTGTCCATAGCAACCAAAAAGTGTCCCTTTATGTCAAAAGTGGTTTTAGACCAGCTAAAAAACAGCGATAATAAATTAGAATCACTTGACAGCGACAATTCTGTAACTGAGAACATTTCTGTGTTTTTGATTTGATTACATTATTGAATATTTTTTATTATTATTATATTATTATTTTTGATAATTATTTACAGTTATTTATTCTATTATAATTTATGATTTTGTGTTTCAAACTTTATCATACCTGGGATGTCTACTAGACTCTTGTTTGGACAGATTTAAGTGAGTTATTCCTAAGAATTACAGGCCTACAATATAAAATGCAAAATTTCCATGCAAAATAATGGTACCGCTTTGAGCATCAAAAATCTGACATAATCATACCGCCAGGGAGGTTAATGACTGCTTTTTTTTTTTTTTACGATGAAAAATACCCTTTTTGGAAAGTAAAAACACCAAGATGATCTAATTATTTGCAAAATTTTTGGGGAAATTAAAAATATGCCCGTACTGAGGGTGTTGAACATAGAGCTTGAGAATGGAGCACTAGAACCATGTACAAGTCGAGCACAGAGGACGGCAGATGTGCAAGGGTTAATATATTATTCACCGAGAGTAGCAGGATGGAGACGAAGGGGCTAATGTTCAGATGTGCAGGATAAAGGAGGCAAGGGGTTAATTTACAGGTCCCAGTGGGGTTGATTTACTAAAACTAGAGAGTGCAAAATCTGGTGCATGGTAGCCAATCAGCATCTAACTTCAGATTGTTCAATTGAGCTTTAACAATAAAACCTGGAAGCTGATTGGTTTCTATGCAGAGCTGCACCAGATTTTGTACTCTCCAGTTTTAGTAGCTCAACCCCATATAGAGACAGCATGGAGATAGTATGTGTAGGCAGGGGGCATGAAAAGGTTAATAAAATGAATTACTGTGTCACTAAAACAGAATGAATGAATGTGCAGTCGTTGATCCATTCATTCTGTCCCTAGTCACAATTACTATGATCTCTTTCCTTTCCTTGTTGTAAGGGGAAGGGGAGGGAGCTGCGCGGTAAACAGTACCACGTGCTCTCTGTGACCAATCAAAGCAATCACGATGTATGCAGCCCCCCCAGTCAGTTGGGTAGAGTGTCTCTGTGTACCGAGCCATCTAATGACTGCTGGATAACCAGTAATTACTGGGCGGATCGGCCACTGGGCAGCAGCATTGGGTAAATAAATGCTGCTGATCTGCTGTTGGAGTAACAAACAGTGGCAAAAAAAATTGTTCCATTGTTGTAAGTTCCATCAATGTAGCAACATTGCAATGTGGTAGTTTCCGTCACAACCCATTGCCCTAAAAGAAAGTACTGAATTCTGTTAGTTTTCCAGCAGACACTATTGTTGTAAATTGCCCTCATAGCAAACAAGGCTTTTTGCCTTGCCTTGTGTTTATAAAACGCTGGGCAAGGCTGCAGCACACATGGTATGAACAAGCCATCCACTAGGAAAGAATGAGGAGCATGCATAAATGCCCAAATTTACTCAGCTCACTTAAGGCCAATGCCCAGAGCATTAGGAAACAAAGGAGGAGATTTACTAAGACTGGTGAACACAGGATCTGATGCAGCTGTGCATGGTAGAGCTTCCACCTTCAGCTTGTTCAATTAAAGGAGAAGTCCAGCCTGAGCTTTTTAGGCTGGGCTTCTCCTATGGGTCAATGGAGTGCAATTCGTTTTGCACTCCTGTGACCCGTTTTCAGCGGAGAGCTGTCTGAGGTTCACTCTTCACTGACGTCACTGCCATCAGTTAAGGCAGCGTGTCATCACGACTTCCAAGTCTGGATCCGCCAGCTGCCTTGATTGATGCCAGTCTTAGCGAGCCGATGAGACGGCCGCTCCCCGCCCTTCCACAGCTCAGTGCTCCAATGAGCGTGGAGGAGCAAAGCAGAAGCGATGCTTACTAAATGAAAACTGAGCCATCGGTGGTGTTCGGTGGCTCGGTTTTCAGTGCAGAGACGGCGGGGGACAGCTGCAGCATCGTTCTGATGCTGCATCCACCTAGGTAAGTATGATTAGCAAAAAAAAATAAACCATACTTCTCTTTTAAGCTTTGACAATGAAACCTAGAAGTTGATTGGTTTCTTTGCGGAGCTGCACCAGATTCCGTTGTGTGCACCAGTTTTAGTAAATCTCCCCCATAGGGGTTGGTTTACTAAAGACTGTTAACTTTGCAAGGAAAGTTGCACTTTGAAATAAAATTTGCCCCAGAGCTTAGTGAATAAGGTGAAGCTCTGCTGACTTCCATCATCCAATCATGTGCAAGCAAAAATGCTATTTCTTTCAACTTTCCTTGCTCGTGATTGGCTATTCTTTGCAAAGTGAAACTTCACCACATTCACTAAGCTCTGGGACAAATTCCCCTGCGAGGTGCTACTTTCCTTGCAAAGCGAACAAACTTTTTTCCTTTAGTAAATCAACCCCAACATGTAGAGTCAAATCACATTTACAATGTTATCTTTTTTATGTTATATTTGGAAGGTTATGGTACTTTGTATTTCCAGATGGTTGTGGGTTTATTCAGCAGCAGAACAAAAATATGATGGTATGAAAGGGATAGTGAGAGAGGTAATACAATCCTCTGTTGTCCAGCTAAAGTCCAACCAACTTAGTGCTCCATATATAGTAAAAGGCATGTTAACGCCAATTCCCACTCCCCAAAAAAATAATATATATGAACACATTAATAAAAAATTCTAGTTGTAAATATTCTGAGACTGGACTTCACAATTCATTCACATGAAGTGATCTTTTTTTAACCACTTGCCGCCCGCCCTATAACAGATTGACAGCGGCAAAGTGGTTTCAAAATACTGACTGGACGTCATATGACGTCCTCAGGATTTTGAGCCGCTGCGCGCACCCGGGGGCGCGCATCGCGGCGATCGTTGCTGCGGGATGTCAGTCTGACACCCCGCAACAACGATCTAGGTAAAGAGTCTCCGACGGAGACTCTTTACCACATGATCAGCCGTGTCCAATCATGGCTGTTCACGATGTAAACAGGAAAAGCCGGTCATCGGCTTTTCCTCGCTCGCGTCTGTCAGACGCGAGTAGAGGAGAGCCGATCGGCTGCTCCTCTGACAAGGGGGGGGTTTGTGCTGATCCATTATCAGCACAGCCCCCCCCGAGGATGCCCACTGGACCACCAGGGATGCCACTAGACCACCAGGGAAGCCCACCTATAGGTATTGCACACTAGACCACCAGGGATGCTAATTATATACTAAATGGATGCCAATCAGTGCCCACAATGGGCACCACTGATTGGCAGGCATTGTTTGGCACTGATTGGCATCCATTAGTACAGTACAGTGCCACCTATCAGTGCCCATCCATGCCACCTATCAGTGCCCATCCATGCCCATCCGTGCCACCTATCAGTGCCCATCCATGCCGCCTATCCGTGCCCATCAGTGCCCACCCGTGCCGCCTATCTGTGCCCACCTGTGCCGCCTATCTGTGCCCACCCGTGCCGCCTATCTGTGCCCATCCGTGCCGCCTATCTGTGCCCATCCGTGCCGCCGATCGTTGCCCATCCGTGCCACCTCATCGGTGCCCATCTGTTGCCGCCTTATCCGTGCCCGTCAGTGCAGCCCCATCAGTGCCCATCAGTGAAGGAGAAAACTAACTTATTTACAAAGTTTTGTAACTGAAACAAAAAAAACTATTTTTTTTTCAAAATTTTCGGTCTTTTTTTTATTTTTTTGCAGAAAATAAAAATCGCAGAGGTGATCAAATACCACCAAAAGAAAGCTCTATTTGTGGGAACAAAATGATAAAAATTTAGTTTGGGTACAGCGCAATTGTCATTCAAAGTGCAACAGCGCAGAAAGCTGAAAATTGGTCTGGGCAGGAAGGTGTATAAGTGCCCTGTATGGAAGTGGTTAAACCATAATTACCCTGTACCACTTCTGCCATCTATCCAGCTAATGTTACCCAACTGAATACAGATTAATAAGACTCTTGAAAGTGGTCATTATTTCACAAGGGACCACAAAGCCGGAATGCAGGTCAAAACTTACACTATCTGCATCTGTGTTCTACTAAGTGTTTTCCTGTGTTGTGACAAATAGTCATTATTATAGTCGCTCTAATCCTTTGTGAGATAAATTATTTATTTTAGATGTTCCCCATGTACATCATTTCTGTAAGGATTCTGTTTCCTGGCACTTATTATATGCAAGGTGATGATCTCAATACAATTAAATGGTACTATACCCATCTGTACAAGTTAGGTGTCATCTTTGTCACAGGACAAATATGAAATTGGTTGTAACGCAAAGCAAGTTGTGGCAAAGTTGTGGTGGTCTTCTACTCCCATGGTTACCCACGTAAAATAGGATGACAGGGTTCTTGAAAAAATGGGCGCAATTATAAAAGATTCTGAAACCTGAGTGAATATGGACCCTGTGGGTTATACACCTCCCAAGGGATCCTGATTGGTCCTTGCTGCCCCTTTGATACTCCAACAGTACAGTTGACCTATAACATGTTGAAAATTGCCATGGATTCACCCCGCAGATTCCACCCAGATTACCAGCCCTGATACCCCTACCACTGATCTTTCCTATCTGATTCTGTCCCTGTTTTTTTGACTGTTTTTCAACTTTTTGGATAACTGGTGTGTAGGGTGCAGCATGGTGCGTCGGCAGGAGAGAATACACAGAGGCCAAGGTGAATGGAAACTGTGTATTAAAGTGGTTATAAAGGCAAAATGTTTTTTTTTTTTATCATAATGGATTCAATGCATTAAGATAAAAAAACTTCTGTGTACAGCAACCCCCCCCCAGCCCCCCTAATACTTACCTGAGTCCCATCTCGAGCCAGTGTGGTTGCACAAGAGCCTCGGATGTCCAGGACTATCCCTTTGGACATTGGCTCCCGCTGATGTCAATCAAAGTCAGTGAGCCAATTAAGGGAGAGAGGGGGCAGGGTCAAACCGCAGCTCCGTGTCTGAATGGACACACAGAGCTCGGGTGCCCCCATAGCAAGCTGCTTACTGTAGGGGCACTCGGCAGGAGGTAGGGGTCAGGAGCGCCAGAGTTTTCCTATAATAATGTATATTGGAAATGTATACGCTCCTATTTGTAGAAGTGTAAATGGGCCCTTAATCTGATTAACCACTCCATTTGTGTAATTGGTATATGTCAGGTTTTAAAGGGATGAGGCGGCAACTTGAGTTGAAACAATGAGAAATTGTTCTGTAATAATCTCCACTAATAACTACTTAAAGGGTAAAAAATAGCAAATAAAAAAATATATATAGCGTATACAATTGAAAGTCATATTGTAATTGAATGTTATTAAAAATTACCTTTTCTTTTTAATCTACAGCTCTGTAATTTTCTGAAAATGCAATGCAATATGGCTACCTGGAGGTATTCTGTACACAGAATGTGTACAGAACGCCCCCCAGAAACAAAATTTCCTCCTTGTGTGATGGGCTTACAAATTTTCCCAGAAGTCTACACTAAGATACAAGTCAGATATCAGGCATCCCCTGCAACAAAAATTTCATTTTTTGGAGATACTCCCAAAATTAAATCACGTCTAAAGGGATGCAGACCCTGCAATTTTCCTCATTAGAGCCCTGCAGGCGCAGCAGCTGATTGATAATTATGAACGATAATTATGAACTTACCACATGGACACAGACAAACACACAGGGATTTCTACAGAATAACAAAAAGTAGGAATCTGCAACAAAGTTTGATAAAATCCTTGCACTGCTCATAGATCACCCAGAAGGGAATGATTCTTCCTCAACAAAAGTGGAGTTACTCTTTAACCACTTCTCCACTGGGCCTATTCTGGCACTTCTCTCCCTCATGTAAAAATCATCGTTTTTTTGCTAGAAAATTAATCAGAACCCCCAAACATTATATATATTTTTTTTAGCAGACACCCTAGGAAATAAAATGCTGGTCATTTATCTTGCACGGTATTTGCGCAATAATTTTTCAAACGCCTTTTTTTTAAAAAAAAAAACGGTTTCACAAATTAAAAAATAACAAAACAGTAAAGTTAGCCCAATTTTTTTGTATAATGTGAAAGATGCTGTTACGCCGAGTAAATAGATACCTAACATGTCATGCTTTAAAATTGCGCACACTCATGGAATGGCGCCACACTTCGGTACTTAAAAATCTCCATAGGCGACGCTTTAATTTTTTTTACAGGTTACTATTTTCAAGTTACAGAGGAGGCCTAGTACTAGAATTGTTGCTCGCACTCTACCGCACGCGGCGATATCTCACATGTGGGGTTTGAACGGCATTTACATATGTGGGTAGGACTTACATGCGTGTTCGCTTCTGAGCGTGAGCTACCGTGGACAGGGGCGTTTTCCTTTTTTTTTTTTTTTTTTTTTTTTTTTACAGAATTTTTTTTATTTTGACACTTTTTTTTTTTTCTTTTTTTATCACTTTTATTCTTATTACAAGGAATGTAAACTTCCCTTGTAATAGGAATCATTGTGACAGGTCCTCTTTATGGAGAGATGCGGGGTCAATAAGACCCCACATCTCTCCTCCAGGCTGGAAAGCATGAGATCGGTGAAAAAAAATTCATTGATCTCATGCTAACAGCCGCAATTGTGGCTTTGTTTACTTCAGGGTACCGGGCGTGACGTCACAATGGGGCATACTTACCCCTCTATCATGGCCTCTAGCAATGCGTACATCCCTATGTGAAAAGCTAACTGTTGGAAACGTGTCTCTGGTTCCTTAGCTGGTTCTATAGAGGTCAAAGGAAAGGATCCATAACAGCACATCATGAAGCAGGGCGGTTTATGGGATGTATTGTGCAAGCAAGGCCAGTACAGAGCAGTTTTTGATGGAAGGATGTAAACATTGTCAGTGGCACACAGATGGTGGTAAATTTGCATTTAACCCTAAATGCCAAACCCTAACATAACTTTTAACTCCTTGAAATCTAACCTTATCCCTTAGCCTTATCACATAATGCAAAATTTACCCCTAACCAACCTCTTAACCTTAAAGCAGAGTTCTGGCGAAAAAAATATATTAAAAGTCAGCAGCTACAAAAACTGCAGCTGCTGACTTTTAATATATGGACACTTACCTGTTCAGGGCAACCGCAATGTCGGCAACCAAAGCCGATCTGTCCCTCGGCTCTCGGGTGGAGGCGCCACCATCTTCGGTAAGGGAATCAGGAAGTAAAGCCTAGCGTGGTCAGGGCATCTCTGTTCTGGATAGCCCCCTGACAATAATATTTACAACAGTTATGATATTGCTTACCGTAATTATTTATTATTAGAACCATGGGCCTGATTCATTACATGCAAACACATTAACCACGAATCATTGCTTTACACACTCTGAAATACATTTTTGTGTATATGATAAGACATCCTGTAGCTTTGTGGCACAGCAATAATGTATTCCTATACCTCCCAATAGGGATGAGCTTCGTGTTCGAGTCGAACATACGTTCGACTCGAACATCGGCTGTTCGATCGTTCGACGAAGATCGAACGATTTGGGCCGTTCGCGCCAAATTCGAGTGACGCGAACGGCCCACAATGCACTACGCCATCGCAGTGTCATCCAGGCGCTGTGATTGGCCAAGCATGCACTGTGACCCCGCATGCTTGGCCAATCACAGCGCCGGCAGCGAGGAGAGCAATGATTGGCCACAGGCAGGATGCCTGTGGCCAATTATTGCTGAGGGTGTTTAGTACACGCCCCACACTATAAAAGGCCGCCAGCACGGCGGCCTAGTGTAGTGTGTTCCGGAGCAGGGATAGAGCAGCATAGGCAGGGACAGTGACTGTTATTTCTTTCTTGCTTAACCTGGATTCCTTTAGTTTAGGGAAAGAGAAGGATAGGTAGGGAGAGTGTCAGTGTGTTTTGTGCTTGTGCTATAGTGTGCTTAAAAAAAACATTTATTCTAGGGACAGAAAACTGTAGGTAGGGACAGTGTCAGTTTCTTTCACTCTGCAAGTCCTTGTTTCCAGGGACCTGGAAGGACAGTGAGTGAATTGTCCTTGTGCTATATTGTGCTTAAAAAAACATTTATTCTAGGGACAGAAAACTGTAGGTAGGGAGAGTGTCAGTTTCTTTCACTCTGCAAGTCCTTGTTTCCAGGGACCTGTAAGGACAGTGAGTGAATTGTCCTTGTGCTATATTGTGATTAAAAAAAACATTTTTTCTAGGGACAGAAAACTGTAGGTAGGGAGAGTGTTTTTTTTCTTTCACTCTGCAAGTCCTTGTTTCCAGGGACCTGGAAGGACAGTGAGTGAATTGTCCTTGTGCTATATTGTGCTTAAAAAAAACATTTTTTCTAGGGACAGAAAACTGTAGGTAGGGAGAGTGTTTTTTTCTTTCACTCTGCAAGTCCTTGTTTCCAGGGACCTGGAAGGACAGTGAGTGAATTGTCCTTGTGCTATATTGTGCTTAAAAAAAAACATTTTTTCTAGGGACAGAAAACTGTAGGTAGGGAGAGTGTTTTTTTTCTTTCACTCTGCAAGTCCTTGTTTCCAGGGACCTCTAAGGACAGTGAGTGAATTGTCCTTGTGCTATATTGTGCTTAAAAAAAACATTTATTCTAGGGACAGAAAACTGTAGGTAGGGAGAGTGTCAGTTTATTTCACTCTGCAAGTCCTTGTTTCCAGGGACCTGGAAGGACAGTGAGTGAATTGTCCTTGTGCTATATTGTGATTAAAAAAAACATTTATTCTAGGGACAGAAAACTGTAGGTAGGGACAGTGTCAGTTTCTTTCACTCTGCAAGTCCTTGTTTCCAGGGACCTGGAAGGACAGTGAGTGAATTGTCCTTGTGCTATATTGTGCTTAAAAAAACATTTATTCTAGGGACAGAAAACTGTAGGTAGGGAGAGTGTCAGTTTCTTTCACTCTGCAAGTCCTTGTTTCCAGGGACCTGTAAGGACAGTGAGTGAATTGTCCTTGTGCTATATTGTGATTAAAAAAAACATTTTTTCTAGGGACAGAAAACTGTAGGTAGGGAGAGTGTTTTTTTTCTTTCACTCTGCAAGTCCTTGTTTCCAGGGACCTGGAAGGACAGTGAGTGAATTGTCCTTGTGCTATATTGTGCTTAAAAAAAACATTTTTTCTAGGGACAGAAAACTGTAGGTAGGGAGAGTGTTTTTTTTCTTTCACTCTGCAAGTCCTTGTTTCCAGGGACCTGGAAGGACAGTGAGTGAATTGTCCTTGTGCTATATTGTGCTTAAAAAAAAACATTTTTTCTAGGGACAGAAAACTGTAGGTAGGGAGAGTGTTTTTTTTCTTTCACTCTGCAAGTCCTTGTTTCCAGGGACCTGTAAGGACAGTGAGTGAATTGTCCTTGTGCTATATTGTGCTTAAAAAAAACATTTATTCTAGGGACAGAAAACTGTAGGTAGGGAGAGTGTCAGTTTATTTCACTCTGCAAGTCCTTGTTTCCAGGGACCTGGAAGGACAGTGAGTGAATTGTCCTTGTGCTATATTGTGATTAAAAAAAACATTTATTCTAGGGACAGAAAACTGTAGGTAGGGACAGTGTCAGTTTCTTTCACTCTGCAAGTCCTTGTTTCCAGGGACCTGGAAGGACAGTGAGTGAATTGTCCTTGTGCTATATTGTGCTTAAAAAAACATTTATTCTAGGGACAGAAAACTGTAGGTAGGGAGAGTGTCAGTTTCTTTCACTCTGCAAGTCCTTGTTTCCAGGGACCTGTAAGGACAGTGAGTGAATTGTCCTTGTGCTATATTGTGATTAAAAAAAACATTTTTTCTAGGGACAGAAAACTGTAGGTAGGGAGAGTGTTTTTTTTCTTTCACTCTGCAAGTCCTTGTTTCCAGGGACCTGGAAGGACAGTGAGTGAATTGTCCTTGTGCTATATTGTGCTTAAAAAAAACATTTATTCTAGGGACAGAAAACTGTAGGTAGGGAGAGTGTCAGTTTATTTCACTCTGCAAGTCCTTGTTTCCAGGGACCTGGAAGGACAGTGAGTGAATTGTCCTTGTGCTATATTGTGATTAAAAAAAACATTTATTCTAGGGACAGAAAACTGTAGGTAGGGACAGTGTCAGTTTCTTTCACTCTGCAAGTCCTTGTTTCCAGGGACCTGGAAGGACAGTGAGTGAATTGTCCTTGTGCTATATTGTGCTTAAAAAAACATTTATTCTAGGGACAGAAAACTGTAGGTAGGGAGAGTGTCAGTTTCTTTCACTCTGCAAGTCCTTGTTTCCAGGGACCTGTAAGGACAGTGAGTGAATTGTCCTTGTGCTATATTGTGATTAAAAAAAACATTTTTTCTAGGGACAGAAAACTGTAGGTAGGGAGAGTGTTTTTTTTCTTTCACTCTGCAAGTCCTTGTTTCCAGGGACCTGGAAGGACAGTGAGTGAATTGTCCTTGTGCTATATTGTGCTTAAAAAAAACATTTTTTCTAGGGACAGAAAACTGTAGGTAGGGAGAGTGTTTTTTTTCTTTCACTCTGCAAGTCCTTGTTTCCAGGGACCTGGAAGGACAGTGAGTGAATTGTCCTTGTGCTATATTGTGCTTAAAAAAAAACATTTTTTCTAGGGACAGAAAACTGTAGGTAGGGAGAGTGTTTTTTTTCTTTCACTCTGCAAGTCCTTGTTTCCAAGGACCTCTAAGGACAGTGAGTGAATTGTCCTTGTGCTATATTGTGCTTAAAAAAAACATTTATTCTAGGGACAGAAAACTGTAGGTAGGGAGAGTGTCAGTTTATTTCACTCTGCAAGTCCTTGTTTCCAGGGACCTGGAAGGACAGTGAGTGAATTGTCCTTGTGCTATATTGTGATTAAAAAAAACATTTTTTCTAGGGACAGAAAACTGTAGGTAGGGAGAGTGTTTTTTTTCTTTCACTCTGCAAGTCCTTGTTTCCAGGGACCTGGAAGGACAGTGAGTGAATTGTCCTTGTGCTATATTGTGCTTAAAAAAAACATTTATTCTAGGGACAGAAAACTGTAGGTAGGGAGAGTGTTTTTTTTCTTTCACTCTGCAAGTCCTTGTTTCCAGGGACCTGGAAGGACAGTGAGTGAATTGTCCTTGTGCTATATTGTGATTAAAAAAAACATTTTTTCTAGGGACAGAAAACTGTAGGTAGGGAGAGTGTTTTTTTTCTTTCACTCTGCAAGTCCTTATTTCCAGGGACCTGTAAGGACAGTGAGTGAATTGTCCTTGTGCTATATTGTGCTTAAAAAAAACATTTATTCTAGGGACAGAAAACTGTAGGTAGGGAGAGTGTTTTTTTTCTTTCACTCTGCAAGTCCTTGTTTCCAGGGACCTGTAAGGACAGTGAGTGAATTGTCCTTGTGCTATATTGTGATTAAAAAAAATATTTTTTCTAGGGACAGAAAACTGTAGGTAGGGAGAGTGTCAGTTTCTTTCACTGTGAAAGTCCTTGTTTCAAGGGACAGAGAAGGACACCTGAAGGTAGCCCTTATTGCTTTTTTCCCATCTCCCTGCAGGCCATCTATTAGAATGTCTGGAAGGCAAACAAGGAGAGGCAGACAGTCAGGAGGCAATAAAAGAGGGCAAGCAGGCTCTGTGTCTGGGGGCAACAGTGCTGGTCGTGGACGCGGTGCATTGTCATCAGCACATGGCCATGGGACACGCTTGTCCTTCTTTTCGGCAGCTGGACATGTTGAGCCACATCATGCCGAAGACTTGGTAGAGTGGATGACCAAGCCCTCCTCCTCCTCCTCATCCTCTCTCACCCAGGCTCAGGGTACTGGAAAAGCAGCTGCCAAAGCGTCGTCTTCCCTGGTATCAATGTCAGACAAATCATCAGTCACTCCTTCCCTAGACCCACCATGTCCTCCTCCTGAGGAGTCCCCCGAACTGTTTCAGCACAGTGTTGGGTACATGCTCCAGGAGGATGCCCAGCGTTTCGAAGGGTCTGATGATGAAACCCAGCTAGAGGAAGGCAGTAGCGTGAGAGCAGACAGAGGGGATGCTCAAGAAGGACACCAATCTGGCAGTCATGTTCCAGCAGCTGCAGCATACTGCCAGATTGGCTCCAGTGATGAGGAGGGAGGGGATGATGAGGTCACTGACTCCACGTGGGTGCCTAATAGGAGAGAGGAGGAGGAGGAGGATGAGGAGGAGGCACATCTCCAACGAGGCAGGATGCCCTTTGGTGGCCAGCGTAAGGGCAGTACACCAACGGAATCACACCGCAGAGCTCCGCCTGTGCAGGGCGCTGCCTCTGCCCGTCATTCAAAAAGTTCTTTGGTGTGGGCCTTTTTTGAGGCTAGTGCATCAGATCGCACAGCTGCTGTTTGCAACATATGTCTCAAGCGTATATCGCGTGGCCAAAACATCAGCCGCTTGGGTACCACATGCCTGACCAGACATATGTTGACCTGCCATGCAGCTCGTTGGCAAGCCTACCTCAAAGACCCACACCAAAGAACAAAGCGGACCTCTCCTTGCACCGCATCAGCTGGGATCTCCAACCCCACTATAACTTCAGTCCTCTCTGAAACATGCACTGAGAGGAATGAAGGTGTAGAATTAGGTGTGTCACAGCCAAGTACTTGCGCCCACTCTGCTAGCAGTACACCGACGTCCGATTCTAGCAGGCAAATTTCCCTGCCCCAGCTGCTGGACCGTCGAAAGAAGTTCACTCCCAGCCATCCACATGCCCAGCGGTTGAATGCTAGCTTGGCTAAATTGCTAGCGCTTCAACTGCTGCCTTTTCAGTTGGTAGACTCGGCCCCCTTCCGTGAGTTTGTGCAATGTGCGGTTCCTCAGTGGCAGGTTCCCAAACGCCACTTTTTCTCACGGAAGGCTATTCCGGCTCTCTACCGGCATGTGGAAGGCAATGTCTTGGCCTCGCTGGACAGGGCGGTCAGCGGTAAGGTGCATATTACCGCTGACTCATGGTCCAGCAGGCATGGACAGGGACGTTACCTTTCTTTCACGGCCCATTGGGTCACTCTTTTGGCAGCTGGGAAGGATTCAGGACAAGGTGCAGTAGTGTTGGAGGTTGTCCCACCGCCACGCCTCCAAAATGCTACTACTGGTTGTGACACACCTCTCTCCTCCACCCCCTCCTCTTCTTCTTCCTCCATGGCCTCTTCCTGTGGTTTGTCCTATGAACCAGCGGTGCTCCGTAGCCATTCACGGGGCTACGCAAGTACGCAGGCAAAAAGATGCCATGCCGTGCTTGCGCTGGTGTGTTTGGGGGACAGAAGCCACACTGGGGCAGAGGTCCTGTCTGCTCTGCAGGGCCAGGCCGAGAGGTGGTTGACGCCACGCCAGCTTAAGCCAGGAATGGTGGTTTGCGACAATGGCACCAACCTCCTCTCCGCCCTCCGACAGGGACAACTGACCCATGTGCCCTGTGTGGCTCACGTCCTTAACCTGGTGGTGCAGCGCTTCTTGGGCAGGTACCCGGGCTTACAGGATGTCCTGAGGCAGGCCAGGAAAGTCTGTGTGCATTTCCGCAGATCTTATAATGCCAGTGCTCGCCTGGCTGAGCTGCAAAAGGAGTTGAACCTGCCCAAGAACCGCCTTATATGTGACATGCCCACCAGGTGGAACTCAACGTTGGCCATGCTGCAGCGGCTGCACACGTAGCAGAGGGCCATCAATGAGTACCTGTGCGACTACGGCACCAGGACAGGGTCAGGGGAGCTTGGTTTTTTTTTCTCCACGCCAGTGGGGCATGATCAGGGATGCATGCACTGTCCTGGCACCATTTGAGGAGGCCACGAGGATGGTGAGCAGTGACAGTGCATGCATCAGTGACACTGTACCTCTTGTCCACCTGTTGGAGCACACGCTGCGTGGAATAATGGACAGGGCACTTGAGGCAGAACAGAGGCAGGAAGAGGAGGACTTCCTTGCCTCTCAAGGCCCCCTTTACCCAGACAGTGTTCCTTCTGTCCCACCCATCGCACAGGAAGAGGAGGAGGAGGAGGAGGAGGAGGAGGATTGTGTCAGCATGGAGGTGGAGGCTGGCACTCAGCATCATCAGCAGCAGTCTTTTAGGGATGATTTACAGTCCCAAGAAACCAGTGGACTTGTACGTGGCTGGGAGGAGGTGGCTGCGGATCATGTCGTCCTTAGTGACCCAGAGGACTCCGGAGCGAATGCCTCAGCAAACCTACGCTGCATGGCCTCCCTGATCCTGCAAAGTCTGCGGAAGGATCCTCGTATTCTTCGGATCAAGGAGAGGGACCATTACTGGCTGGCCACTCTCCTTGATCCACGGTACAAGGGTAAGGTTGCGGACCTTATGTTACCGTCGCAGAGGGAGCAGAGGATGAGACAACTCCGGGAGGCCTTGCAGAAAGGTCTGTGCAACGCGTTCCCAGAGACTGGGAGGTTGCAAACTCCTGGTCCTGGACAACGAGTTGCTGAGGCTTCGGCCAGTCAAAGAAGGAGCGGTGGGGAAGGTGGCCGTCTGACCGATGCGTTCAGACAATTCTTTAGTCCGCAGCCCCAAAGTATGATCGGTTCCAGCAACCATCGCCAGCGTCTGATAAACATGGTGCAGGAATATCTAGGGGCAAGGTCAGACTTGGACACCTTCCCCACCGAAAATCCTCTGGCTTACTGGGTCTTGAGGATGGATCACTGGCCAGAGCTTGCACAGTATGCAATTGAGCTACTGGCCTGTCCTGCATCCAGCGTTCTTTCGGAACGCACATTCAGTGCTGCTGGAGGATTTGTCACGGATCACAGGGTGCGCCTGTCCACCGACTCGGTTGATCGACTGACTTTCATCAAGATGAACCAGTCTTGGATCACCACCAGCTACCACACACCTGATGCTGATATAACAGACTAATTGATTTTAACATGTCACATCCCTTCAAGACTGATGCTGATGCTGAGTGCCTGTGCTGTTATGTTGACTGGCTATCCTCCTCCTCCGAGTCCTCAATGATACGATTGATGATGATAGCTTGTAAGATCATTTTTGTTTATGGGTGCCGCCACCAGTGCCTAACGCCCAATTTTTCAGCCCCTGTTTAACAGGGGCGTGTAATTACAATTTTTGAAGCAATACTTTGCAACAGGGCTCATTGCTGTGCTCCAAGTACAGTATCTGTGAGGAGTTGCAGTGTTGTGCCACCAGTGCCTAAGGCCCAATTTTTCAGCCCCTGTTTAACAGGGGCGTGTCATTACAATTTTTGAAGCAATACTTTGCAACAGGGCTCATTGCTGTGCTCCAAGTACAGTATCTGTGAGGAGTTGCAGTGTTGTGCCACCAGTGCCTAAGGCCCAATTTTTCAGCCCCTGTTTAACAGGGGCGTGTCATTACAATTTTTGAAGCAATACTTTGCAACAGGGCTCATTGCTGTGCTCCAAGTACAGTATCTGTGAGGGGTTGCAGTGTTGTGCCACCAGTGCCTAAGGCCCAATTTTTCAGCCCCTGTTCAACAGGGGCATGTAATTACAATTCTTGATCTAATAATTCACAGCAGGGCCCATTGCTGCACCCACCAAGAGTAACTGTCAGGGCTTACAGTGTTGTGGCACCAGCACCACCATCAAAGGCCCAATTTTTACTACCACTGTTCAACAATTATATGTATTTAAAATTCCTGATATAATAGTTGACAGCAGGGCGTTCCAGCACCAACCAAGAGTAACTGTGAGTGCTTACAGTGTTGTGCCAACACCAACAACTAAGGGGCCTATTTCTGCAGAGTATATACGGCAGGTCCCTACTTTCAAACATCCAACTTACAAACGACTCCTACTTGCAAACGCAAGAAGACAACAGGAAGTGAGAGGAAATCTACCACTAGGAAGGAAAATTCTCTCCTGTAAGAATAAATATGGGAGAAAGGTGTCTCCTCTGTACTGATGCTTTATCAGCAATCCTTGTTTCAAGAAAAACACCACATTTCAAAAACAGTTGTCATTGGGACGGAAAGTGAGGTGAAATGTTCTGAACAGGGGCACAGACAGCAAAACAAATGTTACAGGGGTGATAACCCTTACCTATGTTTTCCAAAAAGTTTAAAAATAGATTTTTGGTCTGGAGCTACACTTCAACAATGTACCTGTTCAAAATTACAAACAGATTCTACATAAGAACAAACCTACAGTCCCTGTCTTGTATGCACCGCCTGTATAGGGCTGTTCAGAGTATATAGGGCCTTTTTTATTTTATGTGCGGGGTTCCCCTTAATATCCATACAAGACCCAAAGGGGCTGGTAATGGGCTGGGGTAGGGGGGGGGGGGTCATGGGGTAGCTATGCCATTTTTCTTAAAGAATTTCATCCATATTACCGGGACCAGACATTACATTAAAGCCGCAAGCAGTTTTAAATGGCTTTTTTTTCCTTTAGAAGTGTCATTTTGTGCAGGGACAGTTCTAAACACGGGAAACACGTGGCACTTCACAGGCATACTTTAGACACCCCCCAGGTACGATATTTAAAGGAATATTTGACTTTTTTTTTTTCACTTTATGCATCATTAAAATGACTGCTCCCGAAAAACGACCGTTTTTAAAACTTCTTTTTGCATTGATACATGTCCCCTGGTGCAGAACCCGGGTTCCCAAACCCTTTTTAGGACAATAACATGCATAATAGTTGTTATAATTAGCACTTTAGAATTCGAACGTTCGCATCCATTGTATTTAATAGGGTTCTAATGTTCGTTCGAACTTTCGGTCCGTTCGCGGGTTCTGGTGCGAACCGAACCCGGGGGTGTTCGGCTCATCACTACCTCCAACTGTGCCTGATTTGGAGGGATCTCATTTGGAGCCAAATCCCTCTGTCCCGATTTTCCTCCTCAGCTGTCCCTCTTATTGGTCTTATGTACAAGTATCTATGAAAATAGAATAAGGAAGTACCAAAAGTGTTCTTCTGCATTAAACGCTTCATCCTATCTCTGAATTATCTTGTTTGCTATTTGAAAAGTTTGTATAAAGAAAGATTATTGCTGTAAAAAAAGAATTCTGGGTTCAACCAACCATTTTTGAAACATAAATTCTTAATGGTCTACATAACTAGGGGTGCGACAGATACATGTCCATTATCTTAATACATTATGCTAGCATGTATTCCTCTTTTTCAGCTCAGATGGGAGATATGGATTTGCTTCTGCAGAACCGGATTTTTGTAAATGCCCCATAAACTATGACCTTCTGCAGAATGAATACTCTTTATTTATTTTAATCTACATCCAAATCCTTGTGGAATACACTATTACTAGACACACAGTACACTACGTCCACAGAGATCTGAGATCTTGGCCCTCCTGTCCGCAGGATTCCTGAGATTTTTAGTGCTGCTATATCTAGACCATTTAACCTCATGCTGTCTTTGTTTACTTAATGGTCTTCTTTTATATTGTACATCTAAAAAGCTATGAAGGGTGCTGCAAGCTTTGAGATAAGCCATTGAAGTCCATTTTATAAAACTTTCTTTGGACAGTTTAAATGTTTAACCAAAATACACGCTTATTGTCTACTCTTGCCCTCCACATAAACCATAAGATTTTTTGGCAAGTTGATTGGTGTATATTTCTATACACCAGACAGACATAAATCTTGAAGTCCTTATCATAGCCATCCAGCAGCACTGGGTGATCCATACAAAAACATACAGGCTACCTCTGGGTATGTTTCTTACATGGGTGAATGGAGTCATCCTTACCTGTCTCCGCTCTTATGATAACTCTGGATAAAGCGTTTAAAGATATGGATGTTAAACCAAAGGCTTTTGATAGTCATACTGATTTCTGTTTTTCTTTTAGACCCCTTTCACACTGGAGCGTATTGCAGGCGCTATAGCGTTAAAAATAGCACCTGCAATCCGCCCTTAAAAAGCTGCACCATTCACCCCAGTGTGAAAGCCCGGGGGCTTTCACACTGGAGCGGTGCGCTAGCAGGACGGTAAAAAAAGTCCTGCTAGCCGCATCTTTGGAGCGGAGAAGGAGCGGTGTGTTTACCGCTCCTCCACTGCTGCTACCAATTGAAATCAATGGGATAGCGCGGTTATACCGCCCACAATGCGCTGCTTCAGCAGCGCATTGTAGGCGGTTCTAACCCTTTCTCGGCCACTAGCGGGGGTAAAACCGCCCCACTATCGGCTGAAATGCGCCGCAAATACCCCCATAGTGTCGGCGGTAAAAATAGTGGGTGTTTTACCGCCGACGCTATGGGCGCCTCAGTGTAAAAGGGGTCTTAAGGTAGCTGGCTCATCAGGTGATCACAAGTCAGTCACATCTTCTGCAGGGTTGTATGCACTTTTAAGGGGCCACAGCAGGGCCCCTATATTATGGTAATAAAGGATATGCCCACAAGATTTAATGAAGGTACAACATTTAGCAACTCACATGGTTGATGATTAAAAGAGGCACATCTAAGTGTGCAGGAATCCGGGGTAAAGCTGTCCACATAGACCATCCTCCGCACCACCAGCTCTCACTGCTGTCAGTCTGCAATTGTGACCGGAAAGACTACCCTGCAGTAGAGCGATCTGAAAGTGAGGCTTGAATAGATCGTGGAGCGCAGCATGGAAGGGATGACATTGATGGCGGTGCGGAGGATGGTCTATGTGGACAGCTTTACCATGGATTCCTGCATACTAATGCAGTGTACACACGATCGGTTTTACCAATGGAAAACAGTCCGATGGACTTTTTTCATCGGACAAACCGATCATGTATGGGCCCCATCGGTCTTTTTTCCATCGGTGATTAAAAATAGAACATGTTTTAAATTTATCCAATGGAAAAAAAAAACAATAGCACATTCCGATCGTCTGTGTGGAACTCCATCTGAGAAAAAACCCACGCATGCTCAGAATCAAGTCGACGCATGCTCAGAAGCATTGAACTTAATTTTTCTCGGCTCGTCGGAGTGTTTTACGTCACGGCGTTTGGGACGGTCGGATTTTTGACTGATGGTGTGTAGGCAAGACTGATGGAAGTCAGCTTCATCGGAAATCCGATGGAAAAATCTATCGGATTTTATTCCATCGGAAATCCGGTTTGTGTGAACAGGGCTTTAGATGTGCCTCTTTTATTCATCAAGCATGTGAGTTGCTAAATGTTGTACCTTAATTAAATGTAACCATATTGCTATACTTAGAAGAGCCTCTCTTCTCTTTTATACTTAGTTGTGACTTGACGCTACTTGTATATCAAGACATCGCTCTTTTATCAAGTCAAAATTTATAAAAAAAGATTTGCTTGTCTTGCAAAACACTCTCAGACCAATCCAAGGTTTTACTGTATATATGAAAGCGGAACCAAAATATTTGACTAGTGTATAGTAAAATTAGTTCA
The DNA here is from genome assembly GCA_029206835.1 of Rana muscosa. NCBI lineage: Eukaryota > Metazoa > Chordata > Amphibia > Anura > Ranidae > Rana > Rana muscosa. The sequence goes on along the minus strand of CM055118.1, from coordinate 499,152,803 downwards.
TTACAGTAACTCCCTTAGCGGTATTCCCAAGTCTGGCTCAGGGTGAGTTTTACATACCAAAAGCGGTGACCCCGAGCCAGACTCGGGATCGCATCGCAGTATCCAGGGAGAGTTACTTACCTTGTTCCCTGGATCCAGCGATGTCTCCCCGCTGTGTCTGCGAGCCGTGTCTCGCTCAATTCACACTGCCGAGTGTCGAGCTCTGTCCCCTGCGACGTTGCGATGCACGGGGACGGAGTTCGGCGCCAAATTCAAAAAGTAAAAAAGACAGTATAGATACAGTATACTGTATCAAATAATTACACATCCCCTTTGTCCCTAGTGGTCTGTCCAGTGTCCTGCATGCAGTTTTATATTATATATATATATACTGTTCTTTCTGCCTGGAAACTGGAGATTGTCCATAGCAACCAAAAAGTGTCCCTTTATGTCAAAAGTGTATTTAGACCAGCTAGAAAACAGCGATAATAAATTAGAATCACTTGCAGAATTGAGCGATAGCGATTTGTGGGGAAATTCGTCATCAAACACTAACTCTAATGACAGCGACAATTCTGCAACTGAGCAAATTTCAGTGTTTTTGATTTGATTACATTAGTGAATAATTTTTACTATTTGTTATAATTATTTATAGTTATTTATTATATTATAATTTATGATTTTGTGTTTCAAACTTTATCATACCCGGGATGTCTACTAGACTCTTGTTTGGTCAGGTTTAAGTAAGTAATTACTAAGAATTGCAGGCCTACAATACATAACACCAAATTTCCATGCAAAATAATTGTACCGCTTTTGGTACAAAATTCCAGACAGAATCATACCGCCAGGGAGGTTAAAAAGGATTAAAAGCATTCATACAGTATGTGCCAATATACCATAGCGCCAATCGGGACACACATACCCATCAGTAGTAAGTGCAATACAAGGTGACCTCAGCCTGTCTGGCTCCACCCCAACATGTTTCATCAAATGGTGATGTCCTGAAGGGTTTCGGTATTTAGGCTGGGTTCACACTGATACGACACGACATTCATCCGACTTTCATCCTACTTTGCTCTGCGACATCAGTCCTACATTGATCCTACATTGGTCCGACATCCATCCAACATTCATGAACAGGATACTACTTTGATCCGACTTTGTGCTAGTCTGACTTGTCCTTTGACCAATCAAAACAATCCCAGGGTGAGATAAATTCCTTTTACTGCTGTAAAGTCATGTCGTATAGTGTGAACCCAGCCGTAATCACCATGTCAGATGTCAAATGTCGGATGGTTAGGACAAGGATCCTACTTTGATCCGACTTCAATGATATTCAATGGGCTGAAGTAGGATCAAAGTAGTACAGGGAGCATTTTCAAAGTCGGACCGACTTGTGTCGGACCAGTTAAGACGACTCTCATAGGGAAACATTGATTTTCACACGTCATGCGACATGAGCTCCCAATGTCGGAGCGTTTGTTGGACCAGTGTGAACCAGGCCTCAAAGTCTTTAGCATGGCTGTTTTAATTACTTGTGATATCAGTTGTCAAATGCCAGTGAATAAGCTATTTGTACCTTTCTAAGAATACATCTTCTGCAAAGAGGTTTTAATGTTGGCATAGGCATCTTGATTGCACTTGATAAAACTTGGTAGCTTATCTCTAGATAGACATTCATGGTATACTTTTTTTATTGGCTTTAAAAAGTCCTATAATGTCTTCATTGTTCAATTAGTTGATACAGGTGTCATTTTATTGAGAATAGCCTGTCAGGATTAAGCTCAGTGAATTATTACATTGGTCAAAACGTTAAAGCTGTTTAATGTTGGGAGACAGCTAAAGTTACCAGCTACAGGTTGGGTAAAATCTACCCGATCATGATTCTCAGTTACAGTAATAACAAAGTCTATTTATTCCAGATGTTAGCACATTTATTGAAGAGTCAAGCATCTCTGTGGCAGCACACAACATCTTTCACTCTAGTCTTGTTTTGAGATGTTAACCTTACTGAAAGGCCAATGTCATTCAGATCTGCACATCAATACCTTTCTGGCCGTGTACTTAAGTTCATGTTTTTACTATGCATTTTTCTTCATTTACTTAAAGGTTAGTCCATGTTTTTAAAACCGCTTTCAACAGAACCCGTAACAGAATCTGACCGAAAGTAATACCCAATTTCTGTACGCTATTATTATGTACTTAGAGTTATATTTTACATGCTAAAAGCAACAACCAGCTTTTTTGCTTGACCTCTAACTTGTTTTTACTAACCATTTTTCAACTCAGTTCATAATGATTGAAAGTTGACTAAAAGAAACACACAAGTAAAAAAATCGTAGTTTCATATTTTAGTGGGAGATGACTGCCTTTTAATCTGCTGGAAAGACAGCTAAACCTGTCTCAGCCTACACATTTCTATAATATGCTTTGGAGGTTTCCCATTTCATGTCGTCACAAACACCTGTAGACAAACGTTTTCTATGACATTACCCATTTTCTTGCATGATGCGTGAGATACTATATATACAGAGTGTGTGTGTATATACCGTATATACTCGAGTATAAGCCGAGTTTTTCAGCACATTTTTTTGTGTTGAAAATGCCCCCCTCGGCTTATACTCGAGTCACCTTTTTGTGCCTGATCTCCCGGACTTTGAGGACCCGGTACCGATACTTCTTCTACAAGTGTGCAAAGTTTGTTGTCCGGGGGACCTACGGCCGGGGAGCACAGATTTTTCAAACCGGGCACCCCTTCCATAGACTCCCATGTTAAACGGTAATTTCTCCAGTAACTTTGGGGACCCGGTACACATGTAGCCCCATGTTTCCTCTACAAGTGTGCAAAGTTTGTTGTCTGGAGGACTTACGGCCGGGGAGCACCGATTTTTCAAAGCCATGCACCCCTTCCATATACTCCCATGTTAAACGTCAGTCTAGTCATGGACACAGTGAGGCATGGGCACAGTGAGGCATGGGCACAGTGAGGCATGGACACAGTGAGGCATGCACATGGACACAGTGAGGCACAGTGAAGCATGCAGATGGACACCCTAGGCTTATACTCGAGTCAATACGTTTTCCCAGTTTTTTGTGGTAAAATTAGGTGCCTCGGCTTATATTCAGGTCGGCTTATACTCAAGTATATACGGTATTTATATATATATATATATATATATATATATATATATATATATAATTTTCTTAATAGAGTAAATGGAACCTCTTGTATTTTGAAATTTAAGCATTTCTTAGGGCTTCCTAAACTGGAACTTTATCCATAACAACTTGATAAAAAATAATGTTCTTTAGCAAGGAACATACATTCCACATTGATAATTATGCCAATGAATGTGTGCTGTAAATTGCCTCCAGCATTGCTCTTCTTGCTAGAGGCTGCCATTTTGCTGAAGTCCAGAGCTCCTGAAGAGCAGTAAATCATACAGCGGAACTAAACCCCTTTGATTTAACGGTTTCAAAATACTGGAACATTCCTGTAATGTTGGGGTTGCTAACTGTCACATTTGCTTGTGTCCTCAGCCAAACTGTCAAACTATCGAATGGCTGGTGTCATAACTGATCACGTGTGCAGCACAATGGCAGTTGCAGATCAAACAGAAGCAGCTTTCTTGGCTGTAAGGCCCCTTTCACACTGGGGCGGTTTGCAGGCGCTATTTTGCTAAAAATAGCGCCTGCAAACTGAGCCTAAACAGCGGCTCCTTTCTCTCCAATGTGAAACCCCCGAGGGCTTTCACACTGGAGCGGTGCGCTAGCAGGACGGTTTGCGGGTGGTATTAACCCTTTTTTGGCCGCTAGCAGGGGTTAAAACCGCACCGCTAGCGGCCGAATACCTCTGCAATCGCGACGGTATAGCGCCGCTAAAAATAGCGGCGCTATACCGCCACTGCCCCCATTGCCCCAGTGTGAAACCGGCCTAAAGGATAGGAGGGTTTCATTTCTCTTTAAGCCTAGGTTCACACTGATGCGATGCTGGAACCAGAGCGATTACAGCGCTGGTTCCTGCATCGCATCTCTCCCGCAGGCAGTTCACACTGTGATCGCACTGGTGTGAACCTGGGCTAAGGCTGCAAGCAGATCGGCCTCTACAAATCTGGCACAGTGCCTAAAAATGGATAGTAATAGAGAGCAACTGAGCATGTGCAGAGATAGTGTATTACTGGATTTTAAACAACACAGGCACTTATTTTGGATGTTTTACATTGCTATATCTGCAAAAGGGTCCAGCCTGAAATTATCTAGCGGAACTTAATTTTCTAACTCAAGTTCCACTTTTATTTTGCAGGACTGTCCTTCTGATGTTGGAGACTTCAGGGCCCAGCAGTGTTCCGCACACAATGATGTAAAGTACCAGGGGCAGTATTATGAATGGCAGCCAGTATATAATGATGCCACAGCTTCCTGTGCTCTGAAGTGTCAAGCGGTGGGGAAAAACCTAGTTGTCGAACTTGCTCCAAAAGTTCTAGATGGTACCCGGTGTAACACAGACTCTGCAGATATGTGCATCAGCGGTATTTGCCAGGTACGTTTTTCATTTGAAGAAGACAGGATTGTGTGCATCCAGCAAAGTTATTCTTGCAGCTATGATCACAGATTACATTCTACAAATATTTGTATTATTTATTTATTACAAGTACTTATATAGCACTGTTAATTTAGTTAATTTAGTGATTCACGTATATATTGTACATTCAAATCAGCCCCTGCCCTCAAGGAGCTTACAATCCAGTGGCGGCTGGTGATTTTTTTTGGGGGGGGGGGGGGCGGCAAACAATCCACCCGCCGCCATAACCCCCCCTTTTGTCGCAGGGGTCACGGCGGCACCCCCTGTCTGTCAGTCAGTCAGGGCCCCGCACTTACCCCATCTCATGGGCAGCAGGTGGCGACTTCTCTCTCCTCCTCCTGGCGGCCAAACCGATCGGCCAACCTTTTGGCAAATCGGATGACAGGTCTCATGATTAGCTTCCTGATTGTCCGGGAGGAGAATCAGTGTTACAATAGTGAATATTCATTCGCTATTGTCACACAAGTAGGTGGGCTTCAGGCGCAGTGCTCTGCACCCCGAGCCCACCCTTTTCTTTCTCGTACATCACGGGACACAGAGCGACATAGTCATTACTAATGGGTTATATAGATACCTTCAGGTGCTGGCACTGGCAACTTCCAAAACCGGAAGTACCCTCCCCTATATAAGCCCCTCCCATCCGGGAGCACCTCAGTTTTTTGCCAGTGTCTAAGGTGTTGGCCAAGAAGAAACATGTGTTTTTCACTGAGCTTGCGTACAGGTTCTTTTGGGCCTCAGTAAGCTATTCCGGATCCGACCAAAAAAGCTTCATAGCTAAACGGTCGGTACCCGGGCCTTGCAAGAGAAGAGCAAGGTTTTGCCTGTAATGCCTCTCTTAGGAGGGCTGGACCCTGGGATCCAGAGCTCTGGTCATACCCACGACCAAGATGTTTTCTGTGCAGGGTGCTATACAGGTCCAGGGGAGTGGAATCCTTGGGAACCCGGTCCCTGAAGGTTTGATTACAATGCCTGCCGTGATAGGTGAAGTTTGGGCTTCTGTGGACCAAACAGAGTCCTGCGGCGAGGAAAAGGTAAGTGGGGGCCCTCGGGAACTTGGTTCTATTGAGGGACCCCCAAGCCTATTTTGTCTTTCTGCCTGTTACCTAAGGTATTCCCGCTAATATTCTGTGCATGCCTGTTACTACTGAGAAAATGTAAAAATTTTAATAGAAGGCAAGAAAAAAAAAAAAAAAATGTAAGACCGCGGTACCTGTGTTAGACACTAGAGGCCGCTATGGTTCTTTTTCTTGTAATGTGGATTTTTTTCTTCCAGAATCAAATCCAGGCAGTTGGTATGTTCTCTGCTGGGAAGCTGTCTCCTCTGCCCTGTTGCTGCGCTCATCCATCCCCGGGCCCTGCGGCAAAGGGACCCTGGCTCCCATCTAGCTCCTTATTGTTTTCAAAAAAGGCGCCGAAGGCGCACGTGCCCGCGCGCGTGCGCGGGCACGCGCCTCTATATATAGAGGCGATCTGGAAAAGGGGCGGAGCGGGTGGATGACGCTCAGGTGTGCGCCGCGGCGCTACTGCGCATGTGCGGGCGTCCAGCGTGTTTTAAAGCACATTATAGCTGGCTATTGAAGTGCACAGACAGAGCTAGCAACAGTATAAAGGCACACAGAGGCGGTTGATGCAGGCATCCCCTAGAAAGGCACTTTAGTAGACACCAACTGTGATATAGCAGCAATTGTGCTAGACTATTCTCAGTAAAAGTGGTGTATTACGGCTGGAATACCTCAGCTTTAGGCTTAGGAATATGCCGTCCAGAAGCTCCGGAACTGAATCTTCCAGGAAGCGAAGGGGGTCTCATCGGGCTCTGAGGATCTTGGGCATGCTTCTGCTGCACCAGTCTCCCCTGAAGTTCAGAGGTAAGTGACCGTAGAGACCCCGCAGGGGTACTTGGTACTGTGGCTGTCCTCAGTTCACCTGCTCCTGTGTATGTAACAGAGGAGGTTTTTTCCTCAGCTCTGGGAGGATTAGAGAGAGATTGTCAACATTGATCGCTGCCTCCCTGTCAGGGAAAGCACGCCCGATCTCCGTCTCCTCCTTCAGAGTGCCTGTTAGCAGAGCAACAGTCCCATACAGGGATCGACCTGCCTGAAGGGGATCAGGATGAGGTTGATTCTGTTATAGAGGAATCAACAGTGGGGGAACCTTTTCTCAGCATCTCAAGCTGAAAGATTATGGGTTCAGTCTCTGACTAACATGGTCCAATCAGCATTTAAAAATGAACCTTGCGGAACCATCAACCACTACTGTATCCTCGTTGGGGTCGCTAGAAGCCCCCAGACTGTCTGTTCTTTTCCACTTCACCCTTTACTGAAAGGGCTCATTTACCAGGATTGGGAACGTCCTGAGAAAATATTTATTCCCCCAAGAGATTTCCGGTGGTCTATCCCATGGAGGATAAGTTCATCAAAAAATGGAAGGTCCCTACAGTGGACGCAGCCATCTCTTGTATGTATAAATCACTGACATGTCCAGTGGATAATGTCCAAATGTTCAAGAACCCAATAGATAAAAGATTGGAGTCCTTATGAAAGTCTGCTTCTTTCTACAGCAAGCTTGGTGACACAACCAGCAGTGAGGTCTGCTAAGCAGTGAAGGATCAGTTGAAACAGGTCTTGAGGGACTTGACAGATCAGCAGGCCTTGCCCTAGCTGATCTACCTAGAGCCTTAGGCTTTGCGGTTGACGCCATAAAGGATTCAGTCCATCAGGCCTCCCGCCTTACGCTGTCTATAGTACATATGCGTAGGCTTCTATGGCTCAAAAACTGGTCTGCTGAAGCTCCCTGTATAGAATGGCTGGTTAGCGTCCCATTTCATGGTGAACGCTTATTCAGGGAAAACCTGGACAAATCTATCCAGAAAATTTCCAGCGGTAAAAATACGCTCTTACCGGTTAAAAACAGAGTTAGAGGTCCCTCTTTAAGAGGCCTGCTTCTCCAGTCCCTGGGGCATCCGCTGTGTAACAGTTCCGACGGCCTCCTCGGTCAATTCCCGGGGGTAAAAAACAGGGACAATAGCAGGGTAATGAGAAACCCTGGGTCAGGGGAGGTAGAAAACCTCCCCCAAAGTTAAATTCATTGAAGGGTTGCCCCCACTCAGTCGGGTGGGGGGAGGACTCCAGTTGTTCGCAAGAGACCTGGCGGGACACGATCAAAACAGATAGGTGCTCTCCGCAGTATGTTTGGGATACAGTTTGGAGTTAAGACTCTCCTCCTTCCCATTTTTGAGGTCAAACGTGCCAAGGGATCCCCGGAAGAGAGTCCCTCCTGTTGGCACTAGAACAACTATTGCTCCAAGGAGTAATTATGGAGGTTCCCCTGGAAGAATGAGGGTTCGGGTTTTACTCAAACCTCTTTACAGTCCCGAAGCAAACGCGAACGGGAGGCCCATATTAATTCTAAAAGGGCTATACAAATTCCTGTATATCAGGACTTTCCGATGGAGTCGATCCGATCGGTGGCCACTGCCCTACAAGGGGAGGATTGGTTAGCCGCGATCGACATCAAAGATGCTTATTTGCACATTCCCATCTTTCCAGTCCACCAAAAATTTCTACGCTTTGCAGTAGAAGGGCGCCATTTTCAGTTCAGAGCCTTACCCTTCGGTTTGGCCACAGCACCACGAGTGTTTACAAAAATTCTGGCCCTTTATTGGCCAATCTAAGAACACAAGGTGTAATGATAATGGCATATCTAGATGACTTGTTGCTGATAGACCACTCAGTGAAAAAACTAGACGTGGTCGTTCACAAGACAATCAAGTATCTGGAATCTCACGGTTAGATTATCAACCGAGAAAAGTCAGCCCTAAAAACCATTTAAAAGTCTGGAATACTTGGGGCTAAGGTTGGATTCAGGCCAGAGAAAAATATTCTTGCCTCGAGGAAAGGTGTTGTCTTTGAAAGATTTGATCCACTTAGTGGGTACAAAAAAGACAGCCGTCCATACGCCTGTGCATGAGGCTGCTGGGAAAAATGGTGGCATCATTCGAAGCAGTACCCTACGGTCAATTCCATTCAAGGAATTTGCAAGGGGCCATACTGTCAGCCTGGAATAACAAAGTTCAGGCCCTAGACTTACAATGTCCTTGTCCCCTTCCGTTCGCAAGAGCCTCCGTTGGTGGTTGGTTCCCCAGAATCTGGAAAAAGGGAAATCCTTCAGTCCGATTTCTTAGAAGGTGGTCACTACAGATGCCAGCCTTATAGGCTGGGGAGCAGTACTGGAGCAATGGTCTCTCCAGGGCAGATGGTCGGATGCAGAAAAGGCCCTGCCCATCAATCTCTTAGAGATACGAGCAGCCCGGTATGCCCTAGTAGCATGGACATCCAAACTCCAAGGGTCCCCTGTCAGAATTCAATCAGACAATGCCACAGCAGTGGCATATATCAATCATCAGGGGGGCACCAGGAGTCGTGCAGCCCAGAGGGAAGTAAATTACATCCTGAAATGGGCAGAAAGATATGTCCCAGCCATATCTGCGGTATTCATTCCAGGAGTGGAGAATTGGAAGGCGGACTTTCTAAGTCGCCAGCAATTATGCCCAGAGGAATGGTCCCTTCACCCCCGAGGTTTTCTGGACAATATGTCAGCGGTGGGGAACATCGGATGTAGATCTTCTAGCATCCAGATTCAACGCAAAGGTGGACAGGTTTGTCTCTCGGACAAGGGATCCCCTAGCTTGCAGCTCGGATGCCCTAGTGTTCCCTTGGGATCAGTTCAAGCTGATATATGCATTCACACCGCCACAATGGTTACCTCGATTACTCCGCAGAATCAGGGTAGAAAAGAAACCAGTGATTCTGGTGGCTCCAGCGTGGCCCCGAAGAGCGTGGTACGCGGAGATTGTAAAATGTCAGTGGGGAGTCCTTGGATTCTCCCACGTCGTCCGGACCTGCTTTCGCAAGGACCGATATACCACCCTTCCTTACCAGCCCTAGGTTTGACGGCCTGGCGATTGAAGCCCACATTCTAAAAAAGAGAGGGCTCTCTAATCCTGTGGTATCTACCATGATCAATGCCAGGAAGCCGGTATCCAGGCAGATCTACTATAGAATCTGGAAGGCGTACATCGCAAGGTGTGAGGCCAAGAAATGGCATCCACATAAGTACGTAATAGGTAGGAGTCTGGACTTCCTACAGTGGGCTGTAGATAGGAAGCTTGCCTTGAGTACTATCAAAGGTCAGTTTTCGGCCTTGTCAATATTTTTTCAAAGGCCCTTGGCTTCGCATTCACTAGTCAAAGCCTTTAGATAAGGAGTGATGCGTATTAGTCCTCCGGTTAATATTCCCATATGTCCATGGGATCTAAACCTGGTTCTGTCGGTTCTACAGAAACAACCATTTGAACCATTACAGCATATTTCCTTGGTTCTTCTCACCAGGAAATTGTTTTTTCTAGTAGCCATTTGTTCGGCTAAAAGAGTGTCGGAATTAGCAGCTATGTCCTGTAGGGAGCCATATCTGGTTATCCATAAGGACAGAGTAGTGTTACGTCCTCATCCAGCCTTTCTTCCTAAGGTGGTATCAAGGTTTTCATTTGAACCAAGATGTGGTTCTGCCTTCTTTTTTCCCCAAACCTAGTTCGGTAGAGGAAAAGTTATTGCATTCTTTGGATGTAGTAAGAGCAGTTAAAGCTTATCTAAAAGCCACTGCTCAGATTCGCAGAACGGATACTTTGTTTATTCTGCCGGAAGGCCCCAGAAAGGGTCAGGCAGCGTCAAAATCTACTTTAGCCAAGTGGATTCAACAGGTCATTATGCAAGCCTATGGCTTGAGAAGGAGACCGCCTCCGTTCAAAGTTAGGGCGCACTCCACGAGAGCAGTTGGAACTTCATGGGCAGCGCATCACCAGGCCTCCCTGGCTCAAATCTGTAAGGCCGCAACATGGTCTTCAGTACACATGTTTACTAGGTCTACCAGGTGGACGTTAGAAGTCAGGAGGATGTCGCCTTTGGGCGCAGTGTGTTGCAGGCCGCAAAAGATCCTCATGTCTGATAGCGCTCAGCTTATGTATGGTGTATCCCCCCCCCTCGTTGGGCATTGCTTTAGGACATCCCATTAGTAATGACTATGTCGCTCTGTGTCCCGTGATGTACGAGAAAGAAAATAGGATTTTTATAACAGCTTACCTGTAAAATCCTTTTCTTGGAGTACATCACGGGACACAGAGCTCCCACCCCTCTTTAGGGACACTTATTGCTTTGCTACAAAACTGAGGTGCTCCCGGATGGGAGGGGCTTATATAGGGGAGGGTACTTCCGGTTTTGGAAGTTGCCAGTGCCAGCACCTGAAGGTATCTATATAACCCATTAGTAATGACTATGTCGCTCTGTGTCCCGTGATGTACTCCAAGAAAAGGATTTTACAGGTAAGCTGTTATAAAAATCCTATTTTTTGAAGCCTATTAGAGCCTCTGGCTCTAATCACGTGCTTAAAATGATGGCTACAGCACGGTCGACCAATTCTGGGAGGGCATCAGATGATGTCCTACCTTGATTACCCCCCCTCCCGTGCCCACTGTGGCGGGCACCCGGTGCGCTCTGTGATTGCGGTGTCCTTCGAACACAGCTGATCACTGATCAGGGATAAAGATCCAATTACAGCAGCTCTTTACCACATGATCAGCTGTGGTTAATCACAGCTGATCACAATGTAAACACACTTGCCAGTTATCGGCATTCCTTTCCTCAAGCTGTCACAGCTTGAAAAGAGGAAAGGGACGGTAACCAGCTAGTGTGAAAGGGGACATCTGCACTGATTATCAGAGCACTAATCATCAGTGTCCTGATTATCAGTACAGCCAAAACAGTGCCCATCAGTGCTGCCTATCAGTACCAAACAATGCCCATCAGTGCTGCAAATCAGGTCCAATCAGTGCTGTTAATCAGTGCCCCTCAGTGCTGCCAATCAGTGCCTCCTCATCAGTCCCTCCTATCAGTGCCGCCTATTAGTGTCCATCAGTGCCGCCTTTCAGTGCCCTTCAGTGCTGCCTATTAGTGCCCATCAGTTCTAACTATCAGTGCTCATCAGTGCTGTCTATTAGTGCCCATCAGTGTTGCTTGTCAGTTCCCATCAATGCAGCCTATCTGTGCCCATCAATGTTGCTTATCAGTTCCCATCAGTGCAGCCTATTAGTGCCCATCAGTGCAGCCTCATTAGCGCACATCAGTGAAGGAGAAACATGACCTGTTTGCAAAATTCTATAACAGAAGTTAAGAAAAACTTTTTTTTTTATGTTTTTTTTTTAGTTTGTTTAGCAAAAAAAAACCCCAGTGGTGATTAAATACTACCAATATAAAACTTTATTTGTGTGAAAAAAATGATAAAAATTTCCTATGGATACAGTGTTGCATGACCGCGCAATTGTCATTCAAAGTGTGAGAGCGCTGAAAGCTGAAAAGTGGCCTGGGCAGGAAGGGGGTAAAAATGCCCAGTAGGCAAGTGGTTAAATGTCAACAAGAACTGACTTTTTGTTCATCTTTGAGAACTGTCAACTCTTTTGTGTTTTCCTCAGATACAGAAGCAAAGACCCATGAGTACTTCCAGTGGCACAGTGGCTTAGATGAAAATGTGAAAATGCCTAAGCTTCACCTTTTCATATAGTTAGTTACCCATAAAATGTCGCTAATTTATATTCGGCTAGCCTCTAACATTCCACATTAGTCTGATTGATGTTTTTCTTTTACTCCAAGCATCAAAAGTAAAGTGTGAACTGTTTAATGCATCATTACTGCAGACTTATCAGTTAAAAATGAAAGCGTCAGTTACATGTACCAATGCAAGCTGTAGGGAATGTGAGCATTTTTCTTTTGTACGCTTTTCTGTCATTTCTTGCCAAAAATTTTATGTACTTTACATTAGCCAAAAAAAAAACCCAGAAGGGAAGGTGGTTTCCATTTCAACATTGGCGCTCGTGTCTGGTGTAACTTTGTCAGCAAATACACGAGTTTGGTGATATCAGCCAATTAAATGGACCATAAAACTGACACCGCTTGAAAAAGCAATTCTCAATCATCTCCCTGACATCAGGGCTTTTTTTTTCCCTCGGAGTGGAAAATATGAGACTCTTTTCCAGCTTTAATCAGAAAACTAGGCAGTAAACTGGTGGTATATATACTGGCCAACAGAGAATGATTTGAAACTGCATAAAGAAGACCTGATTGTAGAAGATATATGAATGTTCATAAAATGAATTGGGAAAAATGATATGTGATATTGCCAGCAGTTTCAATAACTTTGAATGCAAAATATAAAGGGAGTATAATTGTTTTTTTTATTTTATTGTTTTTCTTCATATTCAAGGCTTAAAATATACATTCTTAACTTTTCATTATCGTTTAATTATCATTATCGTTTAAGTCAGGTAAATATTAAATATTGCATATGCATCTACAGTGGAACGTTGGATTACGAGCATAATTCGTTCCAGAAGAATGCTTGTAATCCAAAGCACTCGCATATCAAAGCGAGTTTTCCTATAGAAGTCAATGGAAACTCAGATAATTCGTTCCACAGTGACTTCTATGGTATGCACTACCGCATGTGGCCAGAGGTGGGTGGGCGCTGGAGACACTCAGAAACACTCGGGAACCGAGTGTTTACGGAGTTTTAAAGTTTAAAGTGGAAGTCCACCCTTAGGCCCCTTTCACACTGAGGCGCTTTGCAGGCGCTATTGCACTAAAAATAGCGCCTGCAATGCGCCCCAAAAAAGGCGCTCCATTGTATCCAGTGTGAAAGCCCGAGGGCTTTCACACTGGAGCGTTGCGCTTGCAGGAGGGTCAAAAAACTCCTGCAAGCCGCATTTTTGAGGCGCTCCTATAGCGCCCCTGCCCATTGAAATCAATGGGGTAGCGCCTCCAAAACACCCACAAAACGCCACAAAGAGGCGTTATTGCGGGCGTTTTTAACCCTTTTTTGGCCGCTAGCTAGTGCCCGCAAATCGCAGAAAAAAATATGGTATAGCGGCGCTAAAAATAGCGCCGCTATACCGCCAGCGCATCCAGCGCCTCAGTGTGAAAGTAGCCTAACACTAAAATCCCTGCATCTATATAGACATCCACGATATAACACTAACCTACGGTATCTAGCCCTGTAAAGAAAAAATCAGTATACATACCTTTTCTGAAGTCGATCCGGTCTCCAGCGGTGGAAGCTCTGCAGATGACATAACCGACAATGGCTGTGAAATGAATGGGGAGTGACGTTACCCATAGACTTACTATAAGGCTTCTATTGTCGGCTACCTCCTCTGCACCCACCTCCACAGCGAAGCTGTAGCTGACAGTCCAGTGTGGGATCCGGTCGGATTGGCTTCAGAAAAGGTATGTATACAGAGTTTTTTCTTTACAGGGCTAGATAGGATACTCGGGAACCGAGTGGCTCCGAGTGCATCCGAGTGCATCCAAGCGGCTCCGAATGTCACCGGCGCCCCCGCACCTCTAGCCAAATGCGGTACTGCACACCACGGAGGCTTGAATACTGCTTGTTTTGCGAGACAACGCTCGCAAACCGAGCCAAGATTTAAAAAAAAAAACGCTTGTTTACCGCGTTACTCGCAATCCGAGGTATTACTGTATTTCTTATTTTTTTATCGTTTCACCTCAAAAGTATACAAAGGGTAATAGTTTCCATCTACAGTGTAACACTGGTTTATACAAACAGCTATCCTTATACTGAAGAAATGAAGAAACAAAGGGGTGAATATTGTGGCTGGTTTGTTGTTCACTGTGGGGTCTGCATATGCATATTTTATGTTCTAAGTTCCAACCAGCAGATGGCGCTCTAGGCCACTTTTCACATGTTTATTTTCATTTGCTCTGTTTAAAAATCCAGCTGTTTACAGTTTTAAAGTTTAAGGCCCCTTTCACACTGGGGAGTCCGCGGCGTCGGTGGTAAAGCGCCGCGATTTTTAGCAGCGCTTTACCGTCGTATTTGCGGGGGTGTTCGGTTGCTAGCGGGGCACTTTTAACCCCCGCTAGCAGCCGAAAAAGGGTTAAAACCACCTGCAAATCGCTGCCGGCGGTATAGCAGCGGTGCCCATTGATTTCAATGGGCAGGAGCGGTGGAGGAGCGGTATACACACCACTCCTTCACCGCTCCAAAGATGCTGCTAGCAGGACTTTTTTTTACCAACCTGCTAGCGAACCGCTCCAGTGTGAAAGCCCTTGGGGGTTTCACGCTGGAGAGACAGCAGCGGCTCATTCAGGGCACTTTGCAGGCGCTATTTTTAGCATTATAGCGCCTGCAAAGCGCCCCAGTGTGAAAGGGGTCTAAAGTAGAAGTCCAGCCTAATGCTAAAATTGCTACATCTATAGACATCCACGATCTAACACTAACCCAGTGTTTCTCAACTCCAGTCCTCAAGGCGCACCAACAGGTCATGTTTTTGGGATTTCCTGCAGATAAAACAGCTGTGATAATTACTAAGGCAGTGAAACTGCTCAAATCACCTGTGAAAATCAATGGAAATCCCAAAAACATGACCTGTTGGTGCGCCTTGAGGACTGAAGTTGAGAAACACTGCACTAACCTATCTAGCCCTGTAAAGAAGATATCAGTATACATACCTTTTCTGAAGCCGATCCGGTAGCTCTGCAGAGTGAACAGCCAACAGCGGCTGGGAAATGAATGGGGAGTGATGTTACCCATAGACTTACTATGGGGCTCCATTGTCGGCTACCTCCTATGCACCCACCTCCACAGCGAAGCTGCAGCTGACAGCTCAGTGTGGGATCCGGACAGATTGGCTTCAGAAAAGGTATGTATACTGATTTTTTTTCTTTACAGGGCTAGATAGGATAGTTTTTTAGAACATTGTGCTTAATCATTATGATTAAGCACAATGTTTGTGTGAAATGCGTCAACTAGCAGCAGCCTGTTTGTGTCCTGATTGTGTCACTCTATTTTGGAGATCATACAATAAATGGTGTGTAGACGTTTCTTCTTGGATTGTAGTCATTTTGCAAGGAAAAATCCCAGCATACAGAAAATCCCAGCCCAATGAGAGCCCAGCATACAGACACACGTGCTTTCTGATGGTTTTAAAGAGGAACTGCAGTCTGCTCACATAATTTGTAATAAAAACATCTTTGCCATTCTGAAGCTTCCCTCCAACCACTTTGCATATTATTTTATATATACTGTGATTCTGTACTTGCCAAATATGCAGCAGAAATCTCCCTCCACTGGAACCATTTTAACTGTGGGCAGCTGAAGCTGCTGCCTGTTCACTTCCTGGATTTACACAGACACACAGAGGCACACCTCCTGCTCTGCAGGCCCTACAGCTTTCTTATGACCCATCCCCCCCTCCCTTTCTGGCAAACTCTCACGAGAGTGAGAGAGAGCGCTGTGGATGATGTCATAAGCCTAGGCTAATGACCAGACAAGAAACAGGAAGTGGGCTGTATAAGGTATTTACTGGCATAAAAAAAAAATGTTTTACTATCCAAAGTTAAAACAACAAGGGCAGAAGATTTAATAGATGGAAAGATGATAAAATGACTGAAGGTCCGCTTTAAGTAAGTGTACATTATAACTTTATAAACAAATGTTTTTATCCAACATTTATCTCATCTGTTTCTTTGAAAAAAGACATCCTGGATAACATTAGTTGTTAGGTGGTCATATGGTTTAGAACAGGGGTCTTCAAACTACGGCCCTCCAGGTGTTCAGGAACTACAATTCCCACCATGCCTAGTCATGTCTGTGAATGTCAGAGTTTTGCAATGCCTCATGGGATTTGTAGTTCCGCAACAGCTGGAGGGCCGTAGTTTGAGGATCCCTGGTTTAGAGTGACTGCCATTTTTAGAAGGTATATTTCATACCCAATAGAATGCCCCCTAAAGAAAGGGGTTCATCGCTATGACCCAGGTTTGGTGGAAGAATAAAGAATTATTTCACATGCTACACAATCAAACACAAATTTCCAATACTGACAGCTGTTCTACAAGAAAATTCTATTTTATTTGCAGGACTAATCTATTTTATGGTAACTCATGGGTGCCCGCATCTCCATGTTCTGGGTATGCAACAGATGCACAAGCTTCTTCCTGGAATTTATTAGGCAAAAATAAAAGTGCCCTGCTTTCCTGCAAAAAAAGGAAATCCGGGTTCCACTATTTTAACCTCTTCTGGACTGCCCCATGCAGATATACTGCGGCAGGGCGCCCTCCTGTGCAATCACATACCTGTATATAAGCACAATGTAAATGTATGAAATGCGTCTACCTGATGCACTTGTTACTGTCCTGTGGTGTGTGACTCTTTGCTTTTATGGAAGTAAAATAAAGGATTTTTCGGTACTTTGATGTGCAGCCACTCCTTCTTCCATATACTTTGCACAGCAGGTGAGCCGTAGCTTGCACCCGTGGGAGGAGTCCTTATTCCAGTTCACCTGGATCCACTCACGTGGAGCGGTGTTTACTTGTCTCCATTGTTGTGATTTCATGCACAGGGTTCGAGGCGCAAGCGCGCGCCGCCGGCGACTCGCTCTCGCTGTGATTGGACACAGCGGGAGCCAATCAGCAAGTCCGGCAGACACGATGTCCGCTGGGTCCTGCCGATTGGCCGTCTGACTATGTAAACAAGGCAGACCGCCGTGCTGCCAGAGAGGAAAATTGAGATCTTGTGTTTCTGATAAGCAGAAACATAGATGTCTGTTTTCCCCTAGTCAAATCATCCCCCACAGTTAAAAAGCACACCCTAGGGACACGTTTAACCCTTTGATCGCCCCTGATGTTAACCCCTTCCCTGCCAGTGTCATTTATACAGTGACAGTGCATTTTTTTTTTGTATTTATCACTGTATTGGTGTACTGGTCCCCAAAAAGTGTCACTTGGTGTCAGATTAGTCCACCAGATTTGTTGCAGTCCCGCTAAAAATCGCTGATCATTGCCATTAATAGTAAAAAAATAAAATAAAATAAAAATTCCATAAATATATCCCATAGTTTGTAGGCGCTATAACTTTTGCGCAAACCAATCAATATACACTTATTGGGATTTTCATTTTACCGAAAACACGTATTAGTATACATATTGGCCTAAATTGATTAAAGAATTCGATTTTTTTTGTTTTTGATTTTTTTTATTGGATATGTTTTATAGCAGAATGTAAAAAAATGTGTTTTTTTTCTTTTAAAAAATTACAGTTTTTTTTTTTTGTTTATAGCGCAAAAAAGAGAAACCGCAGAGGTGATCAAATACCACTAAAAGAAAGCTCTATTTGTGGGAAAAAAATATGATTTTATTTGGGTACAGCGTCACAAGGCCGCCCAATTGTCAGTTACAGCAACGCAGTGCCATATTGCACAAAATGGCCTGGTCATGAATGGGGTTAAACCTTCCCGGGCTGAAGTGGTTAAACAAGCTAGAAAGTATTTTATTTAGTATCAATGACATCAACAATTTTAGAAAAGCATACAAAATTTTTTTTTTTACATTTTTTATTATTCCAACTGATGCCTTTTGGCTTTTATGGTCAAGTAAGATCTTTGGGCAGAATGCACCAGTCCATTATGGTCGCTTGAACAGTAAAGATGTATACTGTTTATTGGCCAGTAAACCATTTCTATTCCACCGTTCTGTTTGTATAAATTTGGCTAAATGGAAAATCTAATGGATTATCCTCACTTCCAAATGTGTAAACATTACTTTTAGCTTTTGAAATTTTCCATAAAAGCTTTTTATTATGAAGTGTTTTTTTAGAATTGTGTGTTTCCCTAGTTAAGTTTTAACTGAATTAAAATTCTTTGTTTTTATTCCCACTCAGCCACAGTCTAACATTTGGTCAACTATTGGTGTCACTATTAATGCAAAAATTTGAATATACCCAGAAGGGTATATGAGGTGGATTCCAGATTATGGGGTTGATTCAGGTGAAGTGTAGCAACAGTAAAGGTTTTTTTGCTGGGCAACTGGATTTGATCTTTTAGATTAAAGCAGTATTAAACCCACAGGCAAGCATTGATTATTCTGCAGCTTACCATTTCTTAAGCCTCCTACACACTCGTAGGACTTTTGCCCGAAGGGCGTTGGCCGTAAAATTGTCTTGCATACAAACGGCAAAGAATTGTCGGCCAACAAACACAAAACTACATGGTTTTTCAACTCTTTAGCGCCACCCTTTGGGCAAATTCTGCTAATGTTGTGTTATGGTGAGCATTGCTTCTGAGCATGCGTGTTTGTACATTGGAGATTTGTCCGAAGGACTTCTGTACACACGATCAGATAATCCGACAACAGCCTGTCATCACACAATTCCCGTCGGAAAATCCGATCATGTGTATGGGCCTTTAGATGTGATGGCTGCATATATTTTCTTTTTTATGCTTTCTTTCTTCAATTTTAATCTGATGATCTGGCCAGTATGTCTGTTGTTTTTAAAAAGAACAAGCTCTCCAGCAGAATGTATCAGTTACAGGGATGCTGCAAACCATGTAACACTGGCATGGGTGCTTATAATAATCAGCTTTTATTTATGTAACATTTTTATCCCATATCCCATGTAGCAGCTTATAAGTTAGGTATAACCTGTTATTTAGAAAAATACAAAGAAAGTGAACCTTTACTATCACTTTAAACAATGAATTTATGTTTGCTTCAGTTATGTGTTCCACTTTTTTTTTTTTCCACAAAAGTATATTTTATTAAGGTAAAAACAGGGTTACATTTCAATACGTTTTACAAGGTTGTCATGAACAGAAATGCGGATGACTAGGGTCCTCTTTTTGGCAAATAACAACGTTTGAAATATCGCATAGTGTGCTATAACAAACAAATGATGCAGAGACTAACACAATTGGGTAATTGTATTGTCATGGAGATCTATGCAGCATATAGGTTGAGCAAAAACAACGAGCATATCAGCCATTTTAGGGAAGGGCACCCCATTCTTGTCAAGTCATATCATATTTGTAGGCATTACCACGTAGGCCAACCTTTACAGGCCTAATCGTGGCACTTAGATGCGGGCAAATAGACTGGATTCCCGAATGGGGTGGGAATAACTTGGTGATTATGTCGGGGTTTCCCTTTAGAGAGAGACTCAATGTCGTTGTGTGGTTTAAGGGGAAGGGGGGGAAATGGGGGTGAAAAGGGAAGGTAATTAATGAGAAATTGGGAGTTTGGGGGGAAAGTGAGAGTGTAAAGGTAAGAAGGGGTGAAAGAAAAAGAAAGACAAAGAGGTAAGAGAAAGGCAGAGAGACAGGAGCCGGTCCTCGCCCCCGCCCCCCCCCCGGGTCTCCTTAAGTCGCAGGCCATACCGAATTCAAGGCAGGGAGCTCCTCCAGGTGTTTACTGCGGTAGGTAGGCTTTATAGAGGTCTGACGATTTGAAGTGATACCAGCATGCCCATGTTTGCGTAAAAATCTGTACGCGTTCCTGAGAGGAGAATATCAGTTCCTCCATTTCTTCTATCTTGGCTATCCTAAGCAGCCATTCTCTGATGGTAGGTGCCTGTGATGAGCGCCAGTGAACAGGTATGCATAGTCGAGCTGCATTAACCATGTGCATGGCCAGTGATTTAAAATAGGTACGTTTAGCAAGGGTTGTGTGATGTAAGAGGTATTGTGCAGGATTGTAATCCAGCTCATAAGTGGTAACGTGTTTGATAATGGTATGGACCTCAGTCCAAAAAGGTTGAATGGAGCTGCACTCCCACCAAATATGGATCATGGAGCCTATTGCTGCCTTGCATCTCCAGCAGATGTTCGAGATTGAAGGTGTGAATTTGTGTAGGCGTGAGGGAGTTCTGTACCATTTGGTTATGATCTTATACCCATTTTCTTGGATTGCTATATTCATCGATCCCTTATGAGCATGTGTAAAAATAGTTTCCCACTCCCCGTCAGACAGAGTCAGGTTTAGGTCCTTTTCCCATGAGGTACGCGTGGGTTTGGTCGCTGGATGGAGGGAGTCCTCCTGGAGAAGAGAGTATATGTAGGATATGAGATGTCTTTGTGGTGTGCTGCATAAACAGAGGGCTTCATATGGAGTAGGTTGTCTGGACCACGTCACACTTGGTGTTTTGTATGTGAAGAAATGTCTCAGTTGTCTGTAAGACCAAAAAGGGAACGAGTGTGTGCGCGATTCGGACAATAGGTCCTCATAATCCCTGATAACACCTCCCCGGAAAAAATGTTGCGCTCGTATTTCATCGTGGGGCCATTCTTTCTGGAGGAACATAGGGTCCCCAGGAGGGAAATCCGGGTTCCCTCTCAGGGGGGTCATTGGTCCTAGATATGAGGAAAGTTTGTGGATCGAAATTGCTTTGTCAAGGGCCATTAAGGAGGGGTATATTAGCGGGTGTGTTTTAACTGCGAGGGGCCATAGACGGGGTGGGAGCCATGGGAGTACATGAGTAGGTGTCTGTATGAAATGTTTTTCTAAGGTCACCCAAGTCTTTCCCCGGTAGTGAACCCTCCAATCCACGATTCTAGTCAGGTGACACGCAAGATAATATTTTTGGAGGTCTGGTAGGCCAATGCCACCCATGGTCTTTGAGAGGGTCAGGCGCGAGTATTTAATGCGCGGGAGAGAGTTCTTCCATAGGAAAGTTGTGCAGGCTTTCCTATAGGTAGCAAAGAAGGAAGGGGGTAAATGGATTGGAATTGTCTGCATCAGGTATAACAAGCGGGGAAGTACCACCATTTTGATTATAGCTGCACGGCCGAACCAGGATACATTCATAGTAGTCCATTCTTTAAGATGGGTCTGTATTTTTGAAAGGGCAACTAAGAAGTTATGACCGTAGAGATCGACAGTATTCCTCGTAATTTGGACACCTAAATATGTGAGGGCTACAGTCTTCCACTGAAATGGGAAGAATTGTTGGCAGTGTTCTACTTCCTGCGGGGGTAGGGAAATATTTAACGCATGAGACTTTGAGTAGTTAATTTTGAGATTTGAAATCTCGCCAAAGTGTTGTATGTCCTTCAGTAAGTTGGGCAGGGAGGTTCGGGGGGATTGTAAGGAGAGTAAGATATCATCTGCAAAGGCAGCTACTTTGAATTCTCTGCGTGCTATGTTGATGCCCTTGATGTCTGCATTGCTGCGTAGCCTGTTTAAGAGGGGTTCTAGTGTCAGAACAAAGATTAAGGGGGATAAAGGACACCCCTGTCGCCTGCCGTTGCTGATAGAGAAGGTGTTTGAGAGGAGGCCATTGGTCCTCACCCTCGCCGAGGGATTAGAATAAAGTGCGTTAATGTGCGAGAACATGCGGGGTAGGAGGCCTATTCCCTTCAGGACCTCCTGCATGTAGTCCCAAGCCACCCTATCAAACGCCTTCTCAGCATCTAGGGATAGAAGAAAGCCTCTGGAACCCGAGGAGTGTAACCAATGTTGTATGTTTATGGCGCGTATGGTGTTGTCCCTGGCCTCCCTACCCGGGATGAAACCCACCTGGTCGGCTGTTATGAGGTTAGGGATAAGAGGTAATAGTCTGTTGGCTAGGATTTTTGCGTATAATTTGATATCTACATTGAGTAGGGAAATAGGTCTGTAGTTTGAGGCTAGTGTGGGGTCTTTTCCATCTTTTGGGATAACTGTTATGTGGGCTTCTAATAGTCTGCCTGTTGATGTATGAGGATCCGCTAGAGAGTTACACATTTTAAGTATCTCGGGAGTCAGTATATCCTGAAAGGATTTGTAATATATTAGTGGGAGACCATCAGGGCCAGGGCTCTTTCCTACTTTCATTTGTTTTATGGCTACATGGAGTTCCTCCTTAGAAAATGGGGTTTCCATGGCCTCCGCCTGCTGTGGGGAGATAGGTTTGGGGCAGTATTGGGCTAAAAAGTCCTTTAATTGGGAAGTACGTTGGGCTGCCCTAGTCCCTGCAACGCTGTGTTGGGGCAAGTTGTACAGTTTAGAGTAGAAGTGTTCGAAGTGATTGGCTATCTCCTCATTTCTAGAGAGGAGTGTGCCTTGGGTGTCTCGTACTTCATGAATTCTGGATGTGAGCCTAGCTGCTTGTATAGTGCGCGCCAGCAATCTACCACTCTTGTTGCCGTGTTCATAGAACACCTTTTGTTGGAGGACATAGCGCCTCCTTGTGCGTTTTCCTAGTTCATCTAGAAGTACCGATCTAGCGTTTAGTAGGTCTTGCAGCGTGGATTGCGAAGTCGATTGTTTGTGGGCGTTTTCAAGTCTGTGAATTGTGTTGATGAGCGATCTAAGTTGCTCTTGGTGTCTCTTTTTGGCTTTAGTTGCTAAAGAGATAAGTTTCCCCCTCACCACACACTTATGTGCCTCCCAAAGTGTGACTGGGGAAATGTCTGGGGTGGAATTTTCTTGGAAATAAAGCTGGATATGGGAACTCATCTGGTTGATGATTTCTGGGTCTTTTAGTAGGGCGGAATTCAGGCGCCAAGATTTGGAAGTCTTGGTCCGTTCAGGAAAAGTGAGTGTCATGGAGATTGGGTGGTGGTCGGATAAGAACATTGGTTCTATGGTGGCCTGAGTAAGAGAAGATAAGTCTGTCTGGGAGAGAAAGAAGTAATCGATCCTAGAATATTTTTGGTGTGGGGGAGAAAAAAAGGTATAGTCTTTGTCGTTTGGAAAAAGGGTGCGCCATGTATCATGGAGAGTCAGGTGTTGGAGTTTAATCTGGCGGAGTGCTCGGTAGGATAGTGCAGAAATACCTGATGAGGTGTCCAGTGCGGGGTTCAGAGGTACGTTAAAATCCCCACCCAGGATTAGCATGCCTTCCTGAAAGGTAGTAAGAAGGTCACCTACTTTTCTAAAGAATGCAACTTGGTGTTCATTGGGGCTGTAAATGTTTGCCAGGGTTATTGGTTTGGAGGCATATGTACCCTTAAGAAAGATGTATCTGCCCTCGGGGTCAACCAAAGAGTCTGCTAATTGAAAATCTGCGTGTTTAGAAATAAGAATGGAGACTCCCTTAGTTTTGGAGTCTGGGCTTGTGGAATGCAGTGCTTGTCTGTAGAGATGATTTGCTAATTTAGGAATGGCATCAGACCGAAAATGTGTTTCCTGAAGTAGTAGAAAGTGTGCTTTGTGTGTAGACAGGGCAGAGAGAACTTGAGATCTTTTTTCTGGGAGGTTTAGACCTTTAACATTTAGCGACACACATTTAAGGGATAAGTGCCTGTGTTTGGACAGTTGATCAGGTAGCATTTTGTGGGTCAGTGGGTTAGGTTGCCTCCAGCCGTTCGGTTAACAAGGCTTACTATGTAGATACAACGACCCACGAATGGGGGAACGAGAGCGAGGAGGGGCGTTCTCCAAAAACGCTTAGAAAAGAGAGAGAGAGAAAAAAAAAGGGGGGGGGGGGGAAAGGAGAGGGGGGTGATTAGAAGAAAAGGAGAGAAAAGAGAACAGAAATAGGAGAGAGGTATAGGTTAGAGCTTGGGGTGCAGAACTTCGGGTAGTAGGATCCCAGGAGGAAGAAGGAATGAGGGGAAGGTGGTAGATGGTATCGGACCGTAGTGTGGAATCTACCAGTCCTATGGGGAGGGTCTCCGGAGGTAGAACTAGGTATTCCTAGTCACCTAAAGAAAAAAAGTCCGGGGTTCCAGCTATAGTCCTACTGGACCGCTGTGTGTGGGCAGTAAACCGGGAAGGGGTCAAGAGGTGGGCACTAGAGAGGACCATGAGTGCTTAAGGATACGAAGTGGGGGAGAGTCTATTACTTGCAGAGTGTGGGCTCTGAGATCAGAATATGCAGGATATCCTCGGTGGAGAGAATTGAGGTACGGCAATCCAGCAATACATTTAAGCAAAGCGCGGCAAGGTAAAACTGACAGTCAACATCCCCTATTGTTTTAAAACTTATCATATAACTGAACATTCAGAACAGGGTATAATTTACTTATAACTCACCACAGGGGGGCTGCGCGTAAAGAACACTAACTAAACCTAGGTGGTATTAACGCATACCAGGTTCTCAGGTGGTTCAATGCAGTTACCTCCTCCCTACCTCACCTCCTCAACCAGGGTAATGTGCATAGATGTTTGCGGGTTAGAGCTGTGTTACAACCGACGCTGTATATCCCTAAGAGTAGGAGGGGTCTTATCAGGTTGCTTCCATTAAATAGCCTATGGGCTTTGCAGTTAGGTAGACGTGTGGATTCGAGAACATGTCAGGTTTAGTTGGTAGGGGTGTGTCATGCGTGAGATCTGGTTTACATCGGAAGCCTAAAAGTAAGAACCATTTCCGAGATGTCACAGACATCGATCAGGTGGTGCGGTTGTGGATTAGTACGGTAGGGGCCTACCCACGCATGTACGCCCAGATATTTTGCCCGTCCGGTTCTGTGTTCTTATTCTCTTTCCTTCCCGTCCTTACAGCTATAGAGGCTACTAAGGCTACTAATTTAAGTGAGCATTAGGAAGGATATTAAGCTAAGTGGGTTAGCAGCCTATCTTCTACATAACTCTACTAAGCTGGTGTGGATATCTGTCTGTCCGTCGCTGCTAGGAGTGGGCACACAACTTATAAACCAAAGGTACCTCGCAAACCGTGAGGCCTGAAGAGATATTCAGCTAGACTATTTAGACATAGTAACATATAACCAGCATCAGCAGACCCTTAAACAAAAAAAAAAAAAAAAGGGGGGGTGTAAAACCCCTGGGAGAGGGTGGGGAGGGGGAGAAGTCAAAGCATGGGATTACTTAAAGCTTGTGTCCCATCCTTTGGCTGTAGCACATAGTCTCTGGGCCGACACTTAACACCTAGTGGAGGTATGTATCAAAAAAAAAAAGCCAAAGGGGTGAAATAGGGCTCATCATGGAGCACGGCATCAGTACTCATAGTTCCTTAGGTGCAGATCCAGCCGGATGTAAGCCTAAGGTGTAATGAAAACAGTACCTGGATGATAGTAGGCTGTGGGAGAGGTCCTCAATCCTGGTGAAGGGGTGGGAGGAAGGAGTCATCACGCTGCGGCTAAAGTCCCCGGGTATTCGTTGTGGTGCGGGGGTATAAAAAAAAAAAACAAATGGACAAAAGTTACAAACGAGTGAAAAGAAAAGGCAGAACTCAACTTACTGACCCACGGGTCAACCATCACATATCAGGCCGGTCACAAGTCTCTGTCTCCCCTGCGTGGGGTGCCAGCATTCCCAGGAGGGTGTGAGGAGAGATCTCGACGAGAGAGACGTTCTCCTGGCGAAGTGGGGTCTAGCCTGCGGCGCCTGGATTTTTGACGTTGCGCTTTGGGTGATCATATGTGTGAAACTGGCTTCCAGGGTTCCGTGGGGAAGTAGAATGAATGCCAATCAGGTATGTCTACAGGTGGTAGATCCAGTTGCTCGCAGAAGGTAGGGAGGTCTTCCGGTGTCCGGAGCAGTGCCGTGCGTCCCCTGGCGGTTGCTGACAAGCAAAATGGGAATTTCCACCTGTATTGGATGTTGCGGGAGCGCAATGTGTCCAGCAGGGGTCGCAAGGTGCGCCTATTCTGTAATGTTATCTGGGACAGGTCCTGAAAAAGCTTAATGTCGGCGCCATTGTGAGAGATGCGTCCCCTTTCCCTCGCTTTCCTGAGAATCTCCTCTTTCAGGGGGAAGTTTACAATGCAGCAAACTACATCTCTGGGGGGTTCAGCATCTCTAGGAGGGGGTCTGAGGGCACGGTGCAGTCTCTCCATCTCTATGGGGGAATCCGCGGGCCTATCGAGTAGGTCATTAAAGATGGCGCATATAGTCTGTGATAGGGAGGCCTGTTCAATGCTCTCGGGAACCCCCCTAATCCTTATGTTGTGCCTGCGCCCCCTATTGTCTAAGTCCTCCACTTGTCTGTGCAATTCAAACATGTATGGTAGATGCATATCGTATGTCTTTTGCACTTGCCTGATCGCTGCAGCTTGGAGCTGTGTGGTTTCTTCCACTTCAGTCAGGCGGTTATTCATCCCCTGTATTTCCGTCTTAAGGTCCGATATGGCAGCCGTCAGGGTGTGTTTAATGTCCAGGGAGAATAGCTGCAGGTCTCTCTGCAAGTCCAGGAGGCTCGGGTTCGCGGCTCTATTAATATCCATGAGCGGCTCGGAGGAGTTTCTAGGCGAGCTCGGGGATGAGGCCTGTGAGGCCTGTGAGGCCTGTGAAGCCAGTGATTCCGCGAGGTGTGTTGCGGCCCGGGTCCGAAACATCTCCGGTATGTTGCCGCTGAATTGCGTGCCGGAGTCCTTGAGTGAGCGGGGGGTCGAGGTGCTCCTGTGCGTTCTGCCCATTCCTAACAGAGCATGTAAATCCCCCAAAAGTAGCTTAAAAGATCCTCAGAGTGCCGGAGCTCTCAGATCATGCGGCCATCTCGCGCCCCGTCCAAGCCACGCCCCCCATGTGTTCCACTTTTATAGGTCAGCGTCTTTGTGGGGTTGTTGAGAGTAGTCATTAAGTTCTATGGCAGTAACTCTGTCCTCAAATCCCATGTTCTGTTTATGAAGGGTTTGTGTACATTTTGTTTTAGGATTTTTAACCACTTCAGACCCGGAAGAATTTACCCCCTTCCTGACCAGATCACTTGTTGCGATACAGCACTGTGTCGCTTTAACAGACAATTGCACGGTCGTGCGACTTTTTACCCAAACAAAATTGACGTCCTTTTTTTCCCACAAATAGAGATTTATTTTTCTTTTGGTGGTATTTGATCACCTCTGCGGTTTTTATTTTTTGCGCTATAAACAAAAATAGAGCGACAATTTTGAAAAAAAAGCAATATTTTTTACTTTTTGCTATAATAAATATCCCCAAAAAATATATAAAAAATAATAATTTTTTCCACAGTTTAGGCCGATACGTATTCTTCTACATATTTTTGGTAAATAAAATCACGATAAGCGTATTTTTATTGGTTTGCGCAAAAGTTATAGCGTCTACAAAATAGGGGATAGTTTTATGGCATTTTTATTATTATTTTTTTTTATTAGTAAGGGCAGCGATCAGCGATTTTTATCGTGACTGCGACATTATGGTGGACACATCGGACCCTTTTTTTACACTATTTTGGAACCATTGTCATTTATACAGCGATTAGTGTTATAAAAATGCGCGTGCGCCCGCACGGCGGCAGATTCAAAGCAATGTACAGGTACGTTGCTTTGCGCCATGCCATTCTGCCGACGTATATCTACAGGAGGCGGTCAGCATGCGGTTAAAGTAGTCCGCTATTATTATTATTATTTAGGTACTTATATAGCGCCGTCAATTTACGCAGCGCTTTACATATACATTGTACATTCACATCAGTCCCTACCCTCAAGGAGCTTACAATCTAAAGTCCCTAACTCACATTCATATACTAGGGCCAATTTTTTGTAGACAGAAGCCAGTTATGAATCTCCTTGTAAGAGCAAATCATTTTAACAGATAAAATCATTTAGTAAAGTGCTGATGCTATAGTGGGAGTCAGAGGGGTTGATTTAGAAGTAGAGAATGTACTAAAGGATTAGAGAATGGTCACTTAGATTAGTGAATAAGATTAAGATTTTTCACTTTCAATTCTCAATTATTTAAAAAAATTAAAACATTTAGATTTTTCACTTTAAATTCTCAATTATTAAAAAAAAAAATATTTATTTTTTATTTTTTGCTTCCACATGATTGAAAAATGTAATGCAGGTTCAAATGAGTGAACAATAACTTTGCAAAATATAAATTTGTTTCCCCTTTATTTAATCATGTGTATAGTGTCCACTCAGTTAAAACTGTTCCTAAACCCACACAACAGTAAAATCAGTCTGTATATGCAGTAAAGCATGTTTGTTATACTCACTGTGGAACCTAAGGGGTTAATCCTCTGCATTGTGTAAAAAGGCTGTTTGATCCTGTCTGATCCTCCCCTTCTTCCAGAGTCCCCAAACCATCTCCGGATAGTACAGAAGCTAGGGAACAAGCTGCACATGCTCAGTTGGTGTGTATTGCTAGAGAGTTTTTTTCTTGGGAGAGTGCATGTGATCAGCACATCAACCAATAAGCATTGTCCAGACAGAAGGTCAGGGGTCATGCAGCCTCATAGGACAATCATAAGAGAATGAAAACTCCTCCTACAAGCTCTAACCAGACACTGATAGAAGTCACAAGACTGCTCTAACTACTGATGAGAAAAGGTATTTAGCAGTTTATATTGACTAAATCTATTGCATTTCCATGTTCTGTGTACTGTGGGAGACCAGATATAGTGAATGCAGGGTCCTGGGTTTAGTAACACTTTTTTCTACCTACCTGCCTAACTCTTATCTATCTATCTATCTATCTATTTATCTATCTATCTATCTATTCTATCTATTCTATCTATTCTATCTATTCTATCTATCTATTCTATCTATCTATCTATTCTATCTATCTATCTATTCTATCTATCTGATATATAGATATCTATATCTATACATATAACCTGTCATCTTAGTGCCTTACAGATCCTTATACTTTTACCTTTAATGTAATTCTGTTCATTTTACAAATATAAATAAATAGATGTCATAAGTACAGAATCTATTTGTGTTTTGTAGTTTCATCTTTTGAACACTGCTTGGCGGTAGTGGAAAACAAACCACCCATCAACACCCCCCCCCTCACTCAAACCGTCGGTCAAATTCCCCCCAGCCCTTTCGCTCGGTCGATCGGCAAACCCCACACTTACCCCATCTAGGTTGCAGACCTGCGTCTCCTCCTTGGTGTCTCCTCCTCAATGTCTCCTGCTCGGCATCTGCTTCTAGACGGCTTCCTCCTGCATCTCCTCCCAGCGGCCAATACGGTCACTTCTGCTCTCGGCCAATCGGGTCCCAGGACCCGCTTTCTGATTGGCTGGGATGGAGAATCAGGAAGACAATAGCAAATATTAATTTGCTATTGTTACACAACAGAGTGGGCTCAGGGCCCACCCTTTTTTGAAGCCAATTAGAGTCTCAGGCTCTAATCACGTGCTTAAAAAAAAGAAGAAAAAATTGAAATCCATGCCTCCGGAGCCCTGCATGTAGATTAGGGGCCGGGGCATGGATTAGGGAGGCGTGCCCCTGCGCCCCTAATGAAACGGTTGCCACTGCTGCCTGGGAGTAATTTTATGTTCTTCTTACACACTATTTTACTTAAGGATATTAATGATTGTCAGATGATGCTTTTAGAGGAAATATTACTGAGAAAAAAATTTGTGAAAGATTTTTTTATTCTATAAAATGAGAAAACTGATCAAGTGTATGAATACTTTTGCAAGAATATTTGTATGTTGTATTAAATGAATCCCAGCGAGATCAAACAGCCCGGGACTTTGTTTTATTATTAAGGGTCAAGGAGAGTCAAGGATATCTTGTAGTAGATTAACTTCTGAGAAAAGTGCAGTTCATTGGTTACAGTAACTAATATTCTGGATACAGTAATACAGAAGCACTTCATTCTATATTACACATGCTTCTGTTGGCTGCTGACATACATTTGTCAGGCTTCAGATAGGGATAATGGTTCTATACACTTTCTTAGCTGCAGATCTGAGAATCTCATAATATAGTAGTGCAGTGGAAGTGGAGTTGAGCTTTTTGTAGCAGATAACAAATAACGATTGAATCCCAGCTTAGCACATGAACGATGACATGTGTTTGGCGTGAACTACAAATGGTTTGGCAGGTGTTTTGACTCATGCAGTAAGTCATCTAAACAAACATGTCATCCTGCTAATGTGGACTACTTTCCTTCGCTGTCTTTAAGCAGCAAATCATTTTTGGGAAACTATCTTAGAGAAGTGACATCATCAAATAAAATAGCTGTTTAGTGATTACTGCCGCCATCATCTAGTTGGCAGTTTTTAGAAGGGTTAGATTGTGGAGTTGTTTCTCCGACATCCCAAAATGACATATGATTGAAATGGTTCTAAGTTATAAATGGGTGTGATTGTATGAGTGTGGTTAGACCCTTGTATAATAGGTTCCTTCTGGGGCAAGGTCTACTGTGACTTGTTCTTATAGTCTGCAACATACTACCTAATATTAGAGTTATTTGAACGGGAAAACAAATACCCAGTAAAACCTTGGTTTGAGAGTAACTTGGTTTGAGAGCATATTGCAAGACAAGCAACATTTTTAAATACATTTTGACTTGATATACAAGCAATGTCTTGATATACAAGTAACGTCACGTCACAACTGAGTATAATAGAGAAGAGAGGCGCCTCTAAGTGTAGCAATACAGTTACATTTATATAAGGTACAACATTTAGAAACTCACATGGTCGACGATAAAAACATGCAGGTATCCGGGGTAAAGATGTCCACATAGACCATCCTCCTCACCGCCATTGACGTTGTTCCTTCCACACTGCGCTCCACGAGCGCTTCAAGCCTCGCTTTCAGAACGCTGTACTGCAGGGTAGTTGCCACGATTGCAGACAGCTTAACCCCGGATGCTTGCATACTTAGATGTGACCTCTTTTAATCATCAACCATGTGAGTTGCAAAATGTTGTACCTTCATTAAATGTAAACATATTGCCACACTTAGAGGCGCCTCTCTTCTCTTTTATACTCTGTAGCTCCTGCTGGATTTTGCTTCTAATCCCCTTGTGGAGGCTTCCATTTGTGGATGGACATTTTATGGTTACACAACCTTTCACATTGCTATAATCTTTTTATATGGACTATAGACTGAAGGACTTCTGTATAAATGGTTGTGGAATGAATCATTTGAGTTTCCATTATTTCTTATGGGGAAATTTGCTTTGATATACAAGTGCTTTGGATTACAAGCATGTTTCCGGAACGAATTATGCTCTCAATCCAAGGTTTTACTGTATCGCTCAGTTTTTAATCTCCATACAAATATTATATCACATGTAGAAGAACTTGTTGTAGTATTGGGAGCATAATTATTTTCATCTGCACATCTATTAATTTTTGAGGCCTTCATCTTTGGGGCTTGCCTGTGGCTTCCCTCTGTGTGAAGATAGAAATCCCAGGGAAATTGATGCCGCCCCTCTATGTAATTCAGAGACATCCAATAGTGTCTGCTGTACCTGGAACATGTGTTCTTATAGGGAGGCAAAATGCATCTTTTAGCTGGAGCTAAATCAAAGGCTGGAATTGCTATTGACTATAGTCTGCTTTTTTTTTTTATATTTCAATATTTTTATTGAGATTTTTCAGAGAAAGACATAAGCAACTATCATGAGATAGCTGTTTAAACGTCAGTTATACAATAAAGTCATTAACGTTCAAAGGCATATGTCTGCTTTTTTTTCTTTAATCACACCTAGAAGAGGTGTTTATTTCAATCAGAGGCATAGCTGAAAGTTTGTGGGCCCCGATGCAAAAGTTAACCTGGCCCCCCCCACTATCTTCCACCACTTCCACAACACGCCAAGATACTCCCATCATGGGCCAAGATACTCCAAGTGTCTCTCCAAGCACGCCAAGTTTCTCCAAGTACCTGAGGTGGATGACTTCCAGATTTAACATACAATCACACCGTTCAATGTGTGTCCTGCCTGCCCCTAACTTGTGTGCACATGCATGATTGAGCAGGGTTAAGCTGAGCTGACCAGGGTGGGGAGGGAGGGGCTTTACCAGGTTGGGCAGAGGGGGCTGAGCAAAGAGTGCACCGCTGGGGGAAAAGGTTTGCTCCGTCACTCTGTGTAGGTGAAACCAGAAACTGGGGACCCAACTGGGATGAAAAGGTGGGAATCTACCTCAACAACATGAAAGAGATCAAAGATCACCTTGGATTGTGCTGGTATGGGGCAAAGGAAGCTTTTACGGCGGACATATTCTTCTCGAGTATGGGGGTCCATCACATTGGTAGCAGCAGTGGGATTGTGCTTCCTGGCTGTGAACATGTCCAGATTGGGATAGCAGACTTCGGTCAACCCAGCAGAGATTTGGATCTGGCATCAGAGTTGCAAGGGCTGCTGCAGAGCGCCCTTTCAGCAATCCCCAGGACTGTGTCTGCGGATCAATACCTGGAGATCAGGCAGCAGATTTGGGTGCAGGTCTGGCTTGGAGCCCCCAAGGTCGCTGGTACACACCAGGGTAAGGGCTTTCCAACCCAGGGCAATGGACCAGTGATCAACGGGAGTTGCGGATATGACTGCTGTGGGAGAGCCTTACAGATGGTTTTGTGTTTGGCTATGAAGGGGAACCTACCCTTGAGGACCTGCGAAAATATAGAGGCTATGCTCGGTCTTGCAGAGGTCTCAGAGCTTAAACCTGATCTCAAATACTTGCTAAGGAAAGAGCAGCATCTGGAAAGGGCATACAGGGAACGGCTAGAATACGTTCAGGAACATGCCCTAGAATTAGCATTGGAAACCAAGGAGATAGCCGTCACCAAAGCTGAAGTGCTGACAACAGGGCAGAGCGCTGCTAACCTCTGCCCAGCACGATAACATCTTCTGTGTTCCATGGACAGGAGATGGTTACCCTCTATCCCCAGACATCAGTTCCAGAGACTGGGGATTTAGTAGACTTTCTGCTGAGGAGGAACAACCTAGTGAACCTCCAGCAGAAAAGCCGGCATCAGGGCCGAACATCAAAGAGCTCTGCCCAGCACCAGTAACATATTCTTTATTCTATGGACAGGAGATGGTGAACCTCTATCCCCTGACACCAGTTTCAGAGACTGGGGATTTAATAGACTTTTCTACTGAGGAGGAAAAACCCAGGAGCCTTCAGCAGAAGAGCTGGCTTCAGAGCATGGCGCTGTTGACCTCTGCCCACAACAATCAACTCCGCAGGAACTTCAGGGAGAGAATGCAATCAGCACCTCACAACTGCATCTTGAACTGATATTGGTGGATGGGACTGCGGTCTCCACTGACAACAACCCAGCAGAAGAGCTAGCAACAGGGCAGAGTTCTGCTGGCCTCTGGCCTCAACTAACAGAAGATGGAATTCCTGTGGTAGTGGAATCGGACTTCAGTCTCCACTGACACAATCCCAGAAAAAGGTCTGGCATTGGGACAGCAGAATGTCAGCCTTGCTCTGCAAGCACTGGGGGATTTTCATCCAGTAAAAGTGGATGGGACTTCAGTCTCCACCTGTATACCCTACGGATTCTGGGCTGTCGGCCCAGATCCCCAACAGCATGACAGAGTGAGCCCAGCCACGCTGTCTTCTCTCCAGAGGCTGAAAGGACTCCAGGGGAAAGGACCAGTCCGCACTTCTCTCCAGCAGCGGGTATGTTCTACAAGAGAGGCAGAGGTTGACTGGGTGATTGCTCTGTTTTGGAAAATGTGTATGGGGTATTGTGTGGGTACGGGCATTGGGGGACTGGAACTATGGACTCACTTCAAAGTCAACCCGTTTTGGGTCTCCTTCTGTGTTAGTCTTCTGCCGAAAGGGGAGATGTGTGACGGGAGTCACTTTGGGGGTACTTGTGGAACCCAGCTTACTTAGAGAGCTCTGGAAACTCCTTGTCCAGCTCCCTCGACCCCTCTTATGTGTAAGTCTATTATAGGCACAGGGTGACCGAGAACTCCAGTTGGATCTGATCTAACCAGATTCCCAGTACTGGCCACCTTGAGAAGAATGTGGAGGAAAAGAAAAACAAAGGATGGAAAGAAAAGGTTTCTAATTAAAGAAGAAGTAGGACCAAAGTTTTTTTGGCTGTACTTCTCCTGGGGATCACAAGAGTGCATTTTGTTCTGCACTCCTGTGTCCTGTTTTCAGATGACAGCGGGCTAAAGTCCATTGTTGGATGACATCCCTGAGCAGATACAGGCTCTGTAAAGATCCTGACTTTAATGTCGGATCCACGCAGATGCCTAAATGGCAGCTGGCTTAGCCTCTCTGCGTGGCTGAGATCCTGAGCCAGCCGCTCCAGCACCCTCCTAAGCCCAGTGCTCCAGTGAGTGCTGGAGGGGTACAGCAGAGAGCCGGTGACTGACAGCCTTAGGCCTGGTACATACTATACCAGTCGGAGCCGCTGTACCAACAATCCAACGTTATTACAGTGATCTTCCCCGCTGAGCTGTTGTGTTCTGACAGGGGGCAGCCCCACCGCCAGAACACTCAGATCAGCTGGTTTTCCAACATGCTCGTCCGACAGAAGCTGGCCAAGCAGATGGCTTCTGTTGGACTGGCTGGCATACACACTGGCCGAATGCCGGCTGGTTTTTATTGAACCAGACTATGACGGCTAGCAGTCGGCCCATGTGTACGGGCTTTAGAAGCATTGGGGGACAAATTCTGCAACGGACCAAAGCTGCACCCACCTAGGTGAGTATAAATGTTTTTTTTAGAATCCCGAACTTTCATTATACACATCTGTTTGTAAGTTTCCACTACTAAATGTTTCTAAAGGTGCCTTCTGTTGTCACTCTTACCATAAGGTTAAAATTCCTCTTTAACACATCCTTTCCTACTTTCCAGAAGGGTTGGTTGACTAAAAAATACTTTTTTCAATATGGTACAGATCTACTTTAAGTTGATCACACTTAGATATGTATAAAAAAATAAAAAGGCAGTAGAATGCATTTTAAGTTTTGAAAATAAATGACTGTCACTTTATTTGCAAAAAATGTTACGTTCCACAGTCCCAGGCAGTGTGAATATTATTAGGAGAAGCGTGACTTACTGGGGGCAGAGGCCCTTCTGCTGCATAGGTTGTTCGATGTTTATGTCAGACTTGTAATGAGGGTGTTGAGAGGCGAAGCTGTAAAGATTTGCTTGAACAGGGAAACCAGACTAACATTTTGTACTGGTGTGAGCCTGCTTTCACATGTTCATTGGCTGCCTTCTTTGTTTCATAGAGTTGAAACATAGTTGTTTCCTACCTTTAAATATTCCAGCCTTCTGTTTCCCAACCTTGTTATGTCACATTATTCATTTCAGGCTTTTGGTTGAATGCTGTTTATTTAGAGTTTATGAAGCTTCACAAGAAAATCTTTAAAGAACATTTATTACAGTGTCCTTTTTACAAGAACAGTAGCCTTTATGGTTGTATTATTTTCTTGTAGATGTCAAATTAAACTGCAGGCACAAAGGAAGTGATCTCAGTCCAACACATTCTGTTTTATACCTCTTTTTACTATTTTACTATTTTGACCTTTTTGTGTTAGGTTCCTTTTTTTTTCTTTTCACGGTTCCAACTTTCCACTTTCTCTGTCTCTTTCTTATTCAGGTATTTGGAAAAATCAACAGCAAGAAATTATTTTGTTCTCAGGAGATCAGTCATTACAAGTTCAGTGTCAAGACATCTAGATAAACTGTTACTTTTTTTTATATGAGAAGTTAGTTCAAAAAACCATGTAGCATTAATGATTACAAAGTCATGTTAAATAAAGCTGTACCTACTCATTATTCATTTTTGAAGTCTAAAATAGAAATAAAGAAGAATTTTCAATGTAACCTTTGTAAAACAGTCCCATTATCACTTGGAGGGGGGGGGGGGGGGTTGTATCTAAAGATCAAAGGGGCTCATAGCATATTCCCAGAGAAGTATGACCAAAACAGATTTGCCCATACTTCTCTTTTAAGATAATTGTGTATCTACTGGTTTTGGACATAGATGGCAAAAAATGTTTGTCTAATGTTTGTCTAATCCAAAATTGCACTAAATTAGCAAGTTGTAGATAGTTGTAAAGAGCGTAACGGCAAATAAGAAACTTTGTAACTGAAATTTTTACTGAAACATATGTACTAGTGATGTAGCAGATCTTACACAGGTAGAGCAGTTCCACTGCCCCCACTATGCGCCATAGTTCACATTGATTACATCTCTCGTAACAATGGTTTGCAAACGATGACGATTATTCATTTTGTAGCAAACTCAGTTTATTCAATATATGCCAGTTGGTTGCTTGCAGTCATTACAAAAGAAACAATGGGGAAATTCAATAAAGCTGCTGTACAACTTTTCTGGCATGAATTGCTCTTGTTAATGTGTTGCGCCTAATTTAACAACCTCAGCCCCAGACGCTGTACCCAAACAAAAAAAAAAATTCCCCACAAATAGAGCTTTCATTTGGTGGTATTTGATCACTTCTGCGGTTTTTATTTTTTGCGCTATAAACAAAAAAAAACGACAATTTAAAAAAAAATATATATATTTTTTACTTTTTGCTATAATAAATATCCCCCCAAAAAATCTATTTATTTATCAGTTTAGGCCAATATGTATTCTTCTACATATTTTTTGTAAAAAAAAATCGCAATAAGCGTATATTGATTGGTTTGCGCAAAAGTTACAGCATCTACAAAATAGGGGATGGATTTGTGGCATTTGTATTATTATTTTTTTTGCTAGTAATGGCAGTGCTTAGTGATTTTTAGTGGGACTGCGACATTGCGGCGGACAGATCAACACTTTTGATACTTTTTTGGGACAAGTGACATTTATACAGCAATCAGAGCAAAAAATAACCACTAATCACTGTATAAATGGCATTGGCAGGAAAGGGGTTAACACTAGGGGGCGATCAAGGGGTTAAGTGTTCCCTAGGGAGGTGTTTCTAACTGTGGAGGGAGTGTACTGACAGGGAGTACAGAGAGATCGCTGTTCCTGATCACTAGGAACAGACAATCTCTCTCTACTCCCCTGACAGAATGGGGATCTGTTTGTTTACATTGAAAGATCCCCGTTCTGGCTCTGTGAAGCGATCGCGGGTGGCCGGCAGGCAACGTGGCCACTAGGCATGCGGCAGCCTGCTGTAGCCTTTAAAGGGATCGCCGTACCGGTACGGCGATTCGTGCAGCCAAGCCAACCTGCCACAGTATAACTGCGGTGGCTGGTTGCAAGAGTTTAAAAAAAATCTGCAACAGTTTTGGTTCTGACAGCGACTCGTACACTAAATTCAGGTGGTTCTTTTTTTTTCTACACTTCTACATTTTGACACAGCACCTGGGCTGAATTCAAAATAAAATGCTCATCGTTCATATTTTATGAAAGCGGAGCTAGACCAACTTTCTTTTGGCGTACAGAGAAAGATGTTGTGAAAGTGCCTTGCATGCATTCTAAAAGTCGCGCAGCATGTGCCAAATTAAAACACAAGTTCTAGACAGGTACATGAATTTGGTGCACTCCACGCCACTTTTAGAACGAGTATGAGACACTTTTGCAAAATCTGTCTGTGCCAAAGTTTATGAATTCCAGAGAACGTGTTTTTCCAGTTCATTGGATCTTTGTTGGGTTGGGGAAAAAATGTCCTGTCTATGACCTGCTTAACCCCCTAACTTATTTGAGCCCATAACTACTATTTAGACCTTTATCTTATATTAGTTTGACTATACGTGAGGTTTAAAGTCTGTCAGGTGGACTTATCTAGGTTACATCACACCACATCTCAGCACAATGTCATTAGATAAACCTCAACGTATTTGTAACAGTGCATCCATCCATTTCTTGAATTGTTGCTGAGATGCCAATTGAAATTGTTTCCAGAAAGTTGTAATTAAGCACTTGGCTCCTCCATTCTGCAAGTGAAAAAAGAGCACATTCTTTTTCTTATTTACTGTGTTATTATTCGTGGCCCCCGGCCAGTACAAGCATATGGACATTTCAACCACTATTCAGTAATGGAGCCAAGTCTTCTATCTCAAAAGAGTAGTTTGCTAAATGTTTATATTTCATTACTTTCTGAAATATTTAGCTCAGTTATTAGTAGGTGTTTTGTCTTCACTTCCACTCTTCAGCAGATGATGTAAAGTCCATCGTCCCCGAGGCTAAAAGCCTTTTAATTGCTCCTATAAACATGGATATTCTCACTTCATACATCTAGAACTGTAGAGCTTCAAGCCTCATTCATTGCTCTTATATTTTTTCACTCAATCAACTTAAATCTAATATTTGTTGTAGATTGCTATCTCAGAAACCCCTTAAGATAGCTGAAGTGTGTCCAGATTGTGCACTTAACAAAACACAGAGAGCCGTTAAGGTAGATGTATCACGATTTCTAAAATCTTCTATGCTTTAACTTAGATGAGAAAGCAAAATAAACTAGATTTTGGTGACTGATGACATTTAAAAAAAACTGTTGCTGATGAAACTGGTTAGCATATGTATGTAGCACAGAAATAACAGAGATATAATCAAGCTCACGAGTTGACAAGTGCTGGTTAACTAACACATAAAGAAAAGAAGCACTGATACACCCACAAGGTTTTAATTACAAGCCACAATCTTTAAAATGCACAGTATAAATAAAAAAATCTCAAGCATTCACCACCAATAAAAATAAAATAAAAAATCACAGATCGGTCACATAAAACACACACCAAGGTCCCCTACACATTCAAACCATGTTTGCTGTCTATTATAGATAGTTTTCTCAGAACCTATACAGAAAAAAACATCCTCCCCATGCTGTGTTATAGCATCTAAAGCTAGGTGAAGTTAACAGCACCTGTGTTTGCTTCTTTTTTCTTTTCTTTTTTTTTGTCCTGCACATTATTGGAAGTTTGAATGATCAAATGTTCAGTTCAATTCCATTTATGGCACATGTTGCTTTACACTCTAACATATCAGGCTCTATGTCTGCCATTTAGCATCCAATGTGGCAGTGACCCTGATGCTTTACAAATCAGTTAGCCAGCACAGGAGGTTGTCAAGTCCCCCCTCCAACTGCTAGTGCAGTATTCCACTGGCTTGTGTTGAATTGACTTCCTGTTTTCAGGATAAAATGTTTGTTCTCTTTTCTGTCCACCTAGTTTACTGCATGTTGTTATGACGCAGGAGTGATCTTGTCAATATGGCCAAAAGTTAGTGGGCACCTGACCCAACGCTGTATCCTGTCCTAGTCCAACAAGGCCCAGGCCTAGGGCAGCACTAGCACTTTGCAGGGGGACAGGACGGAAAGAGTCCCCGCCGCCTTGCGCTACACTGTTAGTGTAGCACCAGTCTTATGGGCGGACTGGGCTGAGAGGCAAATTAGTCTAGTGCCCCCATAAAGTGGCCGCACTGCTTCCGGTATGTGGACGGCCGGCATTCCACAACTGGGGGGGAGGGGGCGCTGCTTCTAATTTTGACTGTCCTATCATCCTGGACCACAAACCTTCCTCGCTATGTATTTTCTGCTGCACCATTGGCATGGTAATATCTTCTTAGTCCTCTCCATAAAATTATCAAATTATCAGAAAGTTATGCTTAAAGTAAAACTGTAGGCAACACTTTTTTTTTTTTTTCCATTTTGGATCGAGTAAGGGAGGGTTATAGCCCCTGACAGTTTATTTTTTACCATCCCTGTCCAATTGCAGAGATTTCCCTACACTTTCTGCCCCATAGCCAAACAGGAAGTGAGAGGAAATCTATGCAAATTAAGGGAATCCATTGCCCCTCCCAGGCCCTCAGAACTAGTGTCCCCACTCGAAAATTTCAGGGTGGGTCTTAAACAGAAAGGGGTGTGGCCTTGACAGGAAGGGGTGGGTCATATTTAAATTAGGGGGTACACGAGTTTAGTCAGGCCTAGGGCAGCACAAACCTAAATACACTACTGACTTGACCATCGCACAAAAATGGATATTGTTTTTCTAAACCATGAACATTATTATGTAGCCTCCCATTTGCAGCTCCTACTTTTTTTTGGAAGGCTTTCCACAAGATTTTGGTGCATGTCTGTGGAATTTTGTGCTCATTCCAACAAAAGTGCATTCATGAGGTCAAGGACTGATATTGGATGAGAAGACCTGGCTCGCAATTGGCATTACAGTTCATCACAAAGGAGTTCAGTAGGTTTACATGTATCTAGGTTACATCACACCACTTCTCAGCACAATGTCATTAGATAAACCTCAACGTATTTGTAACAGTGCATCCATCCATTGTACAAGCCATGCAAGGTTCTACATACCAAACCTTGTCACCATGTCTTCATGGACCAGACTTTGCTTACAGAGGCATACTTTTGCTGGAACAGTAAAGACTATTTCCTAAACCACAAGGTTGAACGCATTCAATGGTTTATAATATCTTTGTATGCTGTAGCATTAATAATACACTTCGCTCAAAACACCTGAACTCAATAGTTTGAGGGTTATGCAAATACCTTTAGCCATATGGTGGGTGTAATTGCCAGGTGTCCAGAAATGTTTGGCTGTAGTGTGCACAGCACATTTCTGGCAAGTATCGGAGATGATGCATTGGTCTAGTTTATACCTGACAACTAAGTGAAATGAATGTAGGCCCATGAAAGTACACCTGTACATGCATTTTCATGTGCTTTTAACTAAAAGTCCTTGGAACTAACATTTATAAAAAATAAGCAGCTGAAGACACAAATCATTGTACATGCCCCTAGGTGCACAGGTATAGAACACAGTCAAGTAGAGTAACTGATTTTTTGTTTTTTGAGTAGTGTAACAACATTTAATAAGTGACTGATCCTCCTTAAAGAAGCCCCCCACAAAATAAAACTAATCATTTTTTTATACTTTATTATGTGGTATTTGGGAGATTAAACTCATGTGGTAGGTAAACAGAAAAGCATCAACTACCATCCAGAGAAAAAAGATACTAACATTAATCCTGTTCTGTTTGAATATTTATTAATATGTTTACTATTCTTTAGTGTTTCAATTGTCTTTAGCATAATTTAAGAAAGTTATATGAAAAAGATGCTCACATTTTGTGTGGACCCTGTAGCACAGAAAGGGGTCTGAGCTACTATATTAGAATCATTAGTTATGAAGGAATTTTTTTTCTAATTCTAAAACCAGAATTCTGTTTCAATAGCTCAAATTATGTAAAAAGATGTATGACAGCGCTTTCAAAAACTTGAATGAGGTAACCTTAAAATCCATCTAAACACTCGGGATAAGCTTCAGGCTCAGGTTGACTTTCAATCTAAACCCAAGCTGTTTACTATTCACCATATGGACCCATCCAAACCTCTGGCATCTGCAGCGGGAAGTAATTTAGTGGTGGTATTGCTACCACAACTAAATGAGAATTTCCTGCTCACTCCCCCCCCCCTCCGCCCAATTCATTAGTTCCTAAAACGCTGGAAGCCTCCTGTTCCATAACAAGTGATTCTGTCCCAGTCCTAGCACTCAATAATGCTGCGTGAGTCACATGCCTTTCTGTTTGTTCAGTCTATCACCAGGGTGCAGGGTGTCCTTTATTGTGATTGTTAATAGATCTCCATCACTGGATGCCGTGATTGATTTTGGACCTACATTGTGTGACATTATTTGGGTATTTATTTAATACGGAATTGAACCCTATATTCATTTGAAGTGGGGGTTATATCTGGGAGCCCTGGTTTTAAAACGAGCTGCCAGATTCCGGTAAGCTACTCCTTTCAGACACCTTCATCTACTTGGTCAAGAGGTCCCCCCCGGAAAGTAACCCCTTCCTCATGTTGAGGGCTTGTGGCTTAGTATAATTAAGGGAGGGAGAAGTTGCATGCTTGCATGCCTGGATAAGGATCTGGTAAAGATTGGGGGGGGTTTGTTTTTTGTTTTCCTTTGCTTAAGGTCCACTTCTAAATCCATACCAGACCCTTATCAAGGATATGTGTTTGGTATAAATTTTATGAGGGGAAGAGGGTCATTTTATATTACTCTTTATTTTTTGAGTGTAGTCTCTCTAAAATGGGCTCCTTAAAGGATAAGGATATTTTGTGAATGTTGAAAGGAATCTTCCAGTTGCTTTGCTTATAAACAGAACAATGTGGCCAGGAAATTTCATTAAGCAGATTTTTTTTTTTTTTTTTTATCGTACAGCACTGCATATGCAGGTTTAAGGCATATTTGAAGAAATCATGTCTTTTTAATGTTGTACTTTAAAGTGGATGTAAACCCTCCATACACCCAGTGAAGTGAACAGCCTCAGATGATACACAGAGATGAACCAAATCTCCCTACATAGGTTTTACATCCAAATCTGCAGTTATTCACATTTATATACTGTTTAGAAAGTTCAGATCTGTTAGGAGATTTTCTCTTCCTGTTTAACACAGAGTGTTTTGTTAGCCAAGATAGCTAACATTACTGATTGGAGGAAAAGCACACACCCCTTTCCACATAGGCAGAGACTCTCATGTCCTGTACACACGATCGGAATTTCCGATGAAACTGGACAGGAAATTCTGATCGTGTGTGGGCCCCATCGGACTTTTTTCCATCGGTGTAAAAAAATAGAACATGTGTTGGAAAAAAAAACGATAGGAAATTATGATCGTCTGTGTGGAACTCCATCAGAGAAAAATCCATGCATGTTTAGACTAAATTAGGAGACGGGAGCGCTCGTTCTGGTAAAACTAGCGTTCGTTATGGAGATAGCACATTTGTCATGCTGCAAATTAATGCATCGTCAAATGTAACGCATTCTTTTCTTCTTTCTAATGCTAGAAGAAATTTCTATTTTTCGCTGCGGATATTCCCACCGAGTTCTGACAAACTTATTTCTTTGTTTCTTGTGATCACATGAATCTTCGTATTTTATTTTAAAGCCAGGTCTCCAAAATATCTTAATATTTGTTTTAAGCGCGAATCGGCTAACCCCAAACTTTTACTAACACACGGTAACACAAAATAAGCCAAAGGGTGGCGCCGTTGTATTTGAACTTCCCCCTTATAGTGATGTCGTACGTGTTGTACGTCACCGCGTTTTGGACGGTTGGAATTTGGTCTGATGGTGTGTATGCAAGACAGCTTTGAACGGAATTCCGATGAAAAATTCCATCGGATTTTAGCCCATCGGAATTCCGATCATGTGTACAGGGCATTAGAGGTGTTTTGTAACAGGGCCAGCTCCTGCTAATCTATTTATAGCAACCTCCCCAGACAGAAAAGGCAAGCTGCTTTTATCTGATGTGTCCGAGAATTTGTCAGGAGTTATCAGAGGAACGGTTCTGGAGAGAGCTAGGGGACATAGCTCTTTGAAGAGAGATAACAAAACACTGCAGATATATGTGCCCAGCTCAAATTTCATGAATCAGGCTTACATCCACTTTAAGCCATATTAAAAAAAAAGTTATCCCGGGGAACAGTATATTGGCTAAAATATTTTTGCATTAGGAAGAGACAGAGCCCAGCTACCCTTGCCATTTCCCCCCAATAGCTTGCAAATTGTCCTTAAAAAAAAGCAAGAAAAAAAGAAATGACAAATTTTCCTCATATAGTGGGGTTCTGTTGATATGTTTGAGGTTTTTAGATTTTTTCAAATGTCCAGTGAGCCAAACTTTCTTGGTTTTCTCATCACTATTAAACACCATCTACAGTAGATCCGACCAATCAAATTAATAAAACTACATTAGGAGAAGACCCTCATCTTTGGAGTATGGTAATCAGAACAGTTCTTGCTGACATTGGGCTGTTGAACTTTGTAAACACACAGCCATCACTACAAACATGACTGACTGGATTATAGTCATCTTTGCCTGGATCATTCATTGTTTCAGATGTTTTAATTGCACAAGTTTTATTCTCATCAGGTCTTTTAGGGGGGTGTAATGCACTCAGCCATCTTTTAGGGGGATGTAATGCACTCAGCCATCTTTTAGGGGGATGTAATGCACTCAACCCATACCTCCCAACTTTTTGAGATTGGAATGAGGGACACCTACTATCAAAGGTATGTAGGCATAGGACACCCTCCCTGTCACGCCCCCTTAAGAATTAACCCAAAAATAAAAGATTAGTTAAACCCAAAGTTTTTTTTACCACTACTATTCCTTTTATTGGCTTTTGAAATTTACAAATGCAGCCATTTAGAAATCGGATGAAAGGTTTAGCGCTGGGAAACACTTTTTGAAAGATAAATAGTGCATTTTATATACAATTATATAGATCAGACAAAAATGAGGGACAAATGAGGAGGACAGAGGGACATTTCTCCAAATCAGGACAGTCCCTCAGAATTAGGGACATTTGGGAGCTATGCTCAACCACCTAATTTCATCATTGCAGACTGCC
The DNA here is from genome assembly GCA_029206835.1 of Rana muscosa. Taxonomy (NCBI): domain Eukaryota; kingdom Metazoa; phylum Chordata; class Amphibia; order Anura; family Ranidae; genus Rana; species Rana muscosa. The sequence goes on along the minus strand of CM055118.1, from coordinate 499,108,453 downwards.
CATAATTAACATGTTAACTGTGCAATAATTGCAAACTCAAGGTCTTGGCATTTGCTAGAGTAAAATAGAAGTGTCATACATGACATCATATGTATTAAGGGTGATTTGGAATGGAGACTAAACAGAATAAATGCAATTAGACTATGGATCAGATAAATTACATTTATGTGGATCTAGTTGGAGATCAGCAGCACTAGTCTATCTTTTATTGCGGGGCATTTCCTGCCACTTAAAGAGGTTGTAAACCTCTGAAAAAAATCCCCATTTTTCTGCTGTGCTTCAGTAGTGCCTCTTTGAAAAGAAAAGTATTCTTAGGAAAATAATCACTTCATCTCTAAGATCTACAGTCTGTTCTTTTTTTTTTACATGAAACACATGTCAGCATTGTTCAAAGTATCCCATTCTTGTGAAATATAAAGGCACTGTGCAATGTGAGGGCTCATCATCAACATGCCCCTTTGTATCCACACTCTTCTACCAAAATATAGTATATGAAGGAATGCATTCCATCACGTTACCTTTTATATATTTTAAATTTTTCCACTCACTTGCAATAATTTTTACTTTTTACAGGACAACTCAGGTTAAACCACCGAAAGTTAACCTCTCATTAGATACATGTTTTATGTTATATGCATAGAGGCTAAGTATTGTGTTACTATAACACAGGTATTAACTACCTCTAAAAGAAATAACACTACTCTGGCAAATATTTTTATCATTTAGGGCCAGCGTTATTTTGAAAAGCCAGTATAAAAAATAGAGGTTAAAAAGCACTTGTGTGGTTTGACCAATCATGTTCTGCACATTAGTCCTTTGTGGTCCATGTAAATGGGGCCATGGCAGAGATGTGTCCTTTGCCTACATACTGGGGCTCATTTAAGAAAATGTTGGCGCATTTGCGCGGGCAGGAATAATTATTACGACATGGCGCATGCTGGCGACTTGCGCCGGATTCGCAGAATCGTTGCGCGTACGGGCGCAGACACATTCTTAAATATGAAACAGACATCGGGCACTTGCTCATTGTAATGCTGATCATGTTAATGAGCTTTTCCTTATCACATGGAGAATATTGCTTCCACTTTTATTCTTTTCATTCACTTCTTTTTGAAACAACTCAATAATCATTCTAGAGATCTTCCTTCTATCAACTACTGTGCAGATGATTACTGGACTTGTAATTGTGCATTTTATGGTGATAGTCTATAATCATTGGTGGAGCCAAAACTTCCATGAAAACATCTTCTCAACACATGTCTGTGTATTGTGCATTCTGGACAATTCTTTTGCCATACACTGTGCAATCTGATTGGATGACATTTACATCCACTCTTTTCTCTGAGCAATTCATTTCCCCATACACTGTGCAATCAGATTGCACAGTGTATGGGGAAAGAATTGTCTAGAATGCACAATACACAGACATGTGTTGAGAAGATGTTTTCATGGAAGTTTTGGCTCCACCAATGATTATAGACTATCACCATAAAATGCACAATTACAAGTCCAGTAAACATCTGCACAGTTGTTGATAGGAGGAAGATCTCTAGAATGAATATTGAGTTTTTTCAAAAAGAAAGGAATGAAAGGAATAAAAGTGGAAGCAATATTCTCCATATGATAAGGAAAAGCTCATTAACATGATCAGCATTACAATGAGCACAAGCCCAATGTATAAGCACTGCAGTTGTGCACTCTGGAGAACGCAGATGTGCCCGTGTGCAACACACATATTTAACAAGCTAAAATGTGTGCGCCCTGACAGGTGAGCATAAAATGGTGTGCTTTGTCAATGTACATGTGCAGTTGAGTAAGCTGAAAGAAGGGTGTAAAAAGGCTTGATTAGTTGTAAGACAGATCTACATGTTCTGGACAGAATTTGTGCATTTAAACAATATTATATACATACTTTTTAGCCTGGTAACAGAAGATGGTAAACTAGTAAAGTTATCTACAGTATTCAGACAAAAATGTTGAAGATTACATTGGCTGCGCTTGCTAATGGTAGGCGCGAAAACAGCGCTTCCTATGTAAATATGGTTTGGTGCATATAAGTGCACCATAATTTTTGATAAATGTTTTGAGTCCCGTTTTTTGTGCAATTGCTCCAGTTTCTCCACTGCACCACAGGCGCAGGTCTTTAGTAAATCACCCCCTCTGTGTTCTAAAAGTTGTTCCTCTTTAATATTTCAACTAAAAACATAAATGTCTTTTATTGGGATTTTATGTGATAGACCAACACAACGTGGCACATAATTATGAAATGGAAGAAAAATGAAAAATGGTTTTCAAAATGTTTTACAAATAAATATGTGAAAAGTGTGGGGTGCATTTGTATTCAGCCCCCCTGAGTCAATACTTTGTAGAACCGCCTTTTGCAGCATTTACAGCTGCAAGTCTTTTTGGGGATGTCTCTACCAGCTTTGCACATCTAGAGAGTGACATGTTTGCCCATTCTACTTTGCAAAATGGCTTAAGCTCTGTCAGATTAGAGGGAGAGCGTCTGTGAATTTTCAAGTCTTGCCACAGATTCTCAATTGGGTTTAGGTCTGGACCTCGACTGAGCCATTCTAACACATGAATATGCTTTGATCGAAATCATTCCATTGTAGCTCTGGCTGTATGTTTAGGGTCGTGGTTAGGGTTGCCACCTGTCCGGGATTCACCTGGACAGTTCGGGTTTTGAATCATGTGTTTGTGTTTCAGACTGTCTGAAACCCAGACACATTATTCAGACCAGACTATGGCTTTCCAGCTGGGTCGCTGGCTGCAATTGTGTAAGCCGAGAGTGTCTGTTAAACTCTCTTTCACACTGCCCAAAGCCAGCACGAACAATTACCCCCACCCCCCCAACACAGACGGGAGAGGAGAAAGGGCTTGATCTGCTCCTCTTCCTCCTGCCCCTACAACTCAGTGTCTTCCCAAACCCTAGCAGCCTTAGCTACATCTGGATAAGAGGTGCTGACTGCCAAGGGGTGAGTAAGCTCACCAACCATCCCTGTCTGTGACTAAAGTCTCCTCCCTTCTCTCTCTTGCCTCTAAGTGAGTACACAAAGGTAAATCAGGGTTCTCAGAGCACCCCTTACATCAGAGTTCCCCTTTACACCAGAGGCCACAGTGTACCCCCTTACATCAGAGTCCTCTCCGTACATCAGAGTTCTCAGTGTTCCCCCTTAAATCAGGGTTCCCAGAGCATCCCTTATGTTAGAGTCCCCAGAGTTCTCCCTTACATCAGATTCTGCAGAGTCCCCCCCTTACAGCGTAAGGGAACTCTGCAAGTTCAGATGTAAAAGAGCAACTCTGTAGACTCTGATGTAAAGGGGATTAATATATGTATAGTTCACACTATAAAAAAAGATTGCTGTGCACCGCTAAAGTGTTCAGGTTTGACTTGAAGAAAAGGTGGCAACCCTAGTTGTTGTCCTGCTGGAAGGTGAACCTCCACCGCAGTCTCAAGCCTTTTGCAGACTCGAAACAGGTTTTCATCTAAGATTTTAAAGCGAAAGTAAACTGCGCTTGTGTAAAAGCGATAAACTTGTATATAGCAGCACCACTAACGTGAGATATAATCACATAAATAATGAATGTATAGCAAAAGTGTTGCACTAAACAAAAATATAAATATGCAAATAAGTCCATGTGTCTTCCAACTGACATCAGTGTAATGCCTTCACTTTGATAATAAGTGCACAAACGATTGTCCATTCAATTTCTCCAACTTGTGATAACCACCACCTTAATAAAGGATGTACTCTTACCAGAGCGTATTGACCACCTATTATGGGGGGGTCAAATAAGGCTTGTGTATCTTATATGTTCCATCCACGCGTGCTGTTCCACATCAAAGAACAAGAGGAATCGTCCAGCAGTCACCTCTGAGTGGTCCTCCGGTCCCGAAGCAAGATGTCCAGTGGGATGGGTCAATAGTGTAAAATCCTTAAAAATCGGCTTTATTTAAGTAACGTATAGCATGCCATTACATGGGTACAATCTTCCTCGGTCCAAAGACAAGGACGTTGGCTCAATCCAAATGTGATGACAGGAGATAAACCTTTTACCCGACCAGTTTCGTTACAATTGAACTTCTTCCGGGGCAATACTTTCTTCTAAGATTGTCCTGTATTTGGCTCCATCTATCTTCCCATCAACTCTGACCAGCTTTCCTGTCCCTGCTGGAACCTGATGGTGTGTTCAGGGTGATGTGCAGTGTTAGTCTTCCATCACATGTAGCGTTTTGCTTTTAGGCCAAAAAGTTTAATTTTGGTCTCTTCTGACCAGAGCACCTTCTTCCACATGTTTGCTGTGTCTCCCACATGGCTTCTCGCAGACTTCAAATGGGACTTCTTATTGCTTTCTTTCAACAATGGCTTTCTTCTTGCCACTCTTCCATAGGAGTGCATGATTAATAGTTGAGCTGTGGATCTCTACAGCTCCTCCAGAGTTACCATGGGCCTCTTGGCTGCTTTTCTGATGAATGCTCTCCTTGCCCGGCCTGTCAGTTTAGGTGGACGACCATGTTTTGATAGGTTTGCAGGTGTGCCATACTCTTTCCATTTCCGGATGATGGATTGAACAGTGCTCAGTGAGATGTTTAAAGCTTGGGATTTTTTTTATAACCTAACCCTGCTTTAACCTTCTCTACAACTTTATCCCTGACCTGTCTGGTGTGTTCCTTGGCCTTCATGATGCTGTTTGTTCACTAAGGTTCTCTAACAAACCTCTGAGGGCTTCACAGAACAGCTGTATACTGAGATTAAATTACACACAGGTGGACTCTGTTTACAAATTAGGTGACTTCTGAAGGCAATTGGTTCCACTAGATTTTAGTTACACTTTTGAGATATTTATTTGTAAAAAACATTGAAAACCATTTATCATTTTCCTTCAACTTCACAATTATGTGCCTCTTTGTGTTGGTCTATCACATAAAATCCCAATTAAAATACTTTCACGTTTTTGCTTTTAACGTGACAAAATGTGGAAAATTTCAAGGGGTATAAATACTTTTTCAAGGCACTGTATCTAGTTACTGATTATCCAGGGCCGTTTTCTTCCCTGACACCATATCGTGTCCTATTTTTTACTTTTCACATGTGGCCATTTTATAATTTTATTCTGAGTGCTCCCTCTTGGTATTAATGTATGTTTTAGCTTTGTTTATTTTATGAAACCAATTGACTTTTGCTGAATACAACTTGTATTTACTTACAATGCAGAGAGGCCAGAGCCTATGGCATCTATTCAATAGGAAGTTGTAATGGTCAAGTTGATAGCAGTTGATCCCTGATCTGGTTATTATACACACAACTCTCTGAACTTACACTTGGTTATTTCCTTATTCTGACATTCATATTTTTTTTTGTGTTTTGTAGTATACTTTATATAATATGTAATGAATCACCCTGCTAGTAAGAGTTATAGTATACACTTTATTTCTCTAGTTGACTGACAAAAAGTACAGATGACAGTGTCGGTGCGTAGGCAGCATTTTATGAAAACCATAATTCCCTCTGAAGATTACGGGTCTACATTCCTTCATATACAAAATGTGTAAACGGATTTATGTTCCCTTGTCAGGCAATGTAATTACTGTGTTACCACTAGCATGCAAACATCCAGATTCTTGCAATTTAAAAGGCTACATAAGCTGGCCCATGCAAAAATTGGGCCCCACTTGTTTAAAATACACTGCATTTGTAAAAATATTGTTTAATGCAAATGCCATACCTATAGACCTTTTCTATCACCAATGTTTACATTCCTACATCCTGGATTATTTTCAAGATATGGGTTACAACAAAATGGCCACAAGGCAACTTCTTTGAGGACAGCTAAAGAGATTACCACTTTAGTTGTCCTCGAAAAAGGAGGCTCGTGGCCATTTTCCTGTAGCTCCCATGTCCCGTAAATAAGTCAGGAAGTAGGAATATAAACATTGGGAATATTACGGCCAGGCTTCATGGGTGACAGAAAAGGCCTACAGGTATGGCATTTACATTAAGCAATATTTTTACAAATGGCATAATTTATTTTAAACTACTGGGGCCCTTTCTCTGCATAGGCCAGTTTATGTTTCTAGGTGAACTTAGCCTATAATTTATGTTCAAGAACAGAATGAACATTAATTCCTTTAACTGAGACACAAGCAAAGGTCATTTAAAATTAAAGTATTTGTTAGCCTAAAAAAAAAAATGGATCCTGGTCCCTTAACCCTTTTGCTGCCAGGCCCATACGTCGTACGGACCTGACAGCGGGGCGGGGGGTTGGGTTTCACACACAAACCAGTGGCTGCAGCCACAGGGATTTGTGTGAAACTGACAGGCAGACTACTGCCGCACCCCGCCATGCTTTCCAGGCTCTGATTGCCCATGTGCGGGCCGGGGAGCTCCATGGCGTGTCGAGGGGGTTGGAAGGGAAGGAGAAGAGTGGACACATGTCCGCTCTCCTTCCCTTCTTTGTGTGACCCGGAAAACAACGTCTCTAGCGTCACTTCCGGGTCAACCTCTCGGTGTCCCCAGCTTGATTAGCGGGGAAATAATGTTTTGCAATGCGATCTGCATTGCAAAACATTCAGTGGAGCACAGGGGAGATGTGCAGGGTCTTTTAGACCCTGGATTTCTCAGTAAAGAGTACCTGTCACCTAAAAATCATCACATAGGGGACATTTTGTCCCCCATGTAATGAAATAAAATGCAAAAAAATAAACTTACACCCAAGCACATAAAATCCCACCCCCCCAAAAAAATTTTTTTTGAGGCCCCCCACGTAAACACGTGTAGCGGGGTGTTCCCCTTTTACTTCCGGGAGACTACATCACCCAGAAACCCATTCGGCAGTGTTCACCGCAGAGACTCATGGGAGGGGTTATATAAGGAGGAGGCGCGGCTCCAAAGAGCCTTCCACCCCACTGCGAGCCTGGGTGGTTCCGGACCTCGTTTGTTTACAGCCGGGACCGGATCGAGGACCCGATCGTTGGGGACACTTTGTGTGTGTGTGTGTGTGTGTGATACAGTCGGTGGAAGTTCCCCGGACTGGGACCCTGTCCGGGCGGGTGAGAGGGCGTATGCCCAAACCATATACTGTTATTGTGAATGGGCCTATAGACTGCCATGGCCCGCAAATTGTTCTTGATACTCTCGTTAGAGGACCTCAAAGGAGCGGTACTAACACTTTATATAATACAGTGTTTACCCCATCTTTACATTTCCCACTGGATTACAAATCATACTCTGTTAATGTGCACCACCGTTAAAGACCTGCCGGTGAAGAAAGCAACCTTATCCCCTATAGACTATGTTGTAGATATCTGAACCAGGCCTGGTCAGCTTGCTAATTTGTTTGGTTACTGCGCCACAGGGCGTCTAGTTAACGGTCGCCCACTTGGCACACTTGTTACTGTTCACTTCATATGCATAGTGTGTTAGTGCTGCAGGGCTCTGCAAAATATATATACTGTCTGAACTGTTATAAATGTTAACCCCTTTCTTATATAAACCTTAAGTAAATCATATACTCTTTTTATACTATTATCGTCTCAATGTTGAATTACTCATACAGTATAAGAGTTTATTGCTGCCGTAACTAACTGTGCCAGTAGGGGGTCGAGTACATTGCCGGGGGTTGGCGGAGCTGTCTTTCAGGGCCCAAAACGAAATCTGTGGCCTTCTTAGTTGACAGCAGATGATAGATAGATACAGCAGGTGAACGCCAGAAGTGCCAGCATGGACCCCATGGATCCACAAGCGATAGAAGAGTGGTGCAAAGTCGTAAGGGCACAGCCAAACAATTCAATAGTCATCAGCCTCCCAGGGGAGGAATGGAAGACTGAGATGGTAGAGGAGTTGATTAAGTCAGTGTCCCCAGATCACACACCATGGGTGATAGATATAAAGGCAGACCCGGATACTTCATATCAGTGTGCACTAGTGGAATACGGAGACGGGATACCAGAGGCGTGCAGGCGCAAGTGTGTAAAGATGCCAGATAATAGAACCTATAGGGTGGCGCCTGCTTTAACTATAAAGAAGGAACCATCACCGATGGGATCACCGCAGGCTGCGGCCCGCGCCTCACCAGTAAAGGGAGACAGGATGACGCCCCCGGTGACACCCGCACCTGCCACTGCCATGTCACCAGAATTGATAAAGGCGATAGGAGATCTGCTAAGCAAATGTCAGAAGACAAACACAGCGCATGTAGAAACTAGCTACCGGAGATTGAAGACATTCTCAGGGAAGCTCCCTGTCCCTGCAGGGGAAGAAGATTTTGATACCTGGGTGGAGCAGGCATTACAGGCAGTAGAGGCATGGGAGGTGCCTGAAGCGCAGAAGAGGCAACGAGTGATAGAAAGCCTGAAAGGCGCAGCAGCAGAAGCAGTGAAAAGTTTTCGGTTTGGGAATGCCGATTGCACGGCTCAAGACTGTCTAGCTATGCTACAGGAAGAGTTTGGTCAATTGGAAAAGGTGACAGAGATGGTCTACCAGTTTGAACATACTTTCCAACAACCAAGGGAGAAACTGTCAGAATATGTTAGGAGACTAAACAGATTACTGTGCAAGATTGTGTTGAAGAAGGGGATGAAGCCCCAAGATGCAGATGCGGCAAGAATGAAGCAAGTCTTAAAGGGAGCGTTACGCTCGGATCCAGTCTGGCTGCACCTGAAAACATTGAGAGGAGGAACGTTGCTGACTTATGCTGATTTGATAAAAATCATCCGAGATGAGGAGGCGCTACAACAGGACCAGCAAATGATTAAGGCAAATGTTGTCCCCGCGCAGGTGCTAGTCAACCCAGTGATGACTACTGAAAGAGACTCAGAGGTAGACACTTTGAAAGCACAAATGACCAAGGTGTTAGAAATGTTGACCTCTTTGATGGCGAAAGACACAGAGGGTCCCAAGAGAGAGGTACCACGGAAGGAACTATTCCCAATTGCTTCGGCACCCGCATCTTTACAAGAATGGGGAGATATAGTCTGCTTTAACTGTGGAGGAATTGGCCATGTTGCGGCTACTTGTTCCAGAAGAAGAAGCTGGACAACCGCAAGTCGGCGGGAAACTCCAGAGGGCCCCGGTGAAGGAGTCAACCGGGTGCCCATCACCTTTAGTGAGCTCCAAGCTGAAAACACCTCAGAAGAAATACATCATTCCTCAACAAAGATACACCCCAGAGAAAGGGGGCAAGACCCCTCAGAAGGGGCACAGCGCTCCCCAGAGGGGATGCACACCTAGGAAAATCAATAATATCCCTCAGCGGGTCTGTACACCCATTGAGAGGAGGGAAATCAATGCATACCAGGCTCAAGAAAGATTAAAGTCCAAAGGGAACTGGAAGGGAAAGGGTCAGAAGAAGGCGACCCCTGCCGGGCCATATCCGGAGAGGCTAGTAGGCCCATCTCCCATAGTGCACATTCAAGTGGAGGGAGTCTACACCAGAGCCATCTTGGATACTGGGGCACAAGTGACCCTGTTATACCGAGATTTCTACGAGAAGCACTTGAGTCACCTGCCCATCCAGAAGATAGAGGGACTAGAGATATGTGGGATTGGGACCCAGAATTTCCCCTACGATGGCTACTTGCCTGTCAGGATGATCTTTGACCCATCCGTGGCTGGAAAAGCTGAAGTGTTTGATACCCTGGCAGTTGTATGCCCTCGGCCGCCAGGAGACAACAAGAGTTCCCTTATAATAGGAATGAACACGGACCTGGTCCGAAGACTTCTGATCCCTCTAGTGAAAGAGAAGGGGTCAGCGGCTGCCAAGATTCACCCCATGCTGAAGACGGCTTATCAACGGCTGGTCCTAGAACAGAAGACCCCTGGAGAGGGGATAGGGAAGGTGTGGAGACTTGGAAGAGAAGGGGTGGTGTTGCAGCCCGGTGAAGTAACCTGTCTCAGAGCCACTGTGAAGCTTACTTGGGAGCAACCTGGACCCTTTGTCATGTTGGAGTTTGACCCGGGGGAAGAGTCCCCTGGCCTGGAAGTGATACCAGAAGTGATTCCGCTGAAGGCCCTGAAGAAGGCCCATTGTAGAATTCCAGTGAGTGTTAGGAACAATACAGATGGACCCATGGAAATCCCAGCCAGAATGCTGCTGGGCCAGGTGAGCCCTGCTGCCCCGGTCAACTTGTCGGAAGTAAAGGGGGCGGGCGAAGGAGGAGGTGCTTGGGAGAAGCTATCCATGGAAAACCCGAACCTGCCCAGGGCTTGGAAGGAGAGAGCCAAGGCCCAGTTGACCAGATGGGAGAAGATCTTCTCCAGGGATGAATTCGATGTGGGGTGTGCAAGGGGTGCCACCCATCGGATCCGCCTCCAAGAAGACAAGCCCTTCAGAGAGAGAGAGTCAGGCGGGTCCCACTAGCAGATCTGGAGGATCTAATGGAACAACTTGCAGAATTGAAAAGGACCGGTGTGATACGGGAGTCCAGAAGCCCTTATGCCTCACCAATAGTGGTGGTCAGGAAGAAGAATGGATCGTTGAGGCTCTGTATCGATTACAGGACCCTTAACAGGAGAACCATACCCGACCAGTACACCACTCCGAGGATAGAGGATGCCTTGCAGAGCTTATCTGGAGCCAAGTGGTTCAGCGTTATGGATCTCAAGAGTGGATACTATCAGATCCCTATGCACCCAGAAGACAAGGAGAAAACAGCATTCATAACCCCAGTGGGATTCTTTGAATTCGACCGGATGCCCCAAGGTCTGTCTGGAGCCCCAGCTACTTTCCAACGTCTCATGGAAAAGACTGTAGGGGACATGAACCTTATTGAAGTCCTTGTATACCTGGACGATGTCATTGTCTTTGGAAGAACCCTGGAGGAACACGAGGAGAGGCTGGAAAAAGTCTTGAGGAGACTCAGTGAGGAGGGACTCAAGCTTTCGCCTGAGAAGTGTCGGTTCTACCAATCTTCTGTGAATTATCTGGGACACATAGTGTCTGAAGAAGGGGTGGCCACAGACCCTGAGAAACTGGAGGCAGTTACAGTACCTCCTGGCCGCGACCCACCACAGTAACAGAACTCCGGTCCTTCTTGGGGTTCTGCTCCTATTACAGGAGGTTTGTGGAAGGATTTGCCCGATTTGCTAGACCATTGAATGAACTGCTCAAGACTGAGGGAGAAGAGGACGACTCAGGACCCCGGAAGCCGGGAGAGTCAGTCCAAGATCAGTGGAACCAGAAACGTGAAGAGGCCTTTCAGGCATTGAAGAAGAGCCTAACCACTGCTCCAGTCTTGGCCTATGCAGACCCAACCAAACCCTATGAACTACACGTAGATGCTAGTCATGACGGTCTGGGGGGAGTGCTTTATCAAGAACATGAAGGGCAACTGCGGCCCGTCGCCTACGTGAGCAGGAGCCTGACCCCCTCTGAGAAGAACTACCCCACCCATAAACTGTAGTTCTTGGCCCTTAAGTGGGCGATAGTAGACAAGCTCAAAGACTACCTGTATGGGGCGGAGTTCATTGTGAAGACCGACAACAACCCCCTGACCTACTTATTCACTACAGCAAAACTGGATGCCACTGGACACAGGTGGCTGGCCGCATTGTCTGGATTCAATTTCAGCCTAAAGTACAGGACAGGGATTGGGAATCGAGATGCAGACGCTCTGTCCAGGAGATCTCATGGCCCCAACTGTGACATGGAAGACTGGACTCAAGTAGCACCTGATGGGGTGCGGGCCCTTTGTCAAGGGGCTGAATTGCAAGCCAGAGGGGGCTCACGGGCGGAAGAGATAGGAGTTACCATGGTAGGAGTCCCCAAACAATACCGTGGAGTAACTCAGCTGGGAGAAGACTATCTGCCAAAGTTGTCCAAGAAGGAACTAAGAAGTGATCAGTTAGAAGATCCAATGGGGAAATTGGTTCTGGAAGCTCTGGATAATCAGGATCCAAACAAACTCCTGAGTCAGTCCTCAAAAGAAGCTTGCCTGTTGAGGAAAGAGTGGGACAGGTTGCAGGTACATCAGGGAGTGGTCTACCGAAGGGGCCCCTCAAATGATTCAGAAGATAAATGGCAACTGTTCCTCCCAGAGAAACATCGAGAGACTGTTCTGATTGCCCTGCATGACCATCATGGTCACCTAGGGGCTGAAAGGACCTTTCAACTTGTTAGAAGTCGGTTCTATTGGCCCTGCATGAGGGCAGAGGTAGAAAAGTACTGCCACTCATGTGCACGTTGCATCCAGAGGAAGACTTTACCTCATCAAGCTGCCCCAATGGGCCATCTACAAAGTCAAAGCCCAATGGATCTGGTATGCATTGATTTCCTCTGCCTCGAACCCGATCTGAGTGGACTAGGAAATGTTCTGGTGATAACCGATCATTTCACCAGGTATGCCCAAGCTTTCCCAACCAAAGACCAGAAGGCTTCCACAGTAGCCAAGATACTCATGGGGAAGTATTTTGTCCATTATGGGCTGCCCCAACGACTTCATTCAGATCAAGGAAGGGACTTTGAGAGTCGACTGATCCGGAAACTCCTGGATTCGTTGGGAATCAAGAAGACTCGAACTACCCCTTACCACCCACAGGGAGATGCTCAGCCGGAGAGGTTTAACCGAACCTTGCTCAACATGTTGGGGACTCTGGAAAGTGAGAAGAAGCAACATTGGAGCAAACACATAGCAGCAATAGTACATGCTTACAACTGCACCACTAGTGATGCTACAGGCTACTCCCCCTATCGACTCATGTTTGGGAGAGAGGCGAGACTGCCTGTGGACTTGGCCTTTGGCACCTCTCTGGACCATTCCTCAGCCACATCCCACAAAGGATATGTAGACAGGCTAAGACACAGCCTGAAAGTGGCCTATGAACAAGCTCAAACAGCCTCAGATCAAAGAGGAGCTCGGAACAAAAGAAACTTCAACTTGAAAGTCCGGATACAAGACCTACAGCCCGGGGATAGAGTACTGTTACGCAATCTGGGGGTCCCTGGGAAGCACAAACTTGCGGACAGATGGAGATCTGAACCCTATGTCATCTGTAGGAAGTTGCCGGGCCTACCTGTCTACAAGTTGAAGCCAGAAGGGAGGGTAGGCCCACTGAAGACGTGGCATCGAAACCACCTGCTCCCGCTTGCTGAAGCAGTCAGGATACCTCCCGTGAGAGATTCTCCTGAACCGGTCTCTATTCTGGATACTCCCAGGCCAAACACTCGGTCGCAGACCTCCCGAGCTGAAGATGGGGAGACCTCTCAACTTAGTGAAGATGAAGAAACAGAACTTGATTGGTTGTGGCCTTCCCCAACTCCAGGAACTTCCACTATAGATCTTCCACCTACTGAAGACACTCCAGATGGAACACTAAACCCAGGGGCCACAGAGTTCATCCCATCTAGTCCTTCATCAGATCACTGGGACGATGCCCGTGATAGTTACTCAGAGGAAGAGGAGCCTGTGGCACCAGAGCCAGAAGTCCCAAGAGAGCAAAGGGCTCGAAGAGTCATCCGGCCTCCTAAGAGGCTGACCTACCCACAAATGGGGAATAGCTCGGAGGACTCTGTGGTTACTGCTAGGAGAAATGCTGAGAATCCAGATCCCTCCGCTTTCCATTTGGTGGAGGGCAATCCCAGCTCACTCTCTGGCACAGTTAGGCAGGCCACCCATGATAATGTGACCTGTGGGCAAGGGAATTCTACCCCTCAGTTTTGGTGGGAATTCCCTATGCCAACATCGTTCGCAGAATTGTCTAAAGTTGTACATAGTCTTTGTTAAGGTTTATCTTTGGGGACCAAAGAGTTCAAGTGGGGGGAGTGTGTAGCGGGGTGTTCCCCTTTTACTTCCGGGAGACTACATCACCCAGAAACCCATTCGGCAGTGTTCACCGCAGAGACTCATGGGAGGGGTTATATAAGGAGGAGGCGCGGCTGCGCTCGGCCTCTTTGGGACACGAGACTTCAGAGACTGATCCTCCTGCGCGGATGTGTCGGAGTGCAGGGCCTGAAGCCTGAGACCTTGCGCAGCACCAAAGAGCCTTCCACCCCACTGCGAGCCTGGGTGGCTCCGGCCCTCGTTTGTTTACAGCCGGGACCGGATCGAGGACCCGATCGTTGGGGACACTGTGTGTGTGTGTGATACAGTCGGTGGAAGTTCCCCGGACTGGGACCCTGTCCGGGCGGGTGAGAGGGCGTATGCCCAAACCATATACTGTTATTGTGAATGGGCCTATAGACTGCCGTGGCCCGCAAGTTGTTCTTGATACTCTCGTTAGAGGACCTCAAAGGATCGGTACTAACACTTTATATAATACAGTGTTTACCCCATCTTTACATTTCCCACTGGATTACAAATCATACTCTGTTAATGTGCACCACCGTTAAAGACCTGCCGGTGAAGAAAACAACCTTATCCCCTATAGACTATGTTGTAGATATCTGAACCAGGCCTGGTCAGCTTGCTAATTTGTTTGGTTACTGCGCCACAGGGCGTCTAGTTAACGGTCGCCCACTTGGCGCACTTGTTACTGTTCACTTCATATGCATAGTGTGTTAGTGCTGCAGGGCTCTGCAAAATATATATACTGTCTGAACTGTTATAAATGTTAACCCCTTTCTTATATAAACCTTAAGTAAATCATATACTCTTTTTATACTATTATCGTCTCGATGTTGAATTACTCATACAGTATAAGAGTTTATTGCTGCCGTAACTAACTGTGCCAGTAGGGGGTCGAGTACATTGCCGGGGGTTGGCGGAGCTATCTTTCAGGGCCCAAAACTAAATCTGCGGCCTTCTTAGTTGGAGGTATCGCTACACACGCATACGAACATAAACGCATATGTGGGGGTGCCTTTGTGTTAAAACTTAGATTGCCATACACATGTTAAATAACGCCACGCACGCCAGAGTGAGAGCAATACTTTTAACACAAAACCTTCCCTATAACACTAAACCTAGGCTTTTGAAGCGTTAACTATAGAAAATGTAGGGTACCGAAGTTTATCGCCATTTCACGGGCGCACGCAACATTGAGGTTGGACATGTTGGATATATATTTACTCTGTGCAACCTTGTCTTTTATATTTTACCCAAAATTTGGGTATTTTTTTGTTTGTTTGCCCTAAAATTCACTTTAGTGTGTTTTTTACTGAAATTTTGAGGTCCCTAGACCTTTACAGTAATAACGTGTGACGTAAAAAACTGGAACTTCCACTATTTTATTCTCTAGGGTGTCTGCCTTCAGAAACTATAAAATGTTTGGGGGTTTTGTGTCATCTTCAGGCCGAATTTTTTTTTTTTTAAACGTGTGCAAAAAATGCAAAAACGGCTCTGGCAGCGAAAGGGTTAGAGCATGTTATACAGCGCAGTGCTTGTGCTGTGTAATTTGGCCCCCTGTATCACCTAAAATACCTGGCTGATCCTTCCTGGTTCTGCCCTCCCCCCTGTAAACTGACCACAGTTTATCATGGCTGCTGAGCCCTGACACTGTGGTCAGTTTACATGTCTCTGCCATCCGCAGCTCTGCTCTGTCCTTCTCTGTCGTCCCTCCCCCCTCCCTCCCTGCATGTCAGCTCCATCCACTCCTCAGCCCTCCCCTCCTGCTGCTATCATAATGCAATAATCATGCTACAATCCCCTCTGCTATATGAAATAATGTCCCCAGTGCACGTGTTTTTCTAAAAAAATATCACTGTGTACCTCATTTCAGATCGCCGACCGGCGCTCACATGACCGGCCACCTCTCTCCTCCGCTCCTCCTGGCTGACATCAGCAGGGGTTTCCCAACCCCACCCGCTTCCCTATCAGATCGAGAGAGGAGAGAGGCGGCCGGTCACGTGAGCGCACATCGGCGCTCTGAAATGAGGTACACCGTGGCATTTTTTTTTAAAACACATGCACTGGGGACATTATTTCATATAGCAGAGGGGATTGTAGCAAGATTATTGAGTGGCTTAACAACCACTTTAATTTTAGGCCAGCACATCCCTTTACAAATGATTTTGTTTTAAATAACAAACATGCCATACTTTTCGTTCTTTTTGCACAGAGCAGGCCAAATCCTCCTTTTCTCAGATTCCCTGCCATCGGTCCTGGCTCCTCCCTCCTTCTGAGTGCCCCTATAGAAAGCCACTCTTGCTATGGGGGTACTCATGCATGCTCGATCCTGAACCATGCTTTGTGTATTTATTGACACACACAGCGTGTGTGTGTCACTGCACTTTACTGCACTGTACGATTCTGAGGGATCCCCTGGAGTACCCGGCATCACCCTCGGCAGCTTTCTTCTTTGGGGGGGGTCTTCTATCAATGGCCCTTTATGAACTCATAGCAACTACTACTATAAAGGGTTAACCTTGTTAGTGTTCATTTCCCCTTTTTGCCATCCGTTTCATCTACCTTTGGCTGTATACTTCCTCCCATCTGTAAATATTGTCTGTCTCTGTAATGGATTTTTGTACCTTTTGATGGGATTACCTGACCCCTCAGCAGCCGCCCTGCAATCTGTTTGTGTTGCTTTTAGCTGTGAGTGAGAAGCACAAGGCACGTAAGATGTAGAGCAAGATATTACTTCACTGCAATATAACTGCACTCTTGGACTCTGTTGTTAGATTCCATGTAGCTACAAGTCGGTTATATTTAGCTACCGTATATACTTTCCCCATTGAGTTATTTTATCAGTGTATTAGTGTGGTTTTATATATGTTTTGTCATTGTCTACAAATTATTTTAATATCTTTGTAATTTTGTGTTGTAGTGCCTAAAAAGTCCAAGCTCTCTTTATCCAATTATTTTTATCCATATTTTAATACTTTGACCACACATCACTTTAAAATTACCTTGGACTCTTGAGCGTTTGTTTGGCACTTTCATTGGATGGAATGTATTATTGTAAGGATGACAGGTACACTTTAATTGCAGAGTCACATAGTTACAGTGGCTATAAAAAGTCTACACACCCCTGTTAAAATGTCAGGTTTCTGTGATGTAAAAAAACGCGACAAAGGTAAATCATTTCAGAACGTTTTCGACCTTTAATGTGACCTATAAACTGCAAAACTCTGTTGAACAACATAAGTGTGCAAACCCTTAAACTAATATTTTGTTGAAGCACCTTTTGATGCTATTTCAGCACTCAGTCTTTTTGGGTATGAGTCTATCAGCATGGCACATCTTGACTTGGCAATATTTGCCCACTCTTCTTTGCAAAAACACTCCAAATCTGTCAGATTGCGAGGACATCCCCTGTGCACAGCCCTCTTCAGATAACCCCACAGATTTTCAATCGGATTCAGGTCTGGGCTCTGGCTTTAATTTTCTTCTGGTGAAGCCATTCCTTTGTTGATTTGGATGTATGCTTTTGGTCGTTGTCATGCTGAAAGATGAAGTTCCTCTTCATGTTCAGATTTCTAGCAGAAGCCTGAAGGTTTTGTGCCAATATTGACTGGTATTTTGAATGGTTCATAATTCCCTCTACCTTGACTAAGGCCCCTGTTCCAGCTGAAGAAATAGAGCCCCAAAGTATAATGCTGCCACCACCATGCTTCACTGTAGGTATGGTGTTCTTTTGGTGATGTGCAGTGTTGTTTTTGCGCCAAACATATCTTTTGGAATTATGGCCAAAAAGTTCAACCTTGATTTCATCAGACCATAACACATTTTCCCACATGCTTTTGCAAGACTTCAGATGTGTTTTTGCACAATTTGACCGGGTCTGGATGTTTTTCGGAAACAATGCAGGCCTTTGTTAAAGCAAACTACATAAGAGCTGTTCATGACGATCTTCGATTGAAGGTCACATCTTTAAAATTCACACGGTCATTGGACCATCTTAGTGAAGAAGTCTGGCAAACACTTTGTTCCTGTTAAAAATGTGGCATTTTTAGGAAGAAAATCGCTTTGTCTAACAGGACGGCGGGTGTGAAATGCGGTTGTGTGACCTGAGCCTTATACCTACAACTATTCTTTCCTAAGGAAAAGAAAAATCCTTCCCTGGCTGCTCCTCACATCAGATTCCATTCTTTCATCAGGAGTAAACAGAAGTCTTTCACATTCCCAGATGAAAGGGAACCATTTAAGCAGCATATTTTTAGCTGGAGCGTGTAGGCCAATGAAACAGCATCTAAAATTACAGTGGCGTACTGGTGAAATACTGGTTTTATTGTAGGAATGCATATACAATAAGTCAAAAAAATCTAATTTTACTATGTGCCTTGCTGTACAAACTTTCTTTTGCTAAAAATGTTTAAATTACTATTTAACTTTTTTTTTTTTTACATTTACATTTTTATAATTTTTTTTACATTTAACCACTTCAGCCCCGGAAGATTTGGCTGCCCAATGACCGTGGCATTTTTTGCGATTCGGCACTGCGTCGCTTTAACTGACAATTGCGCGGTCTTGCGCCGCTGTACCCAAACAAGATTGACGTCCTTTTTTTCTTATTTTTGGGGAAAAAATCGCAATAAGCGTATATTGATTGGTTTGCGCAAAAGTTATAGCGTCTACAAAATAGGGGATAGATTTATGGCATTTTTTTATTCAATTTTTTAATGGTGGCAATCTGCGATTTTTATCGGGACTGCGACATTATGGCGGACACATCAGACACTTTTGACACTATTTTGGGACCATTGGCACTTATACAGCGATCAGTGCTATAAATATGCACTGATTACTGTGTAAATGACACTGACAGGGAAGGGGTTAAACACTAGAGGACGATGAAGGGGTTAAGTGTGTCCTAGGGAGTAATTCTAACTGTGAGGGGGATGGGCTACCAGTGACATGACAGAAATCACTCTTCCCGATGAGAGGGAGCAGTAGATCTCTGTCCTGTCACTAGGCAGAACAGGGAAATGCCTTGTTACATAGGCATCTCCCCGTTCTGCAGCTCCGTGACACGATCGCGGGACACCGGCAGACATTGAGTCCACGGGTCCCGCGAGCACGGTCACAGAGCACGCGGCGGGCGCGCGCGCCCACTAAGCAGCAATTTAAAGGGGACGTACCTGTACGCCCATTTAGGCAGCCGTGCTATTGTGCCGATGTATATCGTTGTGCGCTGGATTACAAGTGGTTAAGTTAATGTTTGATTTGTTACTTTTAGCCAAACGTTAAAGCTGAACTCCAGGGTAAACAATTATTATCTAAACACAAGAGTCAAGAGTGTTCCTCCTTTATTTTTGGTGTGCTTTGTGTATTTCTTCCAGTTCTTTGCAGTAATTTATTGTGAAACTTTGCCTCTGTGCAGAAGTTTTCTGTAATAAAGACCGGTCAATGCTGCTCCCTCTCCTTGTGCAGGGTGACTGGTCTTGTCTCCACCCCCCTCCTATGGATTTCTGCAGGTAGCCTGTAGTGGGTGGAGCTTGCATGGCTCCTCCCACAGACCGGTTCTCTGCACAGGCCGTGTACAGCACAGTAATTATGTCACTGCTACCTCTGAGTTTACAAAGGCATTTGGTACACACAGTGGATTTATATCCTTCGTGGCTATTGAGCTATTGATTAAATACACTATATCATCAAAAGAATTTAGACACCTGCCTTTACACGCACATGAACTTTAACCACTTGCCGCCAAATCACATACCTGTACGTCATTTGACTTCAAGTGGTTGTACCGGAGTGGTACCTGCAGCTGCAGACATCACCCCGGTACTGTTTTTTAGAGCCGATGGTCACCCCTCTTGTAATAACAACTGATGCGGCTAATCAGTGCTCGGCTGTTATTACAAGCAGCGGAAGGGGACACTCCCCTCCCTCCACCTTCCGCCGCTCGCCCAGGCTCTCCCGTCCCACCGGGAGACCTGAGGCGAATCGGAATCGGCTTTGATCAGGTCTCAGCTATGGTAACCCAGAAGCAACGTAATGACATCACTTCCAGATACAAAGGCGTCAGTTTTAAAAGTATTTAAAAACGCAGATCTTGGCGTTTTAAATGCTTTCAAGTGCAGAGGAGGGGTTTGGGGTCTAGACCCCAGATCCCTCCATAAAGAGTACCTGTCACGTGCCTATTGCTGTCACAGCGATGTTTGCATTCCTTGTCACAGCAATAGAATTGATCAAAAAATAAAAAGGAAAGGGACAGTGTAAAAATAAATAAGAAAAAAAAAAATGTAAAGCGCCCAATCCCTCCATGCTCACGCGCAGAAGTGAACACATACGTAAGTCGTGCCCGCATTTGTAAACAGTGTTCAAACCACACATGTGAGTTATCGCCACGATCTTTAGAGCGAGAGCAATAATTTTAGCACAAGACCTCCTCTGTAACTCTAAACAAATAACCTGTAAAGAAAATGTAAGCGTCGCCTATGCAGATTTTTAAGTACCATAATTTTTCGCATTCCACGAGCGTGCGCAATTTTAAAGCATGAAATGTTAGGTATCTATTTACTCGGCGTGACATCATCTTTTACCTTATACAAAAAAATTGGGCTGACTTTATTGTTTTGTTTTTTTAAATTCATTGAAGCGTATTTTTTCCCCCAAAAAATTGTGTTTGAAAGACCACTGCGCAAATACAGTGTGACATAAAATATTGCAATGACCACCATTTTATTCTCTAGGGTCTCTGATAAAAAAATATATAATGTTTGGGGGTTCTAAGTAATTTTCTAGCCATAAAATACTGATTTCAACTTGTAAGCAATAAATGTCAGAAAAAGGCCTGGTCTTTAAGTGGTTAATGGCATCCCAGTCTTAGTCCGTAGGGTTCAATATTGCTATAACAGCTTCAACTCTTCTGGGAAGACTATCCACAAGGTTTAGGAGTGTGTCTATGGGAAAGTTTGACCATTCTTTCAGAAGCATATTTGTAAGGTCAGGCACTGATGTGGATGAAAACGCCTGGCTCGCAGTCTCCGCTTTAATTCATCCCAAAGGTGTTCTATTGGGTTGAGGTTAGGACTCTGTGCAGGTCAGTCAAGTTTCTCCACCCCAAACTCGCTCATCCATGTCTTTATGGACCTTGCTTTGTGCACTGGTCCAAATCATTTGGCGGAGGGGGGGTTATGGTGTGGGGTTGCTTTTTAGGGGTTGGGCTTGGCTCCTCAGTTCCAGTGAAGGGAACTCTTAAGACATTTTGGACAATTTCATGCTCCCAACTTTGTGGGAACAGTTTGGGGATGGCCCCTTCCTGTTCCAACATGACTGCTCACAAGTGCACAAAGCAAGGTCCATAAAGACATGGATGAGCGAGTTTGGGGTGGAGGAACTTGACTGGCCTACACAGAGACCTGACCTCAACCCAATAGAACACCTTTGGGATGAATTGGAGAGGAGATTGCGAGCCAGGCCTTCTTGTCCAACAACTGTGCTTTTGGAAGAATGGTCAAACATTCCCATGGACACACTCCTAAACCTTGTGGACAGCCTTCCCAGAAGAGTTGAAGCTGCTATACCTGCAAAGAGTGGGCCAACTTAGAATCCAACGGACTAAGACTGGGAAGCCAATAAAGTTCATGTGCGTGTAAAGGCAGGCGTCGCAATACTTTTTAAAACATAGTGTATATTTAAAGTGTTACTAAACCCACAACAGTAAAATTAGTCTGTATATGTAGTAAAGCATGCTTTTTATACTCACTGCTTAAGCTATCTGTTAATTGAATGTTTGGACGATGCGGTGGTCTTTTCTTCAAATATGCAGCAAAATATGCATGTGAATAAATAAGTTCTACATACCCCATACATTTGTTACTTTTTGATAGCAAATAAAATGATAATAGAAAGTTTTTTTTTTAATGGACTGTTGTTTAGCAGGTGGTAGCAAAAGTGGTTTGGGCCATGTATGTACCGGTAATTTGTTGAGAAATTAAAGAGAAATGACTGTCAGTACAAAAGTGTTTACAGTTGGGGGTCAGTAGATTAGCACGGTTATAGTGCCTATAAACATGACATAATTGTCACCAATTCCGGCTGCTTTTTAGTTTTATTGGGATCCTTTTTAAACTCATTAATGTGCTGGCTCACGTTGTGCACCTCGGATGGCCAAAGAGAATTTTACATTTTCCCATGTACACTACAGACTTAAAAGTTCAATAAAGACTTTCAAGCTATATATTTTCTGAAAGTAGAGAACCTATAAGTCCCATGATACTTCTACAACTATTCATCAAAATGATGTTTTCCACAGACATACACAAAAGTCATTATTAGCATTCTCAAAAACATTATAATCTAAAAAATTCCAATAAACCTTTAAATACATTATAAATAAAGCTGAGGATAACTTATGTCCCCTACTTCATTATATATATATTTTTTTTTTTTTACCAATCTAATCAAATTAATCACTTGGTAACATTCTTCCAAAAACCAAGGAGCATTTTATAAAGCAATGAATGAGACGTTCACCAAACATTCACTGCTGCCTAATTATTCCTAACCACTTCAGCCTCGGAAGAATTGACCCCCTTTCTGACCGGACCATTTTTTGCGATATGGCACTGCGACGCTTTAATTGACAATTGCGCGGTCGTGTGACGTTGTACCCAAACAAAATTTATGTCAATATTTATCCACAAATAGAGCTTTCTTTTGGTGGCATTTGATCACCTCTGCGGTTTTTATTTTTAGCGCTATAAACAAAGAAAGAATGTCAATTTTGAAAAAAAACACTATATTTTTTACTTTTTGCTATAATATAGATCTCAATTTTCTTTTTTTTTTAAACACATTTTTTCCTCAGTTTAGGCTGATATGTATTCTTCACAATAAACGTATATTGATTGGTTTGCACAAAAGTTATAGTGCCTACAAAATAGGTTATTGATTTATGGCATTTATTTATTTTTTACTAGTAATGGCGGTGATCTGTGATTTTTATTGGGACTGCGACATTGCGGCGGACAGATCGGGCACTTTTGACACTTTTTGAAACCATTGACATTTATACAACGATCAGTGCTATAAATAGCCACTGATTACTGTATAAATGTCATTGGCAGGGAAAGGGTTAACACTAGGGGGGCGATAAAAGGGTTAAATGTGTTCCCTCAGTGTGTGTTCTAACTGTGGGGGATGGGACTGACTGAGGGAGGAGACCGATCGGTGTTCCTATATATTAAATACACTTGATCGGTCTCCTCTCCCCTTGATCGGTCTCCTCTCCCCATGGATTTGTGTGTTTACACACACAGATCCACGTTCCTGCTCTGTCACGAGCAATCGCGGGTGTCCGACGATCATCGCAGCCGCCGGGCACGCGCATCGACTCCTATACCCCTTAAAGCGGCCGCTGTACAGCTACAGCGATTTGCACAGGGGAGCCACTCTACTGCCGTCAAACGACAGCGGACGGTCGGCATGTGGTTAATTTAGAACACATGCACCAGGAACTGAAGCATCCAAAAACCAAAGCACTTCTAGAGGTGTGCTTCATGCTATCTACAGGCAAACAAAGAAGCCCGTATCTGCTCACCATTGAAGAATCTGTATGAATAAGTGCCATACACCAAAGAATGATCTTCCAGGTGCTTTGTTTAACCATCAATAGTACATAATGTCTCCACCTGAAGACCAACTTCCTATTGCGTTTCACCACGAATGGCTAGATCACCCATCCTTGTGATCAAGCCATTCGTGGTGAAATGGTGTGGTGAAATGCGTTAAGGATGTGGTGGTATTCGGGTGGAGCTGTACTATTGATGGCTGAATAAACCATTTGGAAGATCATTCTTAGGTGTATGGCTCTCATTTATCCACATGCACCAGGAAGTTTCACCTACTGTGAATATTTGGTGAATGAGACAATTACTGCCTTTTAAAAAATATCCCCTAGAAATAACCAATAAAAGGATAATGAGGCCCTTTGCATTATAGTGTATGAAATGCTATAAACAATGGTAAATTTGTTTTTCTTGGTTGATATAGGAAAGCTACATTCAGAACTTCTGATTTAACTTGCAATAACTTTAAATTTCAAATGATCGATTATAACTTGCCTTCATTTTTAGCACATATACAATAAAATGAAAAAATAAATAGCAGACCTTCCCTTTAAGTATATTTTAACCCAGAACCTTTTTGCTTTTGTTTTTGGAGAGAATAACAAATGGCTATACCCCTGTCAGTTTTCTTTGCCATTTGTGTCCCATAGGCACAACAGGAAATCTCTACAAAGTGAGGGAAATCCTCTCTTGGCATCTTTCACCAGAATAAGTGTCTTTATTGGAAGATTTTGCTTCTATTCTTGTTCTGATAACAGCTCAATGTTTTGGATTTCCCTGACCTTTAGTCCTTATAACAGTGGTCACCAGGACAAAAAAGAGAGTATAAATCTTATTTATTTTTTTATTATAAGGAAGGTCAATAGGGTGAAAAAATATTTCTGTAAAAAAAAAAATATGTATATGTATACAGTGGGTACGGAAAGTATTCAGACCCCCTTAAATTGTTCACTCTTTGTTATATTGCAGCTGTTTTCTAAAATCATTTAAGTTCATTTTTTTCCTCATTATTGTACACACAGCACCCCATATTGACAGAAAAACACAGAATTTTTGACATTTTTGTAGAATTAATTAAAAAAGAAAAACTGATATATTACATGGTCCTAAGTATTCAGACCCTTTGCTGTGACACATATATTTAACTCAGGTGCTATCCATTTCTTCTGATCATCCTTGAGATGGTTCTACACCTTCATTTGAGTCCAGCTGTGTTTGATTATACTGATTGGACTTGATTAGGAACACACTTGTCTATATAAGACCTTACAGCTCACAGTGCATGTCAGAGCAAATAAGAATCATGAGGTCAAAGGAACTACCTGAAGAGCTCAGAGACAGAATTGTGGCAAGGCACAGATCTGGCCAAGGTTACAAAAAAAATCTGCTACACTTAAGGTTCCTAAGAGCACAGTGGCCTCCATAATCCTTAAATGGAAGACGTTTGGGACGACCAGAACCCTTCCTAGAGCTGGCTGTCCGGCCAAACTGAGCTATCGGGGGAGAAGAGCCTTGGTGAGAGAGGTAAAGAAGAACCCAAAGATCACTGTGGCTGAGCTCCAGAGATGCAGTTGGGAGATGGAAGAAAGTTGTAGAAAGTCAACCATCACTGCAGCCCTCCACCAGTCGGGGCTGTATGGCAGAGTGGCCTGACGGAAGCCTCTCCTCAGTACAAGACACATGAAAGCCCACATGGAGTTTGCTAAAAAAAACACCTGAAGGACTCCAAGATGGTGAGAAATAAGATTCTCTGGTCTGATGAGACCAAAATAGAAATGTTTGGCCTTAATTCTAAGCGGTATGTGTGGAGAAAACCAGGCACTGCTCATCACCTGTCCAATACAGTCCCAACAGTGAAGCATGGTGGGGGCAGCATCATGCTGTGGGGGTGTTTTTCAGCTGCAGGGACAGGCCGACTGGTTGCAATCGAGGGAAAGATGAATGCGGCCAAGTACAGGGATATCCTAGACGAAAACCTTCTCCAGGGTGCTCAGGACCTCAGACTGGGCCGAAGGTTTACCTTCCCACAAGACAATGACCCTAAGCACACAGCTAAAATAATGGAGTGGCTTCACAACAACTCCGTGACTGTTCTTGAATGGCCCAGCCAGAGCCCTGACTTAAACCCAATCGAGCATCTCTGGAGAGACCTAAAAATGGCCGTCCACCAACGTTTACCATCCAACCTGACAGAACTGGAGAGGATCTGAAAGGAGGAATGGCAGAGGATCCCCAAATCCAGGTGTGAAAAACTTGTTGCATCTTTCCCAAAAAGACTCATGGCTGTATTAGATCAAAAGGGTGCAAATACTAAATACTGAGCAAAGGGTCTGAATACTTAGGACCATGTGATATTTCAGTTTTTAATTTTTAATAAATCTGCAAAAATGTCAACAATTCTGTGTTTTTCTGTCAATATGGGGTGCTGTGTGTACATTAATGAGGAATAAAAATGAACTTAAATGATTTTAGAAAATGGCTGCAATATAACAAAGAGTGAAAAATTTAAGGGGGTCTGAATACTTTTCGTACCCACTGTGTATATATATATATATATATATATATATATATATATATATATATACAGTCATAGCCGAAATTGTTGGCACCCCAGAATTTTCCAGAAAATCAAGTATTTCTCACAGAAAAGTATTGCAGTAACACATGTTTTGCTATACACTTTCCTTTGTGTGTATTGGAACAAAACAAAAAAAGCGAGGAAAAAAAGCAAATTGGACATAATGTCACACAAAACTTAAAAAATGGGCTGGTCAAAATTCTTGGCACCCTTAAAGCGGGGTTCCACCCATGATTTTTTTTTTTTTAAAGTCAGCAGCTACAAACACTGTAGCTGCTGACTTTTAATAAGGACACTTACCTACCCTAGGATCCCGCGAAGTCGCCCCCCCCCCCCCGAGGCCTATCGCTCGATCGTGGCAGGTCCCGGCGCCGCCATCCTCATTAAGGGAAACAGGAAGTGAAGCCTTGCGGCTTCACTGCCCGTTTCCTACTGCGCATGCGTGATTCGCGCTTCGCTTTGTAAATGGGCCAGCTGCTTTCTGGGATACACACAGTTCCCAGAAGGCAGCGTGCCCCATTGACCAGAAGACACCGTGAGTAGGACGAGGAAGAAGACCAGCCGCGGAGGATGAAGAGGCAGATTAGGAACTTCCACATAGCAACCGCTGTTTCTGGTAAGTCATCTTTTTTTTATTTTCTATTTTTTAGTAGATTTGTGGTTAAAAAAAAAAAAATCAGGGTGGAACTCCACTTTAACTTAATATTTGGTTGCACACCCTTTGGAAAAAATAACTGAAATCAGTCGCTTCCTATAACCATCAATAAGCTTCTTACACCTCTCACCTGGAATTTTGGACCACTCTTCCTTTTCAAACTGCTCCAGGTCTCTCTTATTGGAAGGGCGCCTTTTCCAAACAGCAATTTTAAGATCTCTCCACAGGTGTTCAATGGGATTTAGATCTGGACTCATTGCTGGCCACTTTAGAACTCTCCAGCGCTTTGTTGCCATGCATTTCTGGGTGCTTTTTGACGTATGTTTGGGGTCATTGTCCTGCTGGAAGACCCAAGATCTCGGACGCAAACCCAGCTTTCTGACACTGGGCTCTACAGTGCGACCCAAAATCCTTTGGTAATCCTCAGATTTCATGATGCCTTGCACACATTCAAGGCACCCAGCGCCAGAGGCAGCAAAACAACCCCAAAACATCATTGAACCTCCAACATATTTCTCAGTAGGTACTGTGTTCTTTTCTTTGTAGGCCTCATTCCGTTTTCGGTAAACAGTAGAATGATGTGCTTTACCAAAAAGCTCTATCTTGGTCTCATCTGTCCACAAGA
Organism: Rana muscosa; assembly: GCA_029206835.1. Lineage (NCBI taxonomy): Eukaryota > Metazoa > Chordata > Amphibia > Anura > Ranidae > Rana > Rana muscosa. The sequence continues at coordinate 499,081,201 of CM055118.1, read as the reverse complement.
CGTTTTCCCAGAAGGATTTTGGCTTACTCAAGTACATTTTGGCAAACTGTAGTCTTGCTTTTTTATGTCTCTGTGTCAGCAGTGGGGTCCTCCTGGGTCTCCTGCCATAGCGTTTCATTTCATTTAAATGTCGACGGATAGTTTGCGCTGACACTGATGCTCCCTGAGCCTGCAGGACAGCTTGCATTTCTTTGGAACTTGTTTGGGGCTGCTTATCCACCATCCGGACTATCCTGCGTTGCAACTTTTCATCAATTTTTCTCTTCCCTCCACGCTCAGAGAGATTAGCTACAGTGCCATGGGTTGCAAACTTCTTGATAATGTTGCGCACTATGGACAAAGGCAAATCTAGATCTCTGGAGATGGACTTGTAACCTTGAGATTGTTGATATTTTTCCACAATTTTGGTTCTCAAGTCCTCAGACAGTTCTCTTCTCCTCTTTCTGTTGTCCATGCTTAGTGTGGCACACGCAGTCACACAATGCAAAGACTAAGTGAACTTCTCTCCTTTTCATCTGCTTCCAGGTGTGATTTTTATATTGCCCACACCTGTTACTTGCCCCAGGTGAGTTTAAAGGAGCATCAAATGCTTGAAACCATCGTATTTATCTACAATTTGGAAAGGGTGCCAAGAATTTTGACGAGCCGATTATTGGAGTTTTGTGTGACATTATGTACAATTTTCTTTTTTTCCCTCCCTTTTTTTGTTTTGTTCCAATACACACAAAGTGAATAAACATGTGTATAGCAAACCATGTGTTACTGCAATACTTTTCTGTGAGAAATACTTGATTTCAGCTATGACTGTATATATATATATATATATATTGTGAGGGGGTTAACTCGGTAGCGGGTGTGTGTGACCCCCTGGTTGGGCTCCCCACACAAAAACAGGGCCAGCAGACGGAGGTTGTGGTTTTCAAAATCAAAAGGTGCGGTTTATTTCTCTATGTACAGTGACAAAAACACAACAAAGCCAAAAGGAAACATAAACAAAATAAATCCTGGTCAGCTTGACCTCTGACTAAACATGCAGGTTTCCTAACTAACAACTGGGATCAGCCTGGTGCTGTCCTAGTCCCTAAGTCCCTGGTTTAGTCAATGTCCAAACAAATAGCCACACAGGCTTTGTCTCACCGCACAGGGGTTCACTCTCCCTAGACAGTCCACACAGGTCTGGTTCCAGGCATGAGCAAACACCTAATGAAGCTGGGAGTTTTTATAGAGGCCTTAAACGAGCTGACAAGCTTCAGCTGATCTCATCAACTCCCTGCCTGCACGACGCCCAGCCCTCTCCCTAGAGGTATGAATCATCCATGAGCCCACTAGCCTCAGCTGGGCTTCATCAACTCCCTCCCTAGTTGTATAAGTCGGCATAAAGCCTGAATCTGGGAGAAATATATCTACCCCCCTGGATGCAACCAGGTGACTTTACCTTCCTGCTGTCACATACCCCCCCCTCTTGTTTTAACCTTGGGGTTGGAACACCAGCAATCAGGCATTCATGTACTCGAGACAAAGCATCCACATTCCCCATTTGAACGCCAGGGCGATGCTTTACTGTGAAGTTGAATTCCTGTAGGGCCAGGAACCACCTATTCACTCTTCTATTTGTCTCCTTGTTTTGAGCCATCCACTTTAACGGAGCGTGATCCGTAACCATGTCAAAGTGCCTACCTAGCAGATAGTACCGAAGGGAATCTAGAGCCCACTTCACCGCTAAACACTCCTTTTCAACCGTGGCGTAATTTACCTCATGGGACTTCAACTTCCTGCTGAGGTAAATGACTGGGTGCTCTTCCCCGTTCCAGACCTGGGACAATACTGCTCCTAACCCCACATCTGACGCATCACTTTGTACGACAAAGTCTTTAGAGAAGTCGGGTGAGTACAACACTGGCTGGCTACATAAGGCTTGTTTCAAGAATTGGAATGCTGCCTCAGCCTCGGGGGTCCATTTAATCATGACCGACCCTTTCCCTTTCGTCAGGTTGGTTAGGGGCACAGCCTTAGAAGCAAAGTGGGGAATGAAGCGCCGATAATAACCCGCGATTCCCAGAAAGGCCCGTACCTGCTTCTTGCTGTTGGGACGTGGCCAACTCTGGATGGCCTCGACTTTGTTGAGTTGGGGTTTTATCACTCCCCTGCCAATGGTGTACCCAAGATATTTGGCCTCCTCCTGCCCAATGGTACACTTCTTGGGGTTAGCCGTAAACCCCGCTTCCCGGATAGAGTCTAGGACTGCTTGCACTTTTGGCAGATGTGAGGCCCAATCTGTGCTATGGACAATTACGTCATCCAGGTAAGCCGCAGCATACTTCCGATGGGGCCTCAGTATCTGGTCCATTTTCCACTGGAATGTGGCCGGCGCATTCTGTAACCCGAACGGCATTCTCTTATATTGGAACGCCCCGTCTGGGGTTACAAATGCGGTTTTCTCTTTGGCCGACTTGGCCAGGGGAATTTGCCAATACCCTTTTGTGAGGTCAAGAGTCGTCATGTATCGGGCTGTTCCCAGCCGGTCGATCAACTCATCTATACGTGGCATGGGGTAGGTGTCAAATTTTGTAACTTTGTTCAACTGACGAAAATCGTTACAAAATCGCCAGCTCCCATCCGGTTTAGGCACCAACACAATGGGACTAGACCAATCACTTTGGGACTCCTCTATCACCCCTAAGTTCAGCATTTTCTGTACTTCCTCCCGTATTGCCTCCCGTCGGGCCTCTGGGATCCGATAGGGTTTTAACTTCACCCTTTCACCGGGCGGGGTAATAATATCATGCTCTACCCCAGATGTTTGTCCCGGCAGCTCAGAGAACACCTCCTTGTTGCGAAGCACAAACTCCTTAACCTCCTGTTGTTGGGGTTGTGACAAGGTGGCTGCTATTCCAACCTCCGGAATCACGCAACCAGTTTGAGCTGGTGACCAAGTTTCTGCGACTAGGGACTCTCTATCCCTCCAGGCTTTCAACAGATTAACGTGATATATCTGTTCGGGCTTTCGCCTTCCTGGTTGTCTGACCTTGTAATTCACTTCGCTCACTTTTTCCATTATCTCGTAGGGGCCTTGCCATTTGGCAAGAAATTTACTTTCAACCGTAGGGACAAGTACCAATATCCTATCCCCCGGGGAAAAGGTACGGGTCTTGGCTCCACGGTTGTACACTCTCTGCTGTGCCAACTGCGCTTGGGCCAAATGTTCCTTCACGATGGGCATTACCTGTTCAATTCGATCTTGCATCAGGGCGACATGCTCAATCACACTCCTGTTGGGAGAACTCTCACTTTCCCAAGTTTCCTTGGCAATATCCAACAGCCCTCTTGGGTGTCTCCCATACAGTAACTCAAAGGGGGAGAATCCCGTAGAGGATTGGGGCACCTCCCTAATAGCAAACATCAAATAAGGAAGTAGACAGTCCCAATCCTTTCCATCTCTATCCACCACTTTCTTCAACATTTGTTTTAGGGTTTTGTTGAATCTTTCAACCAGCCCATCGGTTTGGGGGTGATACACAGATGTACGCAATTGCGTCACTTTGAACAATTTACACAGCTCTTTCATAACCCGGGACATAAAGGGTGTACCTTGGTCCGTAAGCAGTTCTTTACAAATACCCACCCGGCTAAAAACAAGAGATAGCTCTTTGGCTATGGTTTTGGCCGAGGTATTTCTGAGAGGGATCGCTTCTGGATAACGGGTGGCATAGTCCATTATAACCAATATGTACTGGTGCCCCCTAGCGGACTTGATTATAGGACCTACCAAATCCATTGCGATTCTCTCAAACGGGACCTCAATGATGGGTAGAGGGACCAGCGGGCTACGGAAATGTGGCATCGGGGCCGACCTCTGTCACACAGGGCAGGAGGAACAATAATTTTCTATGTCCTTCATCACCCCAGGCCAATAGAATCTCTGTAATACCCTCTCTCGGGTTTTCTCTGTCCCCAGATGACCTCCAAGAATGTGCCCATGGGCCAACTCCAACACCAACTTCCTGTAAGGTTTGGGCACCACAAGCTGCTCAACGGTTTCTTCTGCCCTTTTTGCCACCCGATACAGTAGGTCCTTCTCTACGCTGAAGTATGGGTAAGTGCAGGTATTATCTGGGTTCACTAACTCGCCATCTATTTCCACTACGTTTTCCCGTGCCTTTATTAGGGCGGGGTCTTTTAACTGTTCTGTGGCAAAATTTTCCCTGTGAACCTCCAGATCAGAAAACTCCACAGACGGTAGGTTTTCGTCTGAGGAGGTGGGCTCCTCTCCAGTTTCTTGAGTCTCCCCTGCCAATACTGACAAGGGAAATTCTGGAGAGTCCTCACCACTCTCAGAGGAGTTCTGGCTATCCCATTCCTGGTACATAGGGGCACCAGTGGGGGGCTCAGGATCATCCCACAGTTCCCAGAACTTCGGAAAATCCCTTCCCACAATGGCATCATGCGGTAATTGAGATACTAACCCCACTGGATGAGAGAGGGTACCTTTGGGGGTCTCGAAACACACTGTAGTCACTGGATACTCTCGGGTGTCCCCATGCACACAAATAACAGCTACCTTGCTATTCCCAGAGACCTCTGTTTTAACTAATTCAGCCTTTATCAGGGTCACAAGGCTACCTGAATCCAGCAATACCACAACATTTCTACCATTAATACACATTTTGCATAAATGTTTCTCAGTTCCCCGAATGGCAGTGCATGCGACTGTTGCACACAGCGACTGACGTCGGTCCGTCAGAAAGTCACATTGCATGGGTTCCTCCACAACCGGGCAATTTGCTGCAATATGTCCCGCTTGCCGGCAGCGGTAGCAAACAATCCTTTTGGCTGCCTCTTGAGCCCCTGACTTCCCAGGCTGTTCTCGCCAAACTTTGGGTAGAGCTCCCACCCTCTCACTCTCTCCACCCTCACCCCTTGGAATCCTCTTATCCGCCCCTGGGGATGGTCTGGTCTTAGGGTGGAAAGTCCGAGAGTCTCTGGAAGAGGCCGTCAGGTTCTCTGTAGCCAAGTATTTCTCTACACGATCCACAAGACCACCGGCCGTCTCTGGGTCTCCATGGCTTACCCACTTTTGGATGGCAGTAGGAAGAGCTCTCAAAAACCGATCCATTACAACACGTTCCACAATCTCTGGTGCGGACAAAGTCTCTGGCTGTAGCCACTTCCTGCTCAGGTGAATGAGATCATACATTTGAGACCTGGGGGGTTTTCCAAGCTGGAAAGTCCAGTTATGCACACGCTGAGCCCGGACAGCCAGGTGACACCCAGCCTTGCCAATATTTCAGCTTTTAGCATCACCTAGTCTTTTGCTTGGTCAGGCTCTAGGTCATAGTAAGCCTTCTGCGATTCACCAGTTAACAGAGGAGCCACCAGTCCAGCCCACTGCTCCTCAGGCCACTTTTCTCTTTCAGCAGTCCTTTCAAATGTGGTCAAAAATACCTCTGGATCATCCTCTCCAGTCATTTTTGTCAATAAACGACTCACCCCAAAGGACGCGGTATTAGTGGGACGGCTTTCCTCACTGGTCTGCGGACGTTGCTGCATTACTGCTTCCATTTGTTGTAGTCTCTGCTCTTGCTTCTGTAACAGGTCTATGAAGCGGGCCTCAGATTGCTGCTGGGCTTGTTGCTGAGCTTCCAGACTCTGTTGGTGAGCTTGCTGCTGGGCTGCAAGGCTCTGTTGATGAGCTTGCTGCTGGGCTGCAAGGCTCCTTTGCAAACCTGCATTTGTCTGCTGTTGATTGGCATTTGCTAGAGCCAGCTGTTTCAGTATCTCCTCCATGCTGGCTTAAAAAAAACTGCCACTGGTTCTCCACCAACTGTGAGGGGGTTAACTCGGTAGCGGGTGTGTGTGACCCCCTGGTTGGGCTCCCCACACAAAAACAGGGCCAGCAGACGGAGGTTGTGGTTTTCAAAATCAAAAGGTGCTGTGTATTTCTCTATGTACAGTGACAAAAACACAACAAAGCCAAAAAGAAACATAAACAAAATAAATCCTGGTCAGCTTGACCTCTGACTAAACATGCAGGTTTCCTAACTAACAACTGGGATCAGCCTGGTGCTGTCCTAGTCCCTAAGTCCCTGGTTTAGTCAATGTCCAAACAAATAGCCACACAGGCTTTGTCTCACCGCACAGGGGTTCACTCTCCCTAGACAGTCCACACAGGTCTGGTTCCAGGCATGAGCAAACACCTAATGAAGCTGGGAGTTTTTATAGAGGCCTTAAACGAGCTGACAAGCTTCAGCTGATCTCATCAACTCCCTGCCTGCACGACGCCCAGCCCTCTCCCTAGAGGTATGAATCATCCATGAGCCCACTAGCCTCAGCTGGGCTTCATCAACTCCCTCCCTAGTTGTATAAGTCGGCATAAAGCCTGAATCTGGGAGAAATATATCTACCCCCCTGGATGCAACCAGGTGACTTTACCTTCCTGCTGTCACAATATATATATTTATATATATATATATACTGTAAGTTTGTTAAGTTTGTTAAGTTTTCTTTACTCACCTGGGGGGGAGTTGGTGGGTGCTTTTCTATCTCAAGTCAGCCTATTACAGGAATTGGATTCCTTAATGCCTCCTCTTTGACTGATATTGCTTCAGAGAGTGGATTATTTTATGGAATGTTATATGGACACTTATGGACACATTAAGTTGTGTTTTTTCAATTCAAACTTTATTGGATTTTGGTTTCTGATTTATCACATTCACATTTTTATTTTTTTTTGTCATTTCTGCATGGATTTATGATTGCATATGTTTTCTTTCTGTGGTTGTATAGATTTGAAGTAATCACAGGGGCATTTTTTTCATTTACTTTGTTTTTTATTTACAGCTCTGCACTTCCTTTTAAGATTTTGTTTGAATTTGGCATCACAAATTTTAGTGTCAGCAATAGATATCATTCCCGAGCACAGAGATTTCCCCTTAATTATATTTGAATTTATTGATTTGCTAAAAAATATTTTCTTCTGAATGAATCAGAAAAAGTGTGTGATTGCATATGATTTTATTTTTGTTTTGGGCCCCTAGGTTGCTGGGCCCTATAGCAGTTGCAAGGAATGCTAAAGTCAGTAGTGTTTTGCTAAGCAGTCATTGTTGCCTTAATAACATTGCTTCCAAAAAATAACAGATGTATCTTTACAGACACACAGAGGTTGATTTACTGAAGGCAAAAAGACTGTGCACTTTGCAAAGTGCAGTTGCACTCTGAAAGAGCAGATGCTCCAGAACAACTTAGTAAATGAGGGGGAGCTCTGCTGACTTCCATCATCCAATCATGTGTAAGCAAAAATGCTGTTTTTTTTTATTTTCCTTGCATGTAATTGGGTATTCTTTGCAAAGTGAAGCTTTATCTTGTTTACTAAGTTCTGGAGCAATTGCACTTGCAGAGTGCAACTGCACTTTGCAAAGTGCACAGCCTATTTGCCTTTAGTAAATCAACCCCATTGTCTTCTTAGTACAAATAAGCGACCTTCGCTGAGTGACATGAAAACATTCCTTAGAGCTTTGCTCAAGTTACCCACATTGTTCATTGCATTCTTAACTTGCCTTTGACCTGGAAGTTTTTGGTTTATAATATTTGTTCCTAAATATATTATATACACATAAAACATTATTTGCTAAATATTCAGTACCACTTAAAGCGACACTAAACTCTGGTTTAAAAATAGAAAATTATGTATTTTTAACTCAGAATAGGTCTCTTTTTATGTTCTTAGCCTCGTCCAAATGTATTTATTTTTGCTGCTGTAATCTGATTTCAAGTTTAAGGATGCCTACATTCGTTCTCTATGGTCTCACTGTATGTACGGACAAAGCCACCCTCTCTTGCTTGCTCCCGGGATTTGCAGTGTGCATAGAGTAGTGACCACAACTAATGCCGCGTACACACGATCATTTTTCCAGTCGAGAAAAATTTCATTTTTTCCTTTGGACGAGAAAAACGATCGTCCGTGGGCTTTTTGTCGTTTTTCTCGACGGGAAAAACGGCATTAATCACGACGAGAAAAATTAGAACATGCTCTAATTTTTCTCGTTGTTATTCCCGTCGTTTTTTTCCGCGGCAGTTTTCCCATAGGGAAACACTGCCGGGGAGCCCACACACGGTCGTTTTTTTCGACTAAAAAAAAAATGTAATTTAAAACGGCCGTGTGTGGGGGGAACAAGCTGTTCCTCGTTTTTCACGACGGTGTTTTCACCATCGAAAAAATTGATCGTGTGTACGCGGCATAAGGTATACTGCTTGTTTCAAACAGATTAAAGTGAGGGGGACCAGGAGATTTTTGGTAGCTCATTGAGGATGTTAGAGGGAGGCAGAAAAACACCTTAAAAAAAGATTTAATGAAAAATAGATTACAGGGTCATTAAGTAGTGGATATGTTTGGATTATTTTTGGCGAATAAGCATACAATTTAGTCTCACCTTAAAGTGATTGTAAAGACAGAATTTATTTTATTTTTTTACGCATTAAGGTAAAAAACCTTCTGTATGTAGTTTACCCCCCCCAGGTCCCACTTATACTTGCCTCTACCTGATTTTGATTCAGTGCTGTGCACAAGAACCGAGGCTCTCTTGGCTCTCTCCCTCCTCATTGGCTCAGATACAACAGCAGGAGCCAATGGCTCCTGCTGTTGTATCTGAGCCAATGAGGAGGGAGAGAGCCAAGAGAGTCTCGGTTCTCGTACACAGCACTGAATCAAAATCAAGTAGAGGCAAGTATAAGGGGGACCTGTCAATCACAGCCAGTGAGAAGGGAGAGGGGGCGAAGCCAAGGTGCGCTTTGTGCGTCTTCTGGACACACAGAGCAGGGCTGGGGAGCGAGTACGCACAAGTGCTCCCATAGCAAGCGGTTTGGTATGGGGGAACTTGGTGGGGGGGAAGAGCCGGTGGGGAACCCGAGAAGAGAAGAATCAGGGCTGCTCTGTGCAAAACCATTGCATAGAGCAGGTAAGTATAACATGTTTGTTATTTTAATATCAAAAATGAGCCTTTACAATAACTTTAACACAACTTTTCCTAATCTCTGCTTTGAATTTTAGTCTCACTATCTATTCCTGTTATTGGAGGTTTTAAAATACTTACATTTTATCTTGGAACAGGACAGGGTGGGATTACCCATGGCCTTGCCCAAATTTAGTTTTTGAAAACAGTAGATATCGTAGTTACAATTTTGACATGTCGTAGTAACTAAGGACATTTTCAATCTAGTTCTCTTTTGCTCCAAACGTTTTTAGTTGCACGTTTTTAAATCCTAATACATGACATATTTAAATGTAATTTTCATGTCTTGATGGAGTCTGAGGTGTGAAGTACTTGTATGGACAGTCTTTCATTAATCTTCATCAGTGCTGAATTATCCCAGACATACAGTAAAGGCTTGTGCAATTCGTTTTGTAACAAATCGAAATTCGTCTGAATTTAGCAACTTTCGGACATTCGGAAGCATTCGAATTTCCGAACAAAGCAATTACGAATAAAACCGAATCCGAAATAAATTATATCGCAAATAGCTAATTCCCGAATGTCTTCGGCATAATTCGTTATGAAAAAAGTTACGAATGTACGAATCCATTCGAAGAACAATAACACTCTGTTCTGCTCTCTGCTTCTCCCTCACCGTGCTGAACTTCCTCTCAAAATGGTGTACAGGGGTGGAGGCTATAGCCGCATGTAAAAAACGAAAGTAAAATACGAGATTTCGAATCGCTACAAATAACCGCTATGTATTTAGAAAAGTACAAATCCATTGGAAGCACATTAGGCATAAAAGGCAGCGTCATTGTGAGAGAGACACGGAAAATTACGAATAAACGAACCCCAAAAAAGTTACCAAAGTAGGAGTTGTGTCCAGAATCAACGAAAAATAAGGCTTACATTAATACGAATCATTCCGATTCAACGAAAAATGTCGCTTGCGAAAATACGAATTAGTCCAAACACGAAAAATCCCGTCTAGCAAAATTACGAACGATTACGAATCAACAGGACCGAAAAGAAACAAACCGAAACTAAACGAATTTTTCCGTTGTGCACAAGTCTAATACAGTATAAGGAATCATGGACAGGCCTACTGTATGTCACTTTTTTTTTCTTTTGAGCCTGTGGTGTAGTGTCCAAAAACAAAACACCAAAGTGAACCAAAAATATGCATGTGAATACACACAAAAAAAGTGCACTAGGGTGTGTCATATGGCCCTCTCTCCCGAAGAGGAAGGACCCTACCCTGCCCCCCCCCGGGGGTGCAAGACTCCTGAGGGGGCTAAGGCCACTTAGCCAAATGCTCGGCAGACCCATTTCCTCATGATCAGCCAAAGCAGATCAATGGGGTTCATTTACTAAAACTGGAGAGTGCTAAATCTGGTGCAGCTGTGCACGGTAGCTTCTAACTTCAGCTTGTTCAATTAAGCTTTGACATAAAAAAAGAAGCTGATTGGTTTCTATGCAGAGCTGCAGCAGATTTTGCACTTTCCAGTTTTAGTAAATCAACCCCTATGAGTACTAGGGGAGAGACTCACCCAAAGAGAGATCCCTTAAGGCAGAGCAAAAGAAACCTATAAGCTACACAACCTCCCCTTAGATTTCAGGGTAGTCACCCACACCCTACAGTGAAATAACACACAAATAGCAAAGTGACATACACATCGAGAAAAATAAATAAAAAATAAAAACAAGGTGCCAGTACATGTGGCAGTTGTTGGGCCTTGCAGCCTGCCTATGTAAGCATGCTGCACCTAAAACCAGGGGCATCTGGCGCTCTATTTTTTTTTGGGGGGTGGCAAACAAACTACAAAACCCACCCCCTGTTCATTCAGTCAGTCGGTTGGTCAAACCCCCACCCCCCTTGCTTGATTGGTCAGTCTGTCAATCGGTCAAACCTCCAACCACCCCCACCCCCATCACTCGGTCAATCGTCTGTCCACCCATCAGCCTCGCACTTGCCCCATCCAGGCTGCGGGCAGTTTCGGCGGCTTCCCCCTTGGTCCCCTCCTCTGCGCCTCTCCCCCTGCTCCCAGCCAATATGGTTGCTTCTCCTCTCAGCCAATCGGGTTATAAAACCGGCTTTCTGATTGGCCGGGAGGAGAAGCAGGAAGACAATAGCGAATATTAATTTGCTATTGTCGCACAACCGTTTTTTGAAGCCAATTAGAGCCTCAGGCTCTAATCACTTGCTTAAAAAACAAACAAACATTGAAATACATGCGCCCGGCACCCTGCTTGTAGATTAGGGACCAGACGCATAGATCAGGGGGGTGGCGCCCCTGCGCCCCTAATGGAGCGGCCGCCACTGCCTAAAACTCAAGTATAACTTTTGGGAGACCTGGTCATTTAATGAACTCAAATTGAGATATGTCCTCCTAGTAACCAAGGGAGGCACCTTTACAATCAAGGGGGGCCATAGATATAGTATAGCAATCATGTAAAACCTGCAACCTCAGAAGACTGAGATCAGACTGCCTATGGGATATGATCTTCCACAAAACATAACTTTGGGACACCATTTTTCGAAAATGAAAAATCTGGTTAGAAAAATCTGGCTACTAGCCATTTGTTCTCCTCTAATAAAGTGGAACCACAGTCACACAGATTAGTGTTCAGCTGAGATACATATTATGAATTATTTTACCTGCAACAGTATGTTACAACAGTGTGTTATGCATTTGTGACCAAGAGGCTCCTAGTTTTGATACTTCAACCAGCCTGTGTTGTTTTTAAGTGCATTTAACTATTTGTGAATCAAGCGGACTGAAGGATGTTCTGGATTTTTGCTGGATAGAGAACCTGTCACTTCTGGTTTCTTGACCAAATCCACTCTTTACCGAATGCCCTGTCCAAGATACGGTAATTGTCTCGTCTAACAATAATCCCATAAAGTATTTTGCACACATTTAGAAAAGAAAGGCTTGGAGTAAGAACTTTGTAGTTCATTTGAAAGCAATATAAAATGAAATAAACTCTTCACATACTGTATTTTATACATTGGTCACATGCTTATGTTAACATAGAATGTAGTCAGGTCTCTAGTAATTAATCCAGAGTGAACCCTGGCAGCCGAATCTGCTGTGTTTCCAACCCTAGAGTTAAAATAAAGTTTAGATCCCTTGGTGTAGTACAGGCAGTATCCGTGTCTTGATCCCCTGTACTAAATCCTAATCATAAAATGAAAAACTGTCCAAATGACTGTAGTATTGACATGGTGATTGCAGAACCCAGATAAATGATTGCTGCCCTGACATGGTTTATGTCAGTCCAAGACACTTTTTTTTTTCTTTTACACAGCTATGAACAAATGAGAAGCAGCTTCGAAGTGGTAAGGGTTTGATGACCTCTAAGTAGGTCAAGCGAGACAGCGCCAGACATAATAATAAAAATAATAATAGTAATATGTGTATGTAATGGAAATAACTGTATTAAACAAATCCTGTTGGGACCCTTTAAGTAAGATTTTAATGCATGGAATGTGTCAAAGCTTACTTTAAGATTGTAGATCAAAATATTTAAATGTGACTTAGAACAGTACAGAAATTTCTCTAGGTGCTTGATCTTGGAGCTATAGCAGTGAATTTTCATATAATCCAGGATGATAGAGGCCATTCCCAGCAACTAGTGGATTTTGCCAGTATTTAAAGGAAAACTCTGCTTTTGCCAAAATAACATACATATTATATGTAATTGTTGCATAGGTCATTTTGTAGTTTAAAGTCATTAAAATTACCCATTTCATCTCAGTCTGCAGCTGCTCTGATTTTCATATAAAATGAAGATTTCTTGTAATATGGCACACTGTGGTGGTGTGGGAACTGTTTTTTAAAACAGCGTTCCCTCAGAAATGTTTTTCCTTCTTTTGTGAATGGCTGACATATTTTTCATGCATAGAGCTGGAAGCCGAATTATGGGCATCTCCTGCAAATTGTGTTATTGTTGTATAGATGCTTTCTAATACCTTTATGGCTAAAAGCATATAGATTACTTAAGTCGTCCTAAAACAGAGACATCTGACTCTCCTTTGTCTTTTTGAGGGGAAAAAAACATGAAAAAAGCCATGGAAATATTTTTTGTTATTTAATGCTGAAAAGCTTAATTAATGTTCTAGTCACACAGGCCAATTATAAATTTGAAAACTCAAACCTTGCGCCAAACATATAATAAATAACTAAATAGCTGCTCCCCAAAAAGTGTAGACAGACTACTGGATTTATAATGAACCCAATGTGTGAATGGGCCGGTGATTGTGTTAAATATAACAATTATGACCACAAAAAAAAACATGGAAAGCAATTATTTTAGGAAACAAAAAAAACAAGTGTCTTTTCAAAAGTCCATAAATCTTCAGTGAAGTAACTTCAATTAGCCAATAAAGTGCAGTAAAATTCCTCCACCACTGGACAATAGATTCAAACCACACACTCAATGTGCTCGAATAGAAGAACCTGTTTACCAGATAGCTATGACCTCTTTAATTACAAAGAAGGTCTGAAAGCATTTGGTTGAGAAATCCTGTGGCTGGCTTAAATGGGTTGTAAACCTACGTGTTTTTTCACCTTAAAGCATCCTATGCATTAAGGTGAAAAAACACCTTGCAGTGTCCAGCCCCCCTTCCCTGAGCCCCGAATTTCCATGGGCGCGATCCCGCGTCGCTCTCTCCACGGGTTCTCGGCTCTTCATTGGATAGATTGATAGCAGCACAGCCATTGGCTCCCGCTGCTGTCAATCAAATCCAATGACGCGGACGCTGGTGGGCGGGGCCGAGTCATACACTCTGCGTCTATGGACGCGGAGTGTATAACATAGGAGTGCGCCCGCAAGGTAACCCTGTCGGGAGAGAGCTTCCCAGAGGGGGTTATCTAATGTGGGGAGGAGCCGCGAGAGCCGCCGTGGGACCCCAGAACAGGTGGATTGGGGCCACTCTGTGCAAAACAAACTGCACAGTGGAGGTAAGTATGACATGTTTGTTATTTAAAAAAAAAAAAACGTGAACCTTTAATATCACTTTAAATAGAGATGAATCAGGAGACTTGTTTAGCTGCATCTTCCTCTCCACCATGTAGACCCATTGGGAATGAAAAAGAGGAAGGGAACCAAATAGCGTAATACTGGTTTATTAAAAAAGTTAAAACAAACACAAAATCCCTGCCTACATGTACTGGTGCCTTGTCCCGACACTACGGATGGCTCGCATTGGATGCTGATAGGAGCCGCATACCACCCAGCTCACGCTCAGTGATTATAGATTACTTATGCATTGGTACCTCATCCCCTCCCAACTCTCACATGTCACAATCCCTGGATATCCCTCCCAGTGCTGTAGAGGGGCAGCACTCAGGGCATCTTCACATCTGGTGGAACTGTCTGAAAAGGAAGCCCTTCTGGTTTCATACTCATCGGCTAGTCTACACCCTCCTAAATAAATTTCTCTGAAGGAGGGCAGAAAAAAAATTGCTAATTGTACCAAACCAGAATTTGGTTTTACACCCATGGCTTTACAGCTACAAAGCAGATGATCACCTGGTCCTGGTAAAAATCATTTCTTTGAAGGAACTCAAAGCTCATATTAACTACTATATGACCTTTGAAAATATGTCTGCTACCCTGCATGGCCAACTACCTAAATTTCACCAAGTTTGGGATCCACGGATCACACGCTACTTATTGATGGATTTAGACCACTGTCTCCTTACAATATAATTCTCCCTTCTTTTTTTTTTTAACAAGAGAAATTCTCCCTTTTTAAACCTGAGTGCTCCAGGACTAAGCCCAGCAAGCTTCCCCACCTCCCCTTCCCTTCTTCTCACAAACCCCTTCAGGTTCCCTTTTCCCTCCCCTTATCCCCCTTCATCTTTTCTCACTATCCTTCTTTCTGTGCCCCCTTCACTATCTCTCTTTTTCTGCCTTTACTTTTCTTTACTTCTCCCACTTTTTCGCAATTGCCCGCCACACTGGCTACCCGTCATGTCACCTGTGGCCAGGTGACAAATGCACACCGTTGGGGTCAGGAGTGCACCGCTAAGGTAGTGAACCCTAGGGCTGACTGCTGCGGATGGAACTCTGGGTGGTTAAGGAAGGCAGGTCCACTGGAGCACTAACAGGGATCCCACAGGGAGCTAGAGCCTAAGATTCCCCAGGGCGCGGCGTCTAAGATCCAGCAGGTGTTCACCAGAGCCTCTAGTGGTGGGGATGGACTGGGCTGCAACTGGATCCAGGTCGCAGCCCCCAGAGTCTCCCAGGTCATGCTCACAGTAGGCTATAGAGGATAGAGGGGAAGCAGCAGCTCAGGATAACAAGAGATAGTAAGGGGATAAGCCAAAGGTCGGGGCGACTAGACAAGGATAAACAAATGACACGCCAAAGGTCAAGGTCACAAGCAGACAGGGATAGTCGAGAACAAGCCAAGATTGGTAGAACAGAGAAAGACGTAGAGCACACAGTAAGCAGGAACCCGAACACACAATAGCTTAACAAACACTGTTGATCAGCACGGCTGGCTTGCAGTGCACAGGTTAATATACAGTTCCCTGATAGGGCCTGGGGTGGAGCCATGCTTAGAGGAGAGATTACTTAAGCAGCCGGGTGAGAGTGGCTAGCCTCTAAAGCAGTACACATGGAGGAGGTAAGCTGACAGACAAACATTACTGCATAACCATGACACTACCTTGTTCCCTAGGTTTCCCCACTCCCTACCCTTTAACCCTGAGAATGGATGTTCCCTGGATTGCCACACTTGGTGGAGACAAGTGAGAGACAGAGACAAGAAAAAACTACAATAAAGTTTCCTAAAATCCTTCAGCAGATTGCTTTTTTTCAACAAAACTGGAGTTTCAGTTTAAGCAGGATAACTTGTACTATTAGAACTTAAACTTGGAGCCCCTCTGCTCTGTTCAGCAGACGATTCATGAGCAGATCCCCTGCTGAATTAGAGCTGAACAGGACTGATGTCAGTTTGTTTACATCCAAGCCATTCAGTTTGTATGTGGTGGAAACAGCGGACCCGTGATAGCTTGATGGGCAGATGGATGTAAACAGATTTGTGTCCATTTACATTAGTCTACCTCTGATCCATCACAATTAGGTCCGGACACAGTCCTTTTCAGTTTTTTTATGGACTTGGACGAACTTGGAGTTAGACTGGTGTTAATGGGCACAAGTCAGTTTACACCAGCCTGCCTATAGAGCTGCATGGAGCTTCTGATCAGGTTTGCCTGAAAAACTGACAGACCTGATCGGAATGCCCTTGTAAAAAGTTCCCTTATGTTTATTTCAGGCACCTCCTACATAACAAGTCAGTGGGTCGTTTCCTACAAAGGGCTATACTGACATTGGGGTTGATTTTGCCAAAACTGGAGAGTGCAAAATCTGGTGCAGCTCCTCGTAGAAACCAATCAGCTTCTAGGTTTTTTGTCAAAGCTTAATTGAACAAGCTGAAGCTAGAAGCTGCCTGGTTACCATGTACAGCTGCACCAGTTTTTGTACTCTCCAGTTTTAGTAAATCAACCACAATGTATTTTACTCTGGGCACTCTGTTTTTCTATAACCCAAACATAATTGTAATAAACAGCTGCGCTAAAACATTAGGAGACCAGTAACAAAACCAGTCATAAAAAATGCATGTGAATAAATATATCATGTGCCCAATAGTGCAGACATGTGAAACAAATAACAACCAAACTGATGGTGAATGATCCTGATGAAAATAAAATAAAAACTATAAATAAAGTCCCATAAAAACTGAAGGAATCCAAGATGGAGATTGACCGTGGAAGGGATAGAAGAAATTGAGGATTGATGCTCAAATTGTTCATGCAACACCAGTGATCCACCACCATTTGAATACACTGCTTACCAGAGGTAAGGGATAAACAGGCCCATCAGCAGTCTAATTCCTCCGTTGGAAATAAAACCGAATCCAATACGGTACATCCAGGAGATGACATCAACCAATGGGATGGTACTGGCGCAAGCTGGAATTACCCGATAATGGAGGGGGACCATCAATCTTGGGGTAGGCAGTTTCTGAATCTCAAAACCAGATGACAAAGTCTTTCACTATTCCATATATCTTCAGCCAATGGAGTCCTGGACTGAACTTGTATGAGATGCTCTGAAGTCCTTCTTTCACCCCAACTCGCACAAGGTTTTAGATCTTCAGCTTTCACAGAATCTCATCAGAAGGCTGAGTGACATCACCAAGACCTAACTGGAGGCAGCCATGACACTATTGGGCACATGATATATGTATTCACATGCATTTTTTATGACTGGTTTTGTTACTGGTCTCCTAATGTTTTAGCGCAGCTGTTTATTGTTTCTTTTGATATTTTTATGTTATCACATAAGTACAGTTGCTGCTGTTTTCTCTCTTCTTTTAGTTAGCGCAGTATATTTCCCCTTTTCCCAAACATAATTGTAGGTTGATTGGCTTCACCTCATCCTGACCCTAAAAGTTGTGTGTTCCTCTTCAATGGAGGCATTAACCACTTGCTGACCGCCTCCTGTACTTTTCCGTTGGCAGAATGCGCAAAGTAACGTATATTTACGTTACTTTGAATTTTGCGTCGTGTGGCAGCTGGTGTCCCGCGATCGTGTCACAGGGCGGCAGAACGGGGAGAGGCCAGTGTAAACAAGGCATCTCCCCGTTCTGCCTAGTGACAGGACACTGATCGTCTGCTCCCTCTCATCGGGAGCAATGATCAGTGTCGTGTCACAGTAAGCCCTGCCCCCACACAGTTAGAATCACTCCCTAGGACACACTTAACCCCTTCCTAGCCCCCTAGTGGTTAACCCCTTCCCTGCCAGTCACATTTATACACATTTATACAGTAATCGGTGCATTTTTATAGCACTGATCGCTGTATAAATGTGAATGGTCCAAAAAATTGCATCAAAAGTGTCCGATGTGTCCGCCATAATGTCGCAGTCATGATAAAAATCGCTGATCACCGCCATTACTTGTAAAAAAAAAAATATTAATAAAAATCCCATAAAACTATCCCCTATTTTGCAGACGCTATAACCAATCAATAAACGCTTTTTGCAATTTCTTTTACCATAAATATGTAGAATACGTATCGGCCTAAACTGAGGAAATTTTTTTTTTTTATATATATATGTTTTGGGGATATTTTTTATAGCAAAAAGTAAAAAATATAGTTTTTTTTTCAAAATTGTCGCTCTGTTTTTGTTTATAGCGCAAAAAATAAAAACTGCAGAGGTGATCAAAAGAAAGCTCTATTTGTGGGAAAAAAAGGACGTCAATTTTGTTTGGGAGCCACGTTGCAAAAACGTGCAATTGTCAGTTAAAGCGACGCAGAGCCAAATCACAAAAAGTGGCCAGGTCATTTGGCAGCCAATTCCTCCGGGGCTGAAGTGGTTAAATTGTAAGATACTTCAAAGACTGGGACTGAATTGAATAGTCTGTGAATTATGTAAAGCACTGCATAATTTCATAGTAGTATGCATAATTAATAACGAATGCATAATATAAATGTTTACTTAATTTGTTTTGGAAGGCTCTTGATTCTTTTTATTCAATGCAAAATGTGAGTGTGGCCTTGTGACATTCCAGCTATATTAATAACACATTTTATGACCACAAATGCCTCACACATTACTGCAGACTTTTGACCCTAAAGGCTTCTTGTATCTAGTTAATAAACCATGCTGACTGATGTACTGAATGTGGGAAAAAGATTCTCAATTTAGGGTCCCACTGTATTTCTGTGAAGGTTTATCCAGGTCATCAAGTACTGTATTTAGTCACAGTCAACTGGATTTGTGTTGTAATGTTGAAGATGTTTCTTAGCTTATCCAAGTCTCTTCTTCAGTTTTAATGAGTGTCATGAAAATTCCCCAAAATTTATATCAACGCAGATAACACCAACACCTTGATTAAATTACCACGGAGAGGCAGACGTTTGCAGAATCACTCTGTATAAGTTACATAATCCTATCCTTGGTTTCCAGACAGCTTCAAAGGTGTTAATCATTCGATTTATATAGCTGAAGGTATGACTTGTCAAAATGCTGGGGCAGAGATGTTAAAACAGAATTTTATGTGGAAGACAGATGGTGTCATAATCAAGGGATTAGGACTTATGAAGCCTTCCTGACTCTGGGGTTGGGACTATCTAACTTAGAACAGGGTGGTTCCATAATTCTCACACCTTCCATCCAGTTAAGTAATACGATCTGCCTATGAAATATCTTCCACATTACAGAACAAGTCCAGCTGAAATTGACTAACTTTTACTAGATAACATTTCCCCCATTTTACTTATTTGGCTAACAAATTTGACCATCAAAGGTAACCTGCATTAAACAATTATGCCCCACAGCTATATGGATATAGGTATAGGTGGACCTAGCATCATTTATGTATTTTTCATGCTAACTTATGGTACTTTTGTGTATGGGACACAGATCTGTACTTGAGTGACAATATTTATGTAGGATCCTTGCAGGAGCTAACATAGGGATTGCATTGTGGAGAGGAGTGGGGAAAGTAAGTAAAGACACAAGAGGGTACCATCTACACAGCAGAGGGTATTCACAATTTCAATGCAGGTTCACTTTATTAAACATTTTAGGGTTGGATTATTTTTTTAGATTTATTGATTTTTTAAGTGATCTCTTTGAATACCAAATACCAAGTGTGGTGTATGTATTAGTCACTCAGGTCAGGCTAAGTTACGTGATTAATCACTTCAGTTCTACAGCATTTCTGAACTCACCTAGAATCCTTCTAAAGGTTCAAGTGATTTGAGAGAACATTGGGTTCAAGAGAACATGGAAAGGACTGCTTGGATAAAAGAAGACCTGGCCAAAACATAAGAAAAAGTCCAAGATCATTTTAATTGCTGATAAATAAGCGATAAAAAAATAGCCAACATGTTTCAGGGGCAGTACCACTCCCTCTTAATCAGGGCTCAACACTGCATAAAACTTGGATGGATTGCTAGAAAAAAGTGACCTCACAGATCTATAATATAACCAGTATTAAACTCTCCTCACGAAGTAACGATATATAATAGTTGCTGAGCACCAATCTTCTATTGTTGCTGACTGTTTTCTCCAAGTCCATCCAAGTTTTATCCCGTGTTGAGCCCTGATGAGGGGGGCCCAGTGGTCTCACCAAAGAAATGCGTTGGATGTTTTTTTATGATTTATTTGGCAAGAAATAAAAATATATTGCCATCTTTCATCTATTTTTGGTCTGGTGTTCCTTTTTATATTTCACTGGTTGGAACTATTGTTGTGTTTCCATTAGGGGAAGTCTTGCTGTATGGGAACCACAGCTCCACTGTCTCTCAGAGAGAAAATGCACTTACAATACAGTTCTAGATGGGTTGATAAGGGGGGCTCTCTTCCTAAGAGTCTACAATCTAAACGAGAGGGGTACAGGAAACCAAAGGTAATAACTGTGAGGGATGAGCTGATCGGAAAAGTCAGTTTTTCAGGCGAACCTAATTGGATGGTCCATTCACCCCAATGGATTGTATGTCTGTTCACATTCACCTACCTCTGATCCGATCTGATCCTCTGCATGTCGGCAGATCAGATTGGAGGGCAGTCGGGTGTCTAGTATGGTTTATTTTAAGGGGGTATCCTATGCATATTTTATTTAGTTTTTTTGTTGTGTGGAGTTCCCCCTCAAAGTTCATATTTTAAGGGGAGGGACCCCAAACCTTTTTTTTTCTTTTGTGTGTGATGCCCCTTGACGTCCCCTTTTTTTTTTTTGGAGATTAAGGGAATCCCCAGCTGAGTGTTTACAAACAGAAAAAAAGTGTCCGAACCTGTAATTTGATTTACATTTTTTCTTTTGTAAATGTCAGTTTTGCTATAGTAGGTTGTATAAAGATGTGCCACTTCACATGTAGGTTAAGGCCCCATAGTATGTAATTTAAAGGAATTTTGCAATTTTAATGTTGCCCTTAAAGCATTATTAAAACTACTTCTCTCCACCAAACAGAACTTTTTAAAAAAAAATTGGGCTTTTGTACATGTTCCCCCTTGCAGTGATCAGCCCCATGCTAATTGTTTGATGATCAATCCCCTGCCTTTTAAACTAGAAAATGGCCATTACTGTTTTTTAATGTTCGACTTCAATGGGGTTCCTATTCGGCACCCCAACTTTAGTCAAGTTCTGTGAATCTGCTTTGAACCAAACCCTGCTCATCTCTTATGAGGACATCTCACTGCAGGAATCACTGTAGCATGGGATTCATTTTACCAGCTACTACGTAAACATGGAATATATGGTTTTGCTGGAGTTGACCTTTAAAGAAATATGGTATAAATGTACACATCTTGCTGTATAAATACAATGTAGTCTTAAGTAAAATCAAGAACACAATGGGAACTTTTCATGTAAATGAGTGTAAAAACATCCATAAAATAAAAAATTCCCATTTTGTTTTACAATGAACCAGAAATACTGATGAGACTGTTCTGTAATAAGTAGTTCTGTAATAGAAGTAGACTTCTCTGTTTTCCTTTGGGCTTGCATTCTATCAACTGATAAGCAGTCTACTTTATTAACATAGTAGAAATGATACTGTGCCACAGGATGTGTCTAACATCAGCCGAGAAACAATGTGTGCTCTGACAGAATCAGGCCAGCTCATAAAGTGAAAAAGCATAACATAATAAATAAAATTCCAGAAACCTGAGCATGTGTACTACAGGTCTGCCCTCCTTCTAACTTTGTTGTTGATGTTGGCAGGCCGTGGGCTGTGATCGGCAGCTTGGGAGCAATGCCAAAGAAGACAATTGTGGAGTGTGTGCCGGAGATGGGTCGACTTGCAGGCTGGTGAGGGGACAATCCAAATCTCATCTTTCCCCTGAAAAACGTGAGTATCTCTTTCTTGTGTAAACCTTTGGCCCCAGGATATTTTTATTCTCAAATTGCTTTATAGTAAAATAATTTGAATGAAAATCCCACTGCTATAACATGTATATATTAGATTCTGTGGTCAAATAAAGGTGAAAGAATCATAGGCGATTATTACTTGAAGAAGCTATAACCCCAATCAAATCTGCAGCTTTCTTTAAAATAATACCTGGGGATCCTGCCATGAATGTCCTTCATCTATATCGGGTGACAGCTCTCTCCCTGTCTCCCAGGTGCATAGGGAGACAATAATCTGCCATTGTCACTATCAAGAAGCTGCGGCAAATCGATGATGTTCAGACATTGCTAAAGCTTATGCATGTAGATCAGTCTGATGCTGCATCTGTTCCCCGCCGGCTCTAACACTGAGAACCAAGCGATTAAACACCACTGATTGCTTGGTTCCCTGAGCAGGTGACTGTCAGTTGCCGGCTCTTTGCTCTGCCCCCCCCTGCGCTCACTGGAGCGCTGGGCTGTGGAGGGGGCAGGAGTGGCCAGCTCAGGCTCTCAGCAGCTTGCCAGTCCAGGCATGTGAGTGGATCCCAACCATATGATCACGGTCTTTCCCGAGGCTGGACCGGCTCTGTTGCATCAACCAACAGTGGGCTTCAGCTGAAAATGGGTCACAGGACTGCAGAACAAACTGCACTCCTGTGATCCACAGGAGAATTACAGCCAATCGAGCTTTGGCTTTACTTCTCTTTTAACATTAAGACTGGGTTCACACCATCGCCGAATCCCTCTCACAGCAGGGGTCCGGTGCGTCCTGGTTCACTGTTTCAGGTCCGATTTCAGCCCGAATTTTGGGCTGAATTCGGACCTGAAAGGGACCAAAAGACGCACAGTGTTTTTCTGCAAAATGCACCGGACCTGCTGTGGAGATATGTGAACAGGCTCCATAGAGAGCTGGTCAAAGTCTCCTGCTATTGTGAATTGGATGCGTGGAACCTGCATCCAATTTGCAATGGTGTGAGCCCAGCCTAAAGTTAGTTACCTCCCAGTGCTAACCCTTGTTTTGGGGTCTTAACTTCTGCCCACAGATTTTCTAGTGTTTGACGGTTGAATGACAGGCCACCCTTAATCTTGACTTGGCAAGAAGTCAAGGTCTTGTGTACTATCTGGGCCCAGCATTCAAGGGGCTCCCCAAGGGATTCATTTGAAGACTGGTGTTTGCAAGTTTGCATCAGTAATAAAATATCTCTGTTAGAAGCATTTAACGGAAGCTGACATTCCCTAAACTTTCAATTGCATATTTTTAATAGGGGAATTACATGAGTGGCTGAACAGGTTCAGTTTTCCTGCCAGGTAACTAGTATGCACAATATAAACATTTCCACCATAGAGTACTGTGACAAATTACATTTAAACAATTTCATTCCCCCAAATAAGCTTTCATGTTGTTTGCAGATGGGAGGAACATTTTAAAATGCTGATAAGTAATATTGATTATAAATTCTAAGCCAAGCCTATAAATCTGGATCTCCGTGTCCTTTATGAAAAATGGACAAAGAGTTGTACTGGTCTTTGCTCGCCTTGATACTTTGGGGTTGATTTACTAAACGCAAATAAATTGTGCACTTTGCAATGTGCAGTTGTACTCTGCAAGAGCAGTTGCTCTGGAAATTATTAAATGAGGTAAAGGTTCACTTTGCATAGAATACCCAATCATGTGCAAGGAAAATATAAAAAAAACTGCATTTTTGCTTGCACATGATTGGATAATGGAAGAGCTTCTGCTCATTTACTATGCTCTGGGGCAACTGCTCTTGGGCAACAGCACTCTGCATAGTCTATTTGCCTTTAGTAAATCAGCCCCTATGAGTCACTTTCCTGGAACAATTATGCAACCAGCAAAGTCAGAGAAAAGTCAGAATTCCTAATACATCAGACTTCCTCCAGAGCACTGACTCAAATGACTCAAAAGTATTAAAATTAATCAGCTAACATTTTAAAAGGAAAGTTAAGAAATGATAGCTTATTTTAATACACATTTCTTGTAATATTCAAGCAGTGCCTAAATTTCCTTGACCAGATTAACATTTTGATTTGATTAATGTCTGTTCTTTCAATTCACTTATGAAAAACAATAGCATTTCCCAGTACAGAACATGTGAAAATAACATTATTTTGGATACAGATCAATGTTGCCGCATAATACAAAGTTCACAGATTGAGGAAGACCTTGCAAGGAACTTTAGTCATAAATTTGGGAATCCTAATGGTCATTTATAATGTCAGTGTGATCAAACTTACTGGGGTTCTTCTATTTCTACAATACCAGGCTTGGATGCACAAAAATTCCTCCAGTTTTTTTTATGAGCATGGACTATTTTGGTTTATAATGAATGTCCTAAACAATCAAATTAATAGTGCATACTATGCTCCGATTTGTCATCAACAGCAGCATTACAAAAAACAACTGATCCTACTAATAAAATAAACTATATTTTCTGTTCTACTATACAGTACTCTCTTTTAACCTGTTTTTAAATTCGCCCCTTAGATCCTAACTGTGGGCTGTACATGAGACCTTGCACACTCAAAAAGAAATTTTCCAATCAAACTTACCAGCTAGCATGCAAAAAAAGTGCATCCTTAACTCTTATATTTGAGAGCCTAAATATTAGAGCATATATAGCAATGGGTAAATCAAGGGCAAGCTATGCCTAGAGGCAGCCCAGTTCTCCCTAAAGTAGTTGTAAACCTCAGACATGAAATATAAACAAAGCATATCCCTCAATAGTGTGTACTTGTCTTAATACAGAGCACTAAGTGTCACTTTTGTCTGCTGCTCTGTTCCTCTGATATCTGCATGAATCACATCTGACAAGTTTTCCTGACACCAAGAGAAAAATAGTGACAGTGGAGGGAGATCCAGCAGATTGACAGCCTCAGCTCTGTTCCTGTGTGCTGTGTGAAGGGGGGATGTCCCTTCCCTCCAATCAGCTCTCAGAGCTCTCCTCACTGAGCTCTGCAGAGTGTAACTTCAGGTTTCCACCCCCTTTGGTCCGAACTCTTAGACAAGCTTTATAATTTAGCAGTTTGAACAGATGTAGAGGAGAGAGGGCTGCAGATAGGCAGGTACAACTTATGTAGGAAGATTTGTTCCATCTCTGTGTATCACCTGAGGCCAGTCGCTTTACTGGGTATGTTTAAGGGTTTACATACCACTTTAAAGATGATCCCTGAAAACTTTTCTCTTCAAAGAAGCCTATTCTTCCTTCACCTAACAAGTGTACTTTAATTTTTCTTATCAGCTCATCCCCCACAATTATTACCTTTTGCATCATTTGACCCTTCCTTCTAGATTGTAAGCTGTAATGAGCAGGGCCCTCTGATTCCTCCTGTATTGAATTGTATTGTAACTGTACTGTCTGCCCTCATGTTGTAAAGCGCTGTGAAAACTGTTGGTGTTATATAAATCCTGAATAATAATAATAATAAAAGCAACAAGGACACATTATAATCCCAGCTAGAGCACAATGTCAGCTGAGGGCATTCATGAGACCTTGACTTCTACCCAACTTGAGATTAACCTTCGCTGCCTCCCAGTGCTAACTCAAGTTTTGGGGCCTTGACTGCTGCTCACAGATTTTCCAATGTTTGGCAGTTGAATGACAGGAGGCCAAGCATAATCCTGACTTGGGCAGAAATCAAGGCCTTGTGTACTGCTTGGGCCAAGGATCCAAGTGGCTCTCGAAGGATTGATTTGGAGATTAACACTGGCGTTTGCAAGTCCCACAAGGTGCCAACACTACAACACTGTTGTTAACGTAGAAACATTTTAGGCCATGTCACATTCACTTTAAACATTCATGTATAAACTCACATATGGTATAGTAATATAAATGAACTTTAGAATGGAAATATGTTAGCTCTAGTGGCTGATGTGAGGAACTGCTATGTGCTATAAACTGAAAGCAATTGATGTGGTTTTTCAAAGAATTGCTGAAATGCCATAGAAGAGAATTTGCAGCTCATTGCTCAAAGCATCTTTTGTAGAGATCAGATTATTTTGCTTCTAAGTTCATTTTTTTTCTCCATTTTTAAACACCTCAGCGTTGAAGTCATAAAATATAAGGTCGTGCACTGCTTATGACTCCTTTGGGATCAGGAGAACGGAACTGAAAAGAAAAAAAAGTGCCAAGACTTTTCCTGAAAGAAAGGAATTAATCCAATGAACAAATCTGTAACACTGAAAAATTGGACATTTGGCAGGCTTATATTAATAACCAGTAGTGAGAAAAAATCAGCACGCCTGTCTTTCTCCTCCTGTTAATAATAGGGTTGAAGAAGAGTAAGGTCTATCTTCTTACTTCTCTAGATGCCAGTATACATTACAGATCTAATGTTGGTTGTATGCAGTATTATATACTGTATACCTTCATTTACCTACAGCTGGCACATAATTATCTACTAGAGTACAACTAAAAAGTAAATTTTTCTTGTCTACAAAAATATTTATAATTTTTTTATTTTTTTAGTTGGACTAAACTCCTTTTTTGCTATAAAATATGTTAATTGTCAAAAAACTAATCTGAGGTTCAAAAGTTCAGTTACTCACAGAAGAACTGTCAAGTGTTGTTCTGGTGAACTGTTTTACCCCTGCCAAAGGATCTGTACATCTGTTCAGCCAGTCTTGTGATTAAAGCTCACCTTTACTTCATTGTTCTAATTTCAATAATATTGCTCTTTCCACCCTTCTATCACACTGTTGCAGATGTCATTTTTTGGGGGGGAAACACCGTTGTTTTGGTAAGCAGACCACGCTTCCACCTTTCTTGCCTAGGCAAGAATAATGTACCAATAACAATTGATGGATTGTTATAGATTGATAATAGATTGTTATTGATACAGTCCTTTCAATACTTACCATTATTGTTAAATTATATGTACATTATTTTTGGGCATTTCATTTTGTACTACTTGCACCTTTTGATCTTTTGATGTTACATAGTGCACTTTTTGCACTTTATGATATAGCTTTGGTTTAGGAATTGGTATCACAATCTTCAACAAGCTGCTTTAACGTTAACAAACTGAGCACAGATTTTTTTATACATATTTAGAATAACGCACTCCCTGCTGCACTCAGCCTCTTGGAATACTCATATCACACACCCCAGGAGGCTTTAGGGCAATGTACAATGTACATCTTGTGGACCTTCACTCCATTGTTCTGATTTCAATAATATTACTCATTCTACCCTTTTTCCATACAATTGCATACAATTGAAGATGTTTTTATTTTTTAAAACACTTTTATTTTGGTAAGCAGCCTGCACTTCCACCTTTCTGACCTAGGCAATAATAATGCACCCCCAGTTGCACACAGCCTCTTGAGATACCCATCTCAGGAGGCTTTGGGGCAATGTACAACAGTTTTCACATGCACTGCTGCACATCCTCAGGGCATATTCTACAAGAAGCAGAAAGAGACAGCCACCCACTGATGTCATAATAAGAGAAGATGGTGTCACGGAACCTGGAATGCTTCAGTAGATTACAGCAGAACAATGCTGGTTTCATTGGGCGTGTGAAAGTGTTTATTGAGGATAACCCAGGAAATAAGGAAAGATGGTTTCAAAAATATTAAAACAGGAGCGTGAAGTTCCTTTTTAATACACCTCTGCAAGATGACTACACCTTTTCCAGTTTAGCTTCATCATGTTTCAAATAGCCACTCACTAGATGTGCAGTAGATGATTAAGCTGATTTTTTGCCCACTGAGCAGGCTAGAAGCAGAAAGGAGAGACAGGAAGATGCAAAACTGAACCATAAAATAAGAATGTAACCCTCTTGTCTGTACAGTGTGGTAGAGGTATGAGAATTGCAAGACTAGCTGAACAGAATTTTGCATGGCTGGTACAGCTCACATGCATGCATTTCAGCAGTTTTTACGTTTTGCTTTTTTGGCAAAAAAAAAACAAAACAAAATGCAAGACTGGCTGAACAGAAGTATTTTAGGATAGGGTATTTTAGAAGTGTTTAGGGTATAGTGTTAAGGACATAGACTGCTTAAAGGGGAGTTCCAACCACATTTTTAAGTCTTCGCCATCCAGCAGTAAAGTGTGCTGTGATTGCAATTTGGCATATCATTTATTTTTTTTCAGAATCACTTACTGTAGTAATTGAAAAAATGGGGGGTACTAATGCGCAAACCAAAGGGTTAACAACTAATTCTAATCTAACATATAGCAGCTGC
The DNA here is from genome assembly GCA_029206835.1 of Rana muscosa. Classification (NCBI taxonomy): domain Eukaryota; kingdom Metazoa; phylum Chordata; class Amphibia; order Anura; family Ranidae; genus Rana; species Rana muscosa. The sequence goes on along the minus strand of CM055118.1, from coordinate 499,053,111 downwards.
CACAACAAAGAAGTGTTCACACACTACAATAAACAATGGTAAAAGAAGGGGGTGTATATAGCGCTTACTAATAATAAAATCAATATTAATGACAATATTAAAATTGATTCAAAGTAATGCAAAAATGAATGTGCAAATAAGCAGAATAGTGCAAAGAAAGTGTGCAAAAATAGTCCAAAAGTGCAAATCAGCGGTTGTGCAAATAATGCTAATATACGTAGTGAAAATCGAATGCAGATTCTTCAAACATGTGCCAAATTAAAATTTTTGGGAAATTGATATTGTGGAACTGTTTTTCTATTGGACATTTATTGCACGGTTTATTATTCCCCTATTTTTGGCACATGTTTGAAGAATCTGCATTTGATTTTCACTACATATATTAGCATTATTTGCACAATCCCTGATTTGCACGTTTGGACTATTCTTGCACACTTTCTTTGCACTATTCTGCTTATTTGCACATTAATTTTTTCATTACTTTGAATCAAGTTTAATATTGTCATTAATATTGATTTCATTATTAGTAAGCGCCATATACACCCCCTCTTTTACTTACTGTAGTAATGCTGTCTTGTATTTTGACTTACTCCTTCATGGCCATGGCCGCGCGCGTCATTTTCGGCTTTGCAATGTTTCCTGGGATATGCGTGTCATCAATCCCAGGAGACAACAGGATAATCTTCCTGCACTATGCCCTGTGAATAGTGCGCACGTACGAGATCGGAGGTGCATGCTTGGTATCCATATTCCTGAAGAGACTGCTAGTGGGCTTCACATGCCCTCAGTGAAGATGGAAGCGCTCTGCAGAGCTGAAATCAACAGTAATGGCCCATACACACAATCCGAATATCGTACGAAAAATGTCGTCCGAGGAAGAATCGTACGATAATCGGATTGTTAGTACAGAGCTTCGAGAGCCGATCATTACAGTTCATCCGATATTATTTTATCGGACATGCATGAAAATTTTCCTTGTACGATACCAGATCGTACGATTTTTGTTTAGTCAATACAGTTGTCGTCCGAAAATACAATACAAACACATTAAAACACATGACATCACTTCCGATTTTTTTTTTCTGTCGTACGAGAATTTTCGTGACTTTAATAACCAATTTTATTTCTACTTGCGACTATTAAGCGAAAAAAGTCGTACGATCTGTCGTATGATATTCGGATCGTGTGTACGGGGCATAAGTCTTTTAAAAATACGGGAATTGAGCGGCAATTTTTTTAGACAAGTGTAACTGAACCGATTACATAAAAAAATAAAAAATTCTGGGTGGAACTCCACTTTAAAGTTTGTGCAGTTACATCTTTGTGCCAGAAACGTATACATGTTATTAGTTTAGATTTGTTTGCTGACAGCCTTGCTTTTATTCTAGTACTAGCAATCCCATAATTTGTGCTTTTAAACTGTCCCATTGCATACAACAATTTTGGTTTGGTTACTTTATGTAGATTTAGAAACATAAATCAGTAAAAAGAGAATTGTCAATGTTGTGGGAAGATGTTTTGCTTTGATCAATTGTATCATAATGGTGGTATATTATTAGATATCCACTGACTTTAAATATATCTAGAACACAATAAGAAGACAGAAAAATTGTAAAATAGTTAAATACTGTGACATAATAGCATTGACCCCATTCTTCAAAGGTTATGTAAAAGGAATCTCCTTCTGCAATGATGGTGTTGGAGGAAATGGGCAAGACTACAAGGGAATGTATGTTATTGTATTATTGGCAGGATTTCCTTCTTAGTGCAAGAAAGGATGATTATAATAGGTAACTGGCAACACAAAGACCATGACAGCTGGACCTAGCCCAAGCACTTCCTCAAATACAGAAGAGAAAATAAATTATAGCAACTATTTGTCTTTTCTTGGGTCTTCCAGGCCCTCTTCACATGAAATACTGACACTGCTGCAATATATTTACACAAGGCAAGGATGTTTAAAAAAAAAAGTAGAAGTCTAGGCGCCAGAATGAAGACATTGCTCAGTGTAAAAACGCCTTTCACAAAATGTATAAAAAAAACAACTTTACCTATGAAAATAAATTGTGGAAGTACCATAAAATCCTCTTTTAAATCAGCTTCCTATTTCAAAAGGTGTAGCCCCGAAGGTGGGACTGCTTCAGAGACTCAAGTTGATAATATGAGAATGGCATAGCTTCCAACTTTACACTAAAGCCGTGTACACACGATCAGATTTCCTATGGATTCTAATCCGATGGATTTTTCCATCGGAAATCCGATGAAGCTGACTTCCATCAGTCTTGCCTACACACCATCAGTCAAAAATCCGACCGTCCCAAACGCTGTGACGTAAAACACTCAGACGAGCAGAGAAAAATGAAGTTCAATGCTTCTGAGCATGCGTCAACTTGATTCTGAGCATGCGTGGGTTTTTTGTCCCATGGAGTTCCACACAGACGTTCGGAATTTGCTATAGTTTTTTTTTCCCATCGGATTAATTTAAAACATGTTCTATTTTTTCTCACCGATGGAAAAAAGACCGATGGGGCCCACACACGATCAGTTTGTCCAATGACAAAAGTCCATCGGACTGTTTTCATTGGTAAAACCGATCGTGTGTACACGGCTTAACCCTAAAAAGGAGAAACTGAATTCAATGTTGCATTATTACTACTTCAATGACAGTGACTACTACTATTAGGAGATAGTAAAAATTGCCTTCGATATGTCTTCCATGTACGATGAGCTCAGAACTAGACATGTGCATTTGTTTTCGTCCGAATGCATTTTCGGCCGAATTTCAAGTATTTTCATTATCGTTTGTTAAAATGATAACGAAAGCGCAGAATCCGAAAACCAAAAGATCCGACATAAACAAATGCTTTATTTTCATTTTCGTTGCGACAACAGTTCAATATAGATAGGAGATTCGACATGACGCTGACAATAACAATCTGTGTCTATCAAACCTGCGGTCGAATGTGCCTAACCTTAACTCTATTAGTCCAAGATTATTCTACATAGAGAGAAAAAATTTGAGATATAGAGAAAAGATCCGACATAGAGAGAAAAGATTTGACATTATGGAGACATGAAGATTCGACGAAGTAGCTAAAAACATACGATCGCAGCGAGCGGACATTTATGGTGAAATGCTCTGCCCATAGCCTATAGAAGAATTCTAATGTTGGTTGACTAGTAATAAAAATGTATAAATATAATTGTAGTGGCCTCCTCTCTCCCCTCTCGTCTATCAGCTTGTCCGTCTCTTGTCTAGGGGTACTTTAGAGGAGAGAGAGCGGGGTCACCACGCCAAGCCCTCACCGCTAGGGTGACCACATTTCCAAACTGCCATTCAGGGACACCCCCCCCCAAAAAATTATGATTTTTGATTTTAAAAAATGCAGATTTTTGGGGGAGGGGTGTATCATGAAATTAGCGGGCCCGTGTGCGAGATCAAAAGTGGGTCCTAGGCATCAAGAAGAACAACAATATGGCGTGCAAAGCGCGTCATGGTGAACAGTGGACATGTCTTAAATTGCGCTAAATATTGGGCGTGTCTTAAAAGGGGTGTTGTTAAAAAGAGTCTGAGATGACTTATATAGTGCAGAATGTGATAATGTTAAATAGGGAATGCAGAGTGTATGGCGGTGAGTAGTATGTACAGGAGAGGAGTGCGGAATGTATGGCGGGGGGGTAGTATGTACAGGAGAGGAGTGCGGAGTGTATGGCGGGGGGTAATATGTACAGGAGAGGAGAGCGGAGTGTATAGCGGGGGTAATATGTACAGGAGAGGAGTGCGGAATGTATGGCGGGGGGTAATATGTACAGGAGAGGAGTGCGGAGTGTATGGTGGGGGTAATATGTACAGGAGAGGAGTGCGGAATGTATGGCGGGGGGTAATATGTACAGGAGAGGAGTGCAGAGTGTATGGCGGGGGGGTAGTATGTACAGTAGAGGAGTGCGGAATGTATGGCGGGGGGTAATATGTACAGGAGAAGAGTGCAGAGTGTATGGCGGGGGGTAATATGTACAGGAGAGGAGTGCAGAGTGTATGGCGGGGGGTAATATGTACAGGAGAGGAGTGCGGAATGTATGGCGGGAGGTAATATGTACAGGAGAGGAGTGCGGAATGTATGGCGGGGGTAATATGTACAGGAGAGGAGTACAGTGTATGGCGGTGAGTAGTATGTATATGAGAGGAGTGCGGAGTGTATGGTGGGGGGTAGTTAGTGGAGAGAGTTGGAAGAAGAGTGAAATACCACCTACCTGCCAACTACACTGACCTACCTGACCCCTAAAATGACCTGTCCACTACACTGACCCCTGCACTGACCTACCTGACCACTATAACCTACCTGCCCACTACACTGACCTACCTGACCCCTAAAATTACCTACCTGACCACTACAATGACCCCTGCACTGACCTACCTGACCCCTAAAATGACCTGTTTACTACACTGAACCCTTCACTGACCTACCTGACCACTATTACCTACCTGCCCTCTACACTGACCTACCTGAACCCCCTGACCACTACACTCCTTCTTGCAGTACTCACACTACTGACTACTCCCCCACACAAACACAAGGTGAATTGGTGGATTTCACTCACCACTCCAGGCCAGGACTCCATCAATGAAGATCATCCATAGATAACTGCTATCCCCCAGTCGCTCCTTGGTATCCCCCGCAGGCCGAGAACTCCGCCAGCAGCCGCTGCATGCTCGTCTGCACCGAGCATCGCCCCTCCCACTCACACACACGGACTGCCCGTGGCAAGGCATCATGGGGCACAGGAGGACAGGCTGGACCAATGGAGTCCCGGTGGGCGGGGGGAAGCGCGGCCCGGGTGCTGACTGCTGAGGAGTCTGCCTCATTGAAGATAACAGGGGCTGCTGAAGCCTGGAGGAAGTCACTCTTGGGACAGCAATGGCAGCATAGGATTGGAATAAGGCCGCCTACACACAGGGGAGAGAGCACTGGCTTGGCTGGCCACCCCCATGCTACACTACTGGGCTGGCCCGGCCGGATGACATCATGCATCAGTCATTCCGGGATACTATATTGTCCGCAATTAGCAGATCTGTCCCGGGTCCCGGATACCCTCATTGCGGGAATGTCCCAGGCAATCCGGGATACGTGGGCACCCTATTTACCGCAGATGTTTGTGTGGTGGAAGCAAAGTTCTTGTTTTACCTTCGGGTCAGTGTTCTGCACCTGGAACCTCCAATGAGAGTTACCTTGAACAATGTCTGACAGAAAATGAGCCCCACACCATTAAAGTCCAACACTCCTTTATTCTTCCTGAATGAACACAATCAGTTAGACTCCCTTGTAGAACAGAACAGAAAAGGAGGTGTGGATGCGAGTAGGCCCAGACACAATGAACTCTCCACTTTCCTTCCTGAAAGTGGGTTGCGGTCTCCGAGCGAGGGGGAATTTCCTTCCAGGCGGTCTCCGATGGGAGGCTCACCTGTCACTGGCAATATGCTGCACTGGGTCTTCAAGTAAGTATCTCCCACCTGTCCATTACGCCTTCCGGATTTGGGTACCCACTCCCGGGGTTCCCTAGGACCTCCTTCCCTCGCGGAACTCAGTGGTGGGCACTGAGCTCCAGACCTCCTCCCGAGTACCTCACACCAGGCTAAAGGTGCCTGGGATGGAACACGACCTCCGAACGTCCTCTAGGCCTAGACCCGCCTAGGGGACCGACACGAACCACCGCCCTCAGGCTGAAGGTGCCCGGGCTCGACTCCCGCCACCAAAAATGGCTGCCCCCTTTATACCCCCTCCCAGCAAGCACGGCGGGTTCCCCGCCCCACCATACAACCGCTGAGAGAGACCAAAAGAGGTACGCCACCGCAACAATGGCTCAACCCCGGGCCCAGAGCGACAGCGCCACCCGGTGGGCCCCAGGGAACCATACTTCACAGTTTCCCCACCAGATTAAAAAAATAGAAAGCATATACCCGCTACATAATTATTACTAGTCATACAACATTAGAATTCTACTATACCTTGTAGGCGGAATGCTCAACCGGAAATGTACGATTGTGGCGTCGTACAGTTTCGCTGCTCCGTCTAATCTTCTTAGAACATTCGACAGACACCATGAGCCTTCAATGACAGATTCGACCTTAATTAATTTGGATTTTCGGACGAATGCATTTTTTAATGAAAACAAAATTCGAAACAAAATATTTTAGTGTGCACATGTCTACTCAGAACCTAATTATGATTATCATTATGAGGTCAACTCATTCAATTCCACATGATTATTACATTTATAAGGTTTCTTTACAATACTAGGATCTGGAATCAACTTTGCTGTCATTGTTCTTCCATTTTATTGTGGTGCCACTATTACAGTTCCTAGGAGCTGTTACTTAAGTTGGGACTGAGATTTAATGTCCCATATAATAATGCTTGATCCAGGGCTATAGCGTAAAAGGTAAGGTCATACTCTTTAGAGCAGGGGTGCCCAACCAGTGACCCGGGGGCCACATGTGGCCCGCGGAGCCTTCTGATGTGGCCCGCGACCTCCTTCTCTGGGATGGAATAAAATAGAATAGAATACTGTTATTAAAGGTAGGTTTATTACTAAAATCACAGTGCATATATGGGCATATCTGTTCTGCAGTGGTTACTGAGCTGCTTTAAAACTGATCCACAGCTGCAGATAAGTGCACCTGTGGGTTACCTGCACTGAGCCATAGACTTCTATTACCTGTGAGTTTGGTGTGCTTTCTGAAAGTGCACCACACCTACAGGATATAATAGAAGTGCAGCTAACCTGCAGGAAAGCCACTGGTGAACTGTGCTGCACTCGTGGTGCAGGTAAACAACTGTGCATCAGTGTGAAAGCAGCCCTAGGCACCTTTCACATGGTCAGTCTGACCAAATCGGACCCTCCGTTCACCTCTAAGGAGTGGAAGATGTAAATAGACTTGTGTCTGTTTACAAACACCTACCTCCAATCCACAAAAAAAAAAGAGTAGCGTGGTCTCTATAGACTGCCATCCACTAGCTCCGCTCATTGTGGCCCGCGACCAGTTACCAAGTCGCTTAAGTGGCCCTTGCTCTTCAAAAGGTTGGGCATCCCTGCTTTAGGGGCATGGACTCTTACGGATGGAAAGAAATGGACTTGACTTTCTCTTTTACAAAACATTACAAAATGATTAATGAAGTAGATAAATTATAGAGAGGAAATAATTTCTTGTTTACCTAAATGTTGGCAAATGGCATAGCGTGCCCCAGTGTCTTTTGCAATTGAAAACATGTCCTCCAAGTTCAGTGGACAATTTTTTTTTCATACAAGGTGATGCTATCTGCCCCTGAAAGTGATTCTGTCACTACCAAATCTTCCTAAAAAAAAAAGTAAATACTTACCTCTCCTGCTTCCTGTGTTGCCAAACACCACTCTAATAAAGAGAACAACACCCCCACCCAGTGTCCCTGAAGAAAACGATACTTCTAGGAGTGTCGATCTCCTGTTTCCCCTGCTGTAATTAGTTATTTCTCCCACTGAACCCTGTGTCCTGCTACTATGTCCAGTTTTGTTTTTTTGTTTTTGCAGAGATTTGGGCGGGATGGGCATGATGTCACTTCATCTGAGCTGACAAGTAGTGCAACAATCTCACTTTCAATCTTCTCAAGGATTAATGAATTTAGTTCAGCTAATCCCTCCTCATAGTTGGGGTCGTCCACATATCTTATTAGTTTGGTTGCCTTTCCCTAACTATTTACAGTGCCACAAAAATAAGGTCTTACTAATAAACTAAGCTACACTGTTGTTAAAGAGGAACTTCAGCCTAACACAATGGTGGTCCTGCACCCACTCTTCCATGCCACCATCTTTGGATATCCTGCACATGTGCAGATGTGCCGGAGGTCTCTGCCAAGCCTTTGTGACCCATCAAAGACCTGTGGCACAGATCGACACTCCCAGGATTGTCAATCTCCTGTTTCTTCTGCTGTAATTAGTTCTTCCTCCCACTGAACCCTATGTCCTGCTACTATGTCTTATGCTACTATGCTACAGAGACTTGGGCATGATGAGCATGATTTCACTTTGTCTGAGCTGTTTGAGGCATCACAAATAGTGCAACAGATTCACTTCAGTCTCCTCTTCTCCAGGATGAATACATTTAGTTCAGCTAATCCTTCCTCATAATTAAGGTCATTCGCATATCTTATTAGTTTGCTTGCCTTTCCCTAACTATTTACAGTGCCACAAAAATGAGGTCTTACTAATGAACTAAGTCACACTGTTTTTAAAGGGGAACTTCAGCCTAACCCAATGATGGTCCTGCACCCAATATTCCTTTGCCACCATCTTTGAATATCCCGCACATGTGCAGATGTGCCGGAGGTCTCTGCCAAGCCTTTGGGACCAAGGAAAGGCCTGTGGCACATCTGTGCAAACTCTGAGTATTCCCACATCCATAACTAGGACCTTGATATCTGTGGCCTCTACGTGCATGTGTGGAAATTCCCAGTGTCCATGTAGGTCACTGCCAGCTTCTAAAGACCTGTGGCATATCTGTTCATTTGTGCATACCCATGGTACATATAGGCCCAGCAGTAAAACTGGAATGTGTGACTACGACATTGAAGGAAACATGTGCGGGAGGGCCCTATGTCATTCTTGCTTAGGCAAGAAAGCAGGAAATGTAACACTAAAAAGGTTAAAAACCTTTCAAAATTAGGAAATGATAATCCAACTGTGGAAGCAGGAGGAGCAAAAAAAATTACTTTTATGGTTGTAGATCTGTTTTAAGTCACAAAATTGTATGTGCTTCCCAGTGTGTAGGGTGTCAAAAACCATATGCTATGTTCTACCCATGTATTATAGCACTCCCTTTATTCAGAAAAAGGATGCTATCACAGGACAGTCAGCTGATGAGAAAATACTCATAGAACACAGCAAACACTGTATCGTCCACTCATATACAGCATTCCCTTTTATGGCCTTCCTTTAGCAATGTTTCCCATCTGTAAGTATGAGCGTAATCTTACATCAGCTTGAAAACATTACAAATGAGTCAGGCAGCCGAGGCACTCAACATGGTTGTGTCAGGTGATAAGTTTGATAAATACTCTGCCTGCCTATTGATATGGCTCCAGAAGGCTCAATACCGCAAACATGGACCTTGTCAAACAAAATATTTTTGTGTTTTATTCAGTGTGACATATGAAGTGATTGTTGTAATTAGCTTGTCTGGGACTCCCAGAGCATTTATACGTAATGTCCAGTACAAGAACATGTGTTAATGTTCCTGCTAACAGCACACATTTGTGTATCCTGCAGTTTGCAGAGAGAATTTGGTGGACAAGAATTATGCTGGCTATATAAATGGGCTGTTTTGGATTAATACAGTATAATTTAGAAGAATGTTCCTGGCAGTTTTCCATGTGTTAAAAACAGGTGCAAACAAGATTTAAATTAGTGAACTAAAATTGTCTGTGAAGACACTTACTATAGAGAGGAGTTGGGTTCAGATCCGAACTTGGTCTGAGCCCAGTTCACCCAAACACACTGGAAGTTGTCACATGATCTGATTCAGTGCTGGGACAAGGTCATCTAGTGCTCAGGGCTAAGGTGCTAAGTTCCCCTCCCCCTCTCAATGTGGGCGCCGCCAATCATCTCTTGTAACTGGGATATATGATATTAGCGCTAAACCAGTGGCAAGCTGGCACCCCTAGAGTGCTGGTACTGGTGCCGACTTCACTCTGGCACCCTCCTCAAGTAAGGAGAGTTTGGAAAAATCATGGACTTTTTAGGAACGCCCCCCCAAGTAAATAAAGTGAAACAATCGGCGCTACCTGGTATCCTAAAACACAAACAAACTAAATCAATGTCCAGTATACTAAAACATACATAAATCGAAATAATATTAATGAATAATAAATATGAAATCTAAAAATATGAAATAGCTGCTGTACACCTATCAATGATTCACTACACTAAACAAATAGACATTTGCATACAGGCCCAGACTGGGACAAAAAATAGGCCCAGGCATTTTTAGACTGAGCAGCCCAGTCCCTGGGGGGGGGGGGGTTGTCGACATTTGCGGGGGTAGCTGGTGTCGGTCCTCCACACTGTAATGTGCAGGGACACTGTGATATAAATGGGACTGCAGTGCAAAGGGGCACTGCAATGATTACAATGAGTCCCCTTTTTATCACAGTGTCCCAGAACTATTTTGGTCATACAATGCTAGTACTCTCTGTCTCCTATTGTGCCCACACTGCCCAGTAACACTGACCTGCTCTCTCTCTGGTGGTGCTGGACAGCATGGCGCTCTCTCTGGTGGTGCGGGTACAGCGTGGCTCTCTCTGGTGGTGCGGGTACAACATGGCTCTCTCTGGTGGTGCGGGTACAGCGTGGCTCTCTGGTGGTGCGGGTACAGCGTGGCTCTCTGGTGGTGCGGGTACAGCGTGGCTCTCTCTGGTGGTGCAAGTACAGCGTGGCTCTCTCTGGTGGTGCGGGTACAGCATGGCTTTTGTGGCTCTCCCTGGTGGTGCGGGTACAACGTGGCTCTTTCTTGTGGTGCGGGTACAGCGTGGCTCTCTCTGGTGGTGCAGGTACAGCATGGCGCTCTCTGGTGGTGCGGGTACAGCGTGGCTCTCTCTGGTGGTGCGGGTACAGCGTTTTTGGGTTTTCTCTTTTCCCCCAGCAGAGTGCATGCTGGGGACTGTAGTCTGCTCCCTGCTGAGAACCACTGGACCACCTATCTCTGGGACTACAGACTACCAAGTTTTTTCTGATTGGCCCTCCACTGTGGCCAATGGGGAGGGAAGAAGAATGGGCAGGAAAGACTTCTCTTCCCCTGCTGCCGACATGAGAAGGAGAGGGGGGAGAGCGGGGGAATCATCCGGGCTGCAGCCTTCAGCTCTCCCCACCTGTGCGGATGCTCATGGCTGGAGGAGGAGGTGTGGAGAGCGGAACTGTCAGCGTGACTCTGAGGCTGAGCTGTGTGTGAGAGAGACACACAGCTCAGCCCATGCAGCCATTGGTTCCGCCAGAGATGACAGGTATGGCCGCATGGCAGTAGGCGAGCGGCAGCCGCGGCCTGTGTTAACCCTGTCCAGGCCGTGGTCATCGCTTACCTCCCGCTGTGCAGCCTGATCAGCAACATGTCACGGAGCGGGGGGGCCCGGCCCACCGGGCAAACGCCCGGTCTGTCCTATGGCCAGTCCGGGCCTGTTTGCATATATAAATGGTGCAGTGCTATTCTCATACAACCCACTCCACTGTGCATACAATGTATCACACTAAATGAATCTGTGACTTGATAAAACACAAATCGAAAAATACAATAAAATAAACTTATAATCAAAGTCTTTATAATGTGTATTAATCCACCGCTGTGCTCCTCAAATCTTCTCATATAAAGCAAGCAAGTGTTTCCACTACCAGGTGAATTGTGCTCTCACCTAATTTCTATGAATCACAGCCTTTTCTTTCTTACAACTCCAGCCAATTCCTCAGGAATGGATATCTCCTCTCTTATCCTTGAATGTGGTTTTCCACTCTCAAAAGCTTTTCACATGGACCACATGAAATAGAATGGCAACTGCATAGTGCTCTTTGTATAAAGCATTAATTAAAATACCCCCATAAGATTTCACTTACAAGAAGTTAAATAAAAAATAGCCTTTCTTAATATCTCGCTCGTGAGCTCACCACACCACTCAGGCTCTGAGTGATCACGTAACAATTCAGGGCTGGACTCCTCCCTCCTGTACGCGTGTCGCCAATAGGATAGATTCTTCAGTAGGATCAAGTAAGCCACTACTCCTTTGCTTGGGCTTCCCCTGTCAGGTAGGGCAACCTCCAGCAGCAATGTGGCTCAGTAAAGTATGGAAGGGGTGAGGGTGGGCTCTCACCTTGGTTGAATGCACCCCAACACATAAATACACTGAGCCCAGGGCAGCTGCCCCTCCTGACCCATTCCCTATTCCTGGCCCTGATTGTATCCCCACTACCCCAAGGCGGTGCGATCAGAAGTTTCCCTGCCTCACAGCTGCATGTGTAACAAAGGGGTAGGAATACTCATAACATCACTGACCTACTATGGCCATATGGCCATAGTAGGTCAATGATGTCACAAGCACCCCTGCCCCTTTTTATATGTGAAGCTGCAGGGTGGGAATTTCCCGCCTGTAACTCATCAATGGAGCAATACAGCTAACTTCCAGATTCAAACCAAACCCAGTTCGGGCTGAACCCAACCAGTCTGGGAATCCCCAATATCCTCTGTGCACACTAGTTGCTTAACAAGCAGGCCACATGCATTGTTACTGTTGACAGCTATGAAAAGTTTATGTGAGTAATATGTTCTCACAAGATAAGGCACTGTGTAGCAATGCATTCTGCATGGTAAGGCTACATTAGTAAAAGCAGCAATTGTACATGAATGCATGATTAAATAGCACAGATCCCAATTCTAAAATTGATCTAACTCATTCTGTGCATTTGGTATTACAGTCAGGATCGATTTACATCTATGTTTTGCGACCACACTCGCATTACTGCAACACACCTTACATGCATTAAATACATAGCTGTGCTATTCCTTTTATTGTGGTGTAGCCTGAATTAGCTACAAACAATATACAGTGGATATAAAAAGTATACACACAAAATTGTAGGTTTCTGCGATGTTAAAAAATGAGACAAAGATAAATCATTACAGAACTTTTTCCACCTTTAATGTGACCTATAAACTGTACAACTCAATTGAAAACTGAAATCTTTTAGGGGGCGGAAGTGAAAATAAAAAACTAAAATAATGTGGTTGTATAAATGTGCGCACCCTCTTATAACTGGGGATGTAGCTGTGTTCAGACTTAAGCAATCACATTCAAACTCATGTTAAATAGGAGTCAGTGGGGCGTGACCAGGATGTGAGAGTGGTAGGCGGACGTTTCTCCCCCTCCGCTCGTGTCTCATGTTCATCATGCCGAAAAAAGCAGCAGAAGCGTGCGATGTGTAATGCGGTCAGAGAAACTGCTCCTGTCTGCTGGATGTGACGAGACGAGATTCCTCTGCCTACATCCCCCAGAACCGCCAGCGTGGAAACACATGACGTCCTAACCAGGAAGTGAAGGCGGCCCGAGACGCGGAAGAACTGAGGCACGGGAGCGGTGTGACGTTTTTGTGTATCAACGTGGGGGGTGAGTGAGGTCGGGGCTGAGCCGTAATAGTTTGCCATCTCATACCGAGGAGTCTGAGGAGCCCATTGGCAGTCGAGGGGCGGACGCCGGGGTGAGAGGTCCCCCCCCACAGGAAAAGCAGCAAGCTGCCTAGAGGAACTCCCTGCCTCTCTAACCCCCCCCCCCGCATCAAGGGTCCATCTGTGCCAGCTCTGTGGGAGCTCTGTGGGAGCTTCAAGCAACCCTCCCCCACACACCGACTCCAGAGGCCAGAGAGATCTCCTGCTTTCTATCTTTTTACAACTGCCACCTCCATATCCTGGGAGAGTAATCCGTCGGATGGGTGAGAGACTTCCAATATGTTATTATTGTTTATTCTCATATTGACATTTAATCCTATTAAGGGGGATATAGCATTCGGCTAGAGAACTTTCTTAAAGGAAAGGGGAGGATTTTATTTATTTTTTCTTTCCTCTACAATCTAGCTGTGATATAGCGGGTAGGGTAAAAACAGCAGGAAAATATAAAACCTGTGGTAGCAATCCAGGCCTTATAATGGCAACACAAAGGACTACAAAAGCAAGTATAGCAGCAAGCCAGGCGGCAGCAAAGCTAGGAAGATACTCCCACAATCCAGACCAACCCGTAGTTCAGACCCCCCCAAAAAATAATCAGCAATCACAACCTAAGCAACAACCTGGTGCCACGGGGTTAAGGAAAAGCCAGGGACAAGTACAGACACTCTTAGAAACAAGTGAGACGGAGAGGAGACTCTCGGGGACCAGCGAGAAAAAAGGGACACTTGGACTCCTTGCTAAGGGCAGAAGTGAGGGGGACACAGAGCCATCATTAAAGGAGGTGTTGGCAGCAATTAATTTTTGCAAAACCTCTTTATGCGCAGTAACTACCCAGCTTAGCTCCATACAGGAAGAACTCTCTTTGGCTAGATATGACTTGCAAAAAGCAAAGGAGAGAACAACAGCCTTGGAGGTGAGGGTCAGCCTCGTGGAGGATGAACTAGCCCCCCTCAGAAGAGAAATGAGAGAGATGAGGGAACAAATAGCCAAACAAGAGTTGAAGATGGATGAAATCGAAAATAGAATGAGGAGGAAGAATATTAGAATTGTGGGTCTTCCGGAGCAGAGCGAGGGAGTAGACCCAGTAGCATTTGTGGAAAAATGGCTTAGAGAAACATTTGGCCAGGAAGTCTTCTCCCCGTTTCTAGCGATTGAAAGAGCGCATAGGGTTCCAGCTAGACCTCTCAGATCGGGTGGTCCACCCCGCCCCCTTCTAGTTAAAATGTTTTACTATAAAGACAAAATGTTAATCATCCAGAAATCCAGAGAACTGGGCAACATTTTATACAATGGATCCAGGATATCTATATATCCCGACTTCTCACCGGAATTACAAAAGAAAAGAGCCAGATTCGGAGAAATAAAGCGCAAGCTACAACAGATAAAAACTACATACGCACTATTATACCCAGCAAGACTAAGGGTGAATGCAACAGAAGGAATAAAGTTCTTTGATACGCCTGAGGAAGCAACGGAGTGGTTACAATCTTATAAAGAATCCACATAGAAGACAGGACATGGATAGTCGTTTGTTAAATTTTTCACCAAAAAAACAAAAAAAAATAAAAAAAAATTTTTTTCTGTGTTTCACATCTTAAACACGGGTTTTTTCTTTTTTTTCAGAAAATTTTCGAATAATTTTCCCTTTTTTTTTTTTTTTTGCCCTCTCTCCCCCTCTCCCACTTTGGGGGTAACCCCAGTAACCCCAGTGGCTGTAAGGGAGGTGAAGGGGATGAGACGAATAGACACGTATAGAAGTAATTGGGAATAAGTAACACAATTTAAAATGCATGAAATTTTTTTTTTTTTTTGGGGACGGCATGAGGGAGATACGGGGGGGTGGGGGAGAGGGGGGTAAGGGGAGAGATCAAACTGAAGGGAGGGAGACGCATATTGCCCCCTTTTATAAGGGGGAGATGCGTGGAACTCCTTAAGTTAAAGGGCAAGCAAAGTATTTTATTAAGTACTGAGTGTATGAGGTATAGGGGTATGAGAAACCCCCATAGGGGTATAGATGTATTTTGTTTTGGAGGGGAGGGTGGGAGGGAGGGTGGGAGAGGGAGTGAGGAAGATTTCAAACACTGGCAGGGTGAATGGTTGTTGAAAGAAGTGAGCGAGGGTCACAATAGGAAGCCCCAACCCAAGCCACGGAAGGCGGTGAGAAGGGTATTTGAGAGAGGGTGTGGGTATGTATGGGGGATATGGAGTGGTAGAACTACGATGACACTTACACAAAGAAATCACATAAAGAAAAAATTAAAAGAAGAAGTAAATAAGCACGTTTTAGTAACTAAAGGATCCACTATAAAATTCGGGTATTTTTTTACTGTATATGAATGAATAGTAGAGCACAAGTGAAAAATTTGACAATATGTTCATGGAATGTCCGGGGATTGGGAGAACCAGGGAAAAGAGCAGCAGTAATCTCACTGATGAGAACATATGGTTCTTCAATAATATGTCTCCAGGAGACCCATCTCTCGAGTATATCTATACCCCAACTGGGGTGGCGAGATTATCAAACACAATTTCATTCGGTCCATACCTCATACTCTAGAGGGGTAGGCATATTCATTAAAACTGGTATAAGGTTTAATTGTATTCAGAGTAGGTGCGACGAACTAGGGCGCTATGTCTTTTTACACTGTAAGGTAGAAGATAGAACTTGTATCTTGGTTAATCTGTATATTCCTCCCCCCTTTAACACCTCGATATTGGGCAGTTTGATGGAGTTTGTTCTGGAGAGGCCGGGAGTCCCGGTGCTCGTAATGGGCGATTTTAATATGGTCCTAGATTGGGATAAAGATAGATTTCCTAGTCAGTTGCTTCAGGGTAAAACAAGAGATGCTAGACTAGTTAAATTTTTGGAAGAAATAGGGTTAAGGGATATATGGAGATTACATAACCCTTCAGCCCGGCAATACTCCTGCCTCTCCAGGACACACTCCACGCTCTCGAGAATAGATTTAGTATTGGGCAATGAGGAAGCAATACCAATAATAAAAAAGGTGAACTATATGCCGAGAAGCCTCTCTGACCATTCCCCAATGCTGGTTGTTCTTGATACAGGAGTAGTAAGGCACCAGAGAGAGGGGAGAATTAACCCGCATTGGATGGAATTAATGAATGACACACAAGAGATGTCGGGGGAGATTAGGGAATTTATAGAAATAAATCAAGGTACTGCCTCAGAACAAGTGGTATGGGACACACTGAAAGCCTTTTTCAGGGGCATAATGATACAAAAAATATCTAGATTAAAAAGACAATCCAGTCAGGAAGAGAGAACCGCTAGTGAATTAGTAAGCGAAAAAGAAGCGCAATACATCAAAGACCCAACACCTAAAAAATCCAGTGTATGGATGCAAGCACAACAGAACTACCGCCTAATAATGCTGAAGAAAGTAGAAAACAAGCAAATTTTTCAAAGCCAAGTAGCGTTTGCGGAGGGGGAAAGTGCAGGCAGGATGCTAGCTCATTTAATTAAAACTAACACTCCTAGCTCAGGGGTGCCAGCAATAAGGGTAAATGTAGATAGGGTGGCCCACCAAACATCAGAAATAGCACAAAGATTCCGTGATTTCTATGCAGACTTGTATAGTTCAAGTCAAGAGGAAAGGAGAGAAGAACTGGACACATTCTTTGGTAGTCTAGTGTTGCCCTCGCTCTCTGAGCTGGATAGACAGGATTTAGACAAACCCCTGACCTTAGAAGAACTACAGTTGACCGTACAGGAGATGGCGGGGCATAAAACCCCAGGCCCGGACGGCCTCCCAGCAGAGACCTACCGGTATTTCGGGAAGGAGTTACTCCTGGAACTCACTAGGGTTCTAAACTGCTCACTAGCTAAAGGAGAACTCCCTATGTCCATGATGGACTCCACAATAATAGTTATTCACAAAGAGGGTAAGGACCCACTTGAAACCGCCTCGTATAGACCTATCTCCTTACTCAACACTGACATAAAAATACTGTCGAAGCTCTTGGCAGCCAGATTAAACAAAATAGTGGAGAAACTGGTACATCCCGATCAATCGGGTTTTATACCAGGTAGGGCCACCTCCACAAATATAAGAAGAGTTTTTCTGAACCTCCAGATTCCAACTGAGGAAGATGGAAAAAGAGCAATTGTTTCGTTGGATGCTGCCAAGGCCTTCGACAGTATAGAGTGGCAATATCTATGGAGAGCCTTAAAAGAGTTTGGGGTTGGCCCTATTTTTATGAAATGGGTCAAGATGCTGTATAGCACCCCAGAGGCCAGAGTAAAAGTGAACAATGTGTATTCCGAGAGGTTCAGGTTGCAGAGGGGTACGAGACAGGGGTGCCCTTTGTCCCCCCTTCTCTTCGCCCTCGCAATCGAGCCACTTGCGATTGCACTTAGGTCGGACTCTGAGATAAGAGGATTTATAAGAGGTGAGGTAGAGGAGAAAGTGGTATTATATGCGGATGATCTCCTCTTGTTACTGGGAGATACACAGCACTCCCTTGGTAAGGCCATGAAACAAATAGAGATTTTTAGACGCTTTTCAGGCCTTAATATAAACTGGGGAAAATCTATGCTGCTACCGGTGGACCCTTTATCAAACCAACTCCCGCAAGAGGCTTCTCAAATTCAAATAACAGCACAAATTAAATATTTGGGGGTGTATATATCTAGAGACCCTAACCATTATATTTCAGATAATCTGATTCCTCTGCTTAAAAAATACAAAGGGAAAATCAAGGTGTGGAAATCCCTCCCATTGTCAGTAGCAGGCCGCTGCAATTTAGTAAAAATGGTGTGGATGCCACAGCTCCTATATGTCTTACAAAACTCACCAGTTTGGATATACAACAAATGGTTCCAGAAAATAGACACTACGTTTAGGGAGTTGATTTGGAAAGGAGGTGTAGCCAGAATAAAATTAAATACCCTACAGAGGACAAAACAAGAGGGGGGAGTGGCACTCCCACATCCATTTAGTTACTTTTTGGCGGCACAGATTCAATACATGAAGGGTAGTAACATGCAGGGAGAAGAGATAAGGAAGAGAATATTACTACAACATACTATACATGACTCTATAGTAGAAGCCATGGAAGCAGGTTCTCTCCCACGGAAATTACCTACCCTTGACCTTATGATCAGAATATGGAAAGCAGTGAAGATAGCGTTGGGATATGATGGCATCACGGAGTATACCCCCCTATGGGAGAATGACAATTTAAAGGAGGTACAGAAGATGGGGACAGTTAAGGAATGGCAAAGACAGGGGATTAAATATATCTCCCAGATGTATCAAGATGGCACACTAAAAACCTTTCAGACATTAAAAGAACAATATAATCTTTCAAATAAATCCTTTTATAAATATTTGCAGATCAGACATGCTGTCATGGATATGCATTAATGTCTGTCTGCCATCTTACCTTCCTCCTCATGTGTTCATCTAGAGACCAGACCTCCTTCACCTGGCTTCCTTTATAATCTCCTCCCAGCCTGACTCCACCCCAGGCCCTATCACTGAACACTATATTAACCTGTGCACTGCAAGCCTGCTTTGCTGATCAACGTGTTTGTTAGGCATTGTGTGTTTGGGTTCCTGCCTGCCGTGTGCTACGTCTGTCTCTCTGTTACGTTATTGGCTTGTCCCCGACTATCCCTGTCTGCTCGTGACCCTTGACCTTCGGCTCGTTCTTCGTTATCCTTGTCTGCTTGTGGCCCCTGACCTTCAGCTTGTTATTTGGTTCTCTCTTCGTGTGCTGCTGCTTCCCCTCTTTTCCCCTTATCCTACGGGGCGTGAGCTAGGAAACTCCAGGGGCCGCGACCTGGTCCCAGCCTGCAGCTAACATCCTCACCACTAGAGGCCCTGGAGAAGACCAGCTGGGTCTTAGACTCCGCGCCCTGGGGAATCTTGGCTCTAGCTTCCGTTTGGATCCCGGTTGTGCTCCTCTGGTCCCGCTTTCCACAACCACCCAGTTCCCTATCCGCAGAAGCCAGCCATAGGGTTCACTACCTCGCGGTGCACTCCTGTCCCCCTACGGTGTGCATCTGTCACCTGGCCACAGGTGACCCTGACAGTTTGATCAGCCATGAACCCGGCTGACATCCTGCTTCCCGCAGATGATCCATTGCAGGGCATAGTTCGCAGACTTGAGACCCAGGAATCAAATCAGACTCAGGTGATGCGATTCCTCCAGGATCTGGCTTCTCGATTCGAGCAGCTTCAGGTCTCCTTGGGAACCCCGAATCCGCAACCCCAAGTACAACCAGCGGCTGTACCTATCGCACCAGTCGCAGCCTCACACTCACTAAGATTGCCAGCTCCGTTCCGTTTCTCTGGGGACTCCAAGGCCTGCAGGGGTTTCTCAGCCAATGCACAATTCATTTTGAGCTTCAGCCTCAAAGCTTCCTGTCTGACCGGGCTAAGGTAGCCTATATCATTTCCCTCCTCTCCGGTGAAGCTTTGGCCTGGGCTGCCCCCCTGTGGGAGAGGAACGATCCGGTGGTTTCCAGTCTGTCCGATTTCTTGAAGCTCTTTCGTAACATCTTCGAAGAGCCGGCTCGGGCTTCTTCAGCGGCTAGTGCTGTCTTACGTCTTCGCCAAGAATCTAGTTCAGTGGGGCAATATGCTCTTCAGTTTCGTATCCACACAGCTGAATTGAGCTGGAATAATGAGGCCCTGGTCGCTACCTTTTTACATGGCCTCTCTGACCGAGTGAAAGACGAATTAGCGGGAAGAGCCATTCCCGTCGGTCTGGACGATGTAATTTCATTATGCAACCAGATCGACATTCGTTTTCAAGAGAGGTCCTTAGAAAAAAAACGCCAGCACTCTCTGGGTCCTAGCCAGTCTGAGCTCCCCTCCCTTCATTCCGTGGAGCATCCTCTACCTGCTGAAGTACCTATGCAGCTGGCCCGGACCAGACTAACCCCCGAAGAACGTGCTAGGCGCAGAACTCTGGGCTTGTGCCTCTATTGTGGGGGCAAGGGTCATTTTCGTGACTCCTGCTCGCTTCGTCCGGGAAACGCTTGGGTCTAATACATTTGGAAGGTGGAGTATTGGACCCAGAAACATCACCTTCTCGCCTGCTCTTGCCGGTGTTCCTTCATGTAGGCACTTCTCCTCAGTCAACCCTTGCATACCTGGATTCCGGGGCTGCCTGCAATTTTATGGATTGGAGAACTGCTTCTTCTATGAAGCTTACCCTTTCACCTCTCACTACCCCATTGGTAGTCTCGGCAATTGATGGCACTGTTCTCCCAGGGGGCCCTATTCGCTTCCAGACGCTACCCATTAGGATGTCGGTAGGGATTCTCCACCAGGAGTGGATATCCTTTCTTATTCTACCCAAGGCCTCTACCCCAGTTGTATTGGGCCTCCCTTGGCTACAGCTCCACTCTCCACATGTGGACTGGGTCTCTGGGCAGATCCTGGCCTGGGGTTCCTCATGTTTCTCGTCGTGTCTTCTCAAGGTGACCCCCAAGGAGAGTCTTCCGGTTGCTGCCACTTCTGTTTCTTCTGATCTTCCTGCTGCATACAGCGATTACCGGGATGTGTTCTGTAAGAAATCAGCTGAGGTGCTTCCTCCCCACAGGTCTTTTGACTGTGTTATTGATCTTGTCCCCGGAGCAACTCTACCCAGGGGTCGTACCTACCCTCTGTCCATCCCAGAGACCCAGGCCATGTCGGAGTATGTCGCAGAGAATCTGGAGAGAGGTTTCATCCGGAAATCCTCATCGCCTGCAGGGGCAGGGTTCTTTTTTGTTGCCAAAAAGGATGGTACCTTAAGACCCTGCATCGATTATCGGGGTTTAAATGTGGTTACTATTAAAAATCGATACCCCTTACCCTTAATATCTGAGCTATTCGATAGGTTGAAGGGGGCCTCCATTTTCACCAAGTTGGATCTCAGAGGCGCGTACAATCTCATTCGAATACGGGAGGGTGACGAATGGAAGACTGCATTCAACACTAGAGACGGGCATTACGAATATCTGGTGATGCCTTTTGGTCTGTGTAATGCTCCAGCCGTGTTTCAAAACTTTGTCAATGAAATCTTCAGAGATCTGCTGTACCAGTTTGTTGTCATCTATCTGGATGACATTCTGATCTTTTCTGAAAATCTGCTCGTCCACAGAAACCATGTCCGCACTGTACTTCAACGTCTTAGAGAGAACAATCTCTATGCCAAACTAGAGAAATGTTCCTTTGAATGTTCTGAGGTCCTGTTTTTGGGGTGCTTCGTCTCATGTTCGGGTCTTCGTATGGACCCTGGGAAGGTCTTGGCTATCACCAACTGGCCTCTTCCTGCTACCCTCAAGGCCACACAGTGCTTTCTTGGCTTCACTAATTATTATAGGCAGTTCATAAGGAATTACTCTTCCATTGCCGCGCCTATTATCGCTTTGACCAAGAAGGGTGTGAATGCCAGAGACTGGCCTCCCGAAGCTGTCTCTGCATTTCACAACCTGAAACAGGCCTTTGTTTCTGGCCCCCTCTTGAGGAGACCAAATCCTGGGAATGCATTTTTTATTGAAGTGGACGCTTCCTCAATGGGGGTGGGAGCTGTGCTTCTTCAAATCTTTGAGAAGAGACGCCAACCATGTGCGTTCTTCTCCAAAAAAAATTCTCAGGCAGAGAGGAATTATGCCATCGGTGATCGGGAACTTCTCGCAATTAAATTGGCGTTAGAGGAGTGGCGTCATCTCTTGGAGGGTTCCCCTCACTCCATAACGATCTTTACCGATCACAAGAATTTACAGTATCTACAGAATGCTAAACGTCTGAATCCTAGACAGGCCAGGTGGAGTCTCTTCTTTGCCCGTTTTAATTTCACGATTACCTACAAACCTGGTTCCTGCAACGGTCGGGCTGATGCGCTCTCTAGGTCATTTGACACTTTGGACGAGGAGTCCGCCCCTGAACCTGAGCCGATCATTCCCACCTCATGCATTGTTGCCCACTCTACCACCCTGAAGTCAAAAATTCCGCCTGGTAAGACCTTTGTCCCCACTGAGCTAAGAGCTAAGATCCTTCGTTGGGGACATGATTCCAAGGTGGCAGGGCATTCTGGATTCCTCCGATCCTTCCTACTCATCAGTCGTCACTACTGGTGGCCTAATCTCCGCTCAGACGTCAAAGACTACGTTAAAGCTTGTCATGTCTGTGCTCAGTCCAAATCCTCCACACAAGCTCCTGCTGGTCTCCTCATGCCCTTGCCCATTCCTAAGGAACCCTGGGCCCATATTGCCATGGATTTTATCACCGATCTCCCACTGTCTGAGAATAATAGTCATTTGGGTGGTAATCGATCGATTCTCCAAGATGGCTCATTTTGTTCCTCTTCCTGGTCTTCCTTCTGCCCCTGCCTTGGTTCCCATTTTCATTCGGGAAATTCTCCGCCTACATGGGGTCCCTTCTCATATTGTTTCCGACAGGGGAGTCCAATTCACGTCTCGTTTTTGGAGAGCCTTTTGCAAATCCCTCAATATTGTCTTGGATTTTTCTTCTTCTTACCATCCCCAATCCAATGGACAGACTGAGAGGGTTAATCAGGAGTTAGAGGTCTTTCTTCGCACCTTTGTGTCTTCTCACCATGACGATTGGTCCTCTCTACTCCCGTGGGCAGAATTCTCCCATAACAATCATGTGAATACCAGTTCGCAGAAGACACCCTTTTTCACAGTTTATGGAAAACACCCTCAACTTCCTCTTCCCATGATCTGTTCTGCAGACATTCCAGCTTTGGCTTCGGTTCAGGAGTCTCTCAATTCCGTTTGGGGTCACGTTCATGATTCCCTCCGGGCAGCTGCTGAAAAATTCAAAGGCTTTGCCGACCGCCGCAGGCGTAAACCGCCTTCTCTTCAGCCAGGGGACAAAGTCTGGCTCTCTACCAGGAACATCAAGCTCCGAGTTCCTTCTCTGAAGTTTGCTCCACGATTCATCGGTCCATACACGGTAACTGCTAAACTGAATCCGGTTTGTTTCAAACTCCAGATTCCTAAGAGCCTTAAAATCACTAACTCCTTTCATGTTGCTCTTCTAAAGCCTTTAGTCCTCAATAAATTCTCTCGTCCTCCCCCTACCGTGGCGCCTGTCTCTGAGGATAATCAGGAGTACGAGATCAGTCAAATTCTGGACTCCCGACTCTGTAAAGGCGTTCTTCAGTACCTCGTTCATTGGAAAGGGTTTGGTCCTGAGGAGAGGTCTTGGATCACTGCATCTGAGGTCTTTGCACCTCGTCTGTTAAAGGAGTTTCATCTGAAGTTTCCCTCTAAACCTGGGCCCAGGCGGGGAAGGGGGAGGCCTCGTAAGAGGGAGGGTACTGTCATGGATATGCATTAATGTCTGTCTGCCATCTTACCTTCCTCCTCATGTGTTCATCTAGAGACCAGACCTCCTTCACCTGGCTTCCTTTATAATCTCCTCCCAGCCTGACTCCACCCCAGGCCCTATCACTGAACACTATATTAACCTGTGCACTGCAAGCCTGCTTTGCTGATCAACGTGTTTGTTAGGCATTGTGTGTTTGGGTTCCTGCCTGCCGTGTGCTACGTCTGTCTCTCTGTTACGTTATTGGCTTGTCCCCGACTATCCCTGTCTGCTCGTGACCCTTGACCTTCGGCTCGTTCTTCGTTATCCTTGTCTGCTTGTGGCCCCTGACCTTCAGCTTGTTATTCGGTTCTCTCTTCGTGTGCTGCTGCTTCCCCTCTTTTCCCCTTATCCTACGGGGCGTGAGCTAGGAAACTCCAGGGGCCGCGACCTGGTCCCAGCCTGCAGCTAACATCCTCACCACTAGAGGCCCTGGAGAAGACCAGCTGGGTCTTAGACTCCGCGCCCTGGGAAATCTTGGCTCTAGCTTCCGTTTGGATCCCGGTTGTGCTCCTCTGGTCCCGCTTTCCACAACCACCCAGTTCCCTATCCGCAGAAGCCAGCCATAGGGTTCACTACCTCGCGGTGCACTCCTGTCCCCCTACGGTGTGCATCTGTCACCTGGCCACAGGTGACCCTGACACATGCCTTAACAAAACAATATAAAGGAATAGTAATGACCTGGAGCAAGACCCCCCTGTTAAAAGAAATCATCAACACTAAAACAACTAAGGGCTCAATAACAAAAATATACTTAAATTTACATAAGGGGAGCCTAAGGGAATCCCAGGGCCAGGTACAAAAGAGGAAGTGGGAAAGAGATATTGCTAACTTATCTAACGAACAGTGGAAAAGAATTTTGGAACTTGCTTCGTCAGTCTCACTGTCTCCCTCGCAGAGGATGTCTCACCTGTTTTTGCTAAATAGAGCATATTATACTCCGTATAAACTTTTCCTCTTTGGCTGTAGAAGAGACGCCAGTTGTCCCAGATGTGGTGGAGTAAACGGTGATATTATCCATATGTTCTGGCGATGCCCAAAGTTATTCCGGTATTGGAGGGAGGTAGTGAGAACAATTGAGCAAGTTTTTGAGGTTGACATAGAGCTGGAACCCCTACAATGTGTTCTGGGCTGGGTAAAGGGCGAGGGGATAAATGCCTACACTCAGTTAGCAATAACAAGATGCTTATTTCAAGCAAGGAGGCTGATTGCACAGAGATGGCAATCAATCTCCCCTCCCCTTAGTAAGGATTGGGAGCAAAATATGAACATAACTATCCTAAAGGAAAGGACAACCTACGTTAGACAAGGAGCCCTAAAAAAATTTGATAAGATTTGGAAACCGTGGCAAGAAAAAAAGAGGAAAGAAAATTGTATATAATAAGTAAAGTAGTCGTAGAAGGGAATGGATGTTGTGGAGGAAGGAAGTGTGAGTGTGGTCTAGGTCAATTAGTGGCTGGATGAGAGAGGTAGAAGGGAGAGTGAGATAAGAAGTATCGGGGTAGAGGAGTTTTGGATTGAAATGGTTTTAATGTGAAACGATGTTCTGATTAATTATTATTTTTTTTTATTTTTTTTGTATGGGAGACAGGGGGGGAGGGAAGGAGGGAATGTATGTATTGTTGGAAAATGGAAAATGTTTAATAAAGATATGAAATCTAAAAAATAGGAGTCAGTACACATCTGCCATCATTTAAAGTGCCTCTAAATAACCCCAAATAAAGTTCAACTGTTCTAGTAGGTCTTTCCTGACATTTTCTTAGTCACATTCTACAACAAAAGCCATGGTCCGCAGAGAGTTTCCAAAGCATCAGAGGGATCTCATTGTTATAAGGTTTCAGTCAGGAGAAGGGTACAAGCAAATTTCCAAGGCATTATATGTACCAACACAGGGAAGACAATCATCATCAAGTGGAGAAAATATGGCACAACAGTGACATTACCAAGAACTGGACGTCCTTCTTAAACTGATGGAAAGACGAGAAGAAAACTGGTCAGGGAGGCTATCAAGAGGCCTACAGCAACATTAAATGAGCTTCAGGAATATCTGGCAAGTACTGGCTGTGTGGTACATGTGACAACATTCGCCCGTATTCTTCATATGTCTGGACTATGGGGTAGAGTGGTAGAAGCCTTTTTTTATGAAGAAAAGCATCCAAGCCCAGCTAAATTTTTGCAAAACATATCTGAAGTCTCCCAAAAGTATGTGGAAAAATGTGTTATGGTCTGATGAAACCAAGGTTGAACTTTTTGCCCATAATTCCAGAAGATATGTTTGGCACAAAAACAACATTGCACGTTACCAAAAGAACACCATACCCAGAGTGAAGCATGGTGGTGGCAGCATCATGCTTTGGGGCTGTTTTTCTTCAGCTGGAACAGGGGCCTTAGTCAAGGTAGAGGGAATTATAATCAGTTCCAAATACCAGTCAATATTGGCACAAAACCTTCAGGCTTCTGCTAGAATGCTGAAGATGAAGAGGAACGTCATCTTTCAACATGACAACGACCCAAAACATACATCCAAATCAACAAAGGAATGGCTTCACCAGAAGAAGATTAACGTTTCGGAATGGCCCAGCCAAAGCCCAGACCTGTATCTGATTGAAAATCTGTGAGGTGATCTGAAGAGGGCTGTGCACAGAAGATGCCCTCGCAATCTAACAGATTTGAAGTGTTTTTGCAAAGAAGAGTGGGCAAATATTGCCAAGTCAAGATGTGCCATGCTGATAGACTCCTACCCAAAAAGACTGATTGCTGTAATAAAATCAAAAGGGGCTTCAACAAAGTATTAATGTAAGGGTGTGCACACTTATGCAACCATATTATTTAAATGTTTTATTTTTACTTCCCTCCACCTAAAAGATTTCAGTTTGTTGTTCAATTGAGTTATACAGTTTATAGGTCACATTAACCACTTCCTTACTGGGCACATATACCCCCTTCCTGCCCAGGCGAAATTTCAGCTTTCAGCACTGTCACGCTTTGAATGACAATTGCGCGGTCGTGCGACGTGGCTCCCAAAAAAAATTGACGTCCTTTTTTCGCACAAATAAAGCTTTCTTTTGGTGGTATTTGATCACCTCGGCGGTTTTTATTTTTTGCGCTATAAACAAAAATAGAGCGACAATTTTGAAAAAAAAGCAATATTTTTTGATTTTTGCTATAATAAATATCCCAATTTTTTTTTTTTAATAGTTTTTTGCTCAGTTTAGGCCGATAAATATTCTTCTACATATTTTTGGTAAAAAAAAACGCAATCGCCGTTTATTGATTGGTTTGCGCGAAAGTTATAGCGTTTACAAAATAGGGGACTGTTTTATGGCATTTTTATATATTTTTTATTTTTTTATTAGTAATGGCGGCGATCAGTGATTTTTTTGTGACTGCGACATTATGGCGGACACATCGGACACTTTTGACACTATTTTGGGACCATTCACATTTATACAGCAAACAGTGCTATAAATATGCACTGATTACTGTATAAATGTGACTGGCAGGGAAGGGGTTAACACTAGGGGGCGAGGAAGGGGTTAAATGTGTTCCCTGGAGTGATTGTTACTGTGGGGGGAGGGGAGTGACTGGAGGAGGAGACCGATCTGTGTCCCTATGTACAAGGGACACAGCATCAGTCTCCTCTCTCCCTGACAGGACATGGATCTCTGTGTTTACACACAGAGATCCACGTCCTGCCTCTGTAACTGCTGATCGCGGGTGCATGGCGGACATCGCGGCCGCCAGGCACGCGCATCGGCATTGCAGTGACGCGCCGGGCACGTGCGCGCGGTGGCGCTCGCGCGCCCCCCAGTGGCCAAATTAGAGGAGGCCGTATAATAACGGCCTCCCGGCATTTGACAACCACCTTGCGGCCGTATATACTCGTACGGCGTGCGCGAGGTGGTTAAAGGTGGAAAAGGTTCTGAAATTATTTATCTTTGTCTCATTTTTTTACATCATCGAAACCTGAAATTTTTACAGGGGTGTGTAGACTTTTTATATCCTCTGTGTGTGTGTGTGTATATATTTATATTCATTGGTGGCCAGTCTACGTTTTAGCCTGCATTTACTTCTGGATTTACTTTATATCATTAATCATTTACCAAAGTCACTGGTAGCTGAATGTGGTGAAAAGGTTGGATTTCTACCTATAGTGCGTGTCTTGTGGGTACCCTAATCTTGGGTTTACATTAAAGCACAGGATTATTTTGAAAGCAAAAATTGCTAGTGAAATGTACTTAAGTGTATTAAGAAAATCCCAGCCTGCAATGGGAGTATTGTACGTGTCATGCAGCAGTTTGGGCTCCCATAAATTCCCAGTGTTGTGCGCTTCTCTCCCAAGGAAAACATCTCTACAACCAAGTAATATGTCTTACTAGGTGTAGGTCTGTGAAGATTACGATCGCTCACATGAAAGTCTGCTGCTGGAGCCTCCTCTATGATAAATTGATAGCCGACTGGAAAGCTGGAAATAACCAGTGTGGTTGAAAGTGGTTTTAGAAAGCGACTCCGCTGAGTAATTGGCCAAGACGTATCTTTGTAGTGGCAAGGTTCCACTCCTGGCTGGCATGCATTTGGTGAACGTGACTCTTATCCTTTGACTAAGAGCATGTTTGTGAAAGCCTAATAGCATGTCAAGAGCTCCAGGCATGAGGTCTGTCTCCACTGACGCTATACAGATGAAGAAAACAGTTTGTACAAGAGTGTTTACTGAAGCATATAAGCTCTTTATTTTTATTACTATGCTCTTGTATAGTGTTACAGCAGGTGGCAGACCAGTACAGAGGTCCCACCAGGAAAGACACACCTGTATTTCGTGATAACCAGGATAAGGCTAAACTCGAGATAGGCTGGAAACACACCAGTTTTTTAAGGTATGTATTATCTAAAAAAAAAGAAAAACATTAAGGGCTCAGTCATTCTTATACGTTAGCAGAGGTCTCAAACTGGCGGCCCTCCAGCTGTTGCGAAACTACAACTCCCATCATGCTCCTGCCTTGCTTGTAACTGTCAGCCTTGCAATGCCTCATAGGACTTGTAGTTTTGCAACGGCTGGAGGGCCGCCAGTTTGAGACCCCTGTGTTATCGTAACGTGCAGTAGAACACATATTATTGCAATTCGCATTACCGCACGAACCATGTTACATTGTCTTTTATTTAGAACAGCACCCCACTACATTACTGCAGTAGCGGACAGCGCACCCACACTACAATGCACTACAATGCACAAGATGTGGCTCACTGCATTATAAAAAAAGTCATGACTTCGACAGTACCGCCCCCCCCGAGCCCCCGTTTTACTTACCTTACCCCTCGAAAGTCCCGCGCTCGACCCCGTCACCCTCCTCGGTTCTCGGCCTGGCCATCGATTGGCTACACTGGATGGATTGAAAGCAGCGCAGCCATTGGCTGGTGCTGCTGTCAATCTCATTCAATGACGAGGCACGCCGGGGGGCGGGGCCGAGTGATACAGTCTGCGGCTATGGCCGCTGCTGTATCACGGGAGCGCGCCCGCAATAACTCCACACCATGCGAGCTCGCTCGCATGAAGGTGTGGAGTCCTTGCAGGGAGGAGCCGAGACAGCCGCCGAGGGACCCCAGAAGACCAGGATCGGGGCCACTGTGTGCAAAACGAGCTGCACAGTGGAGGTAAGTATAACATGTTTGTTATTTTTTATTTATTTTTTCCTTTACTGATCCTTTAAGTTTCACTGCTAGCCTATTTAAAATAAATGGGCTGTCACAATGCAGGCGTGCTTTAACACATGAAAGCACTTTATGTTAATGTATGCGCATTAACCACTTCAACTCTGGAAGATTTACCCCCCTTCCTGACCAGGCCATTTTTTGCAATACAGCACTGCGTTTCTTTAACTGACAATTGCGCAGTCGTGCGACGCTGTACCCAAATTATTTTTTATTTTTTTTCCCCACAAATAAAGCTTTCTTTTGGTGGTATTTGATCATCTCTGCAGTTTTAATTTTTTGCGCTATAACCAAAAAAGACCCACAATTAAAAAAAAATTTAAAAAAATGTTTTACTTTCTGCTATAAAACATATCCAATAATAAAAAAAAAAAATCTAATTTCTGCATCAATTTAGGCGAATATGTATTCTGCTACATATTTTTGGTAAAGAAAATCCCAATAAGCGTATATTGATTGGTTTTCACAAAAGTTATAGTGTCTACAAACTATGGGATATACAGTATTTATGGATATTTTATTTATATATATTTTTTTTTTTACTAGTAATGGCGGCAATCAGCGACTTATAGCAGGACTGCGATATTGCGGCAGACAAATCAGACTGACACTGACACTTTTGAATTTTTTTTGGAGACCAGTGACATTATTACAGTGATTAGTGCTAAAAATATGCACTGTCACTGTACTAAGGACACTGGCAGGGAAGGGGTTAACTTCAGGGGCGATCAAAGGGTTAAATGTGTGCCTAACTGGTTATTCAGTGTAGTGGGGAGGTGCTTTTACTAGTGGAAGGCATGAATCAGTGTTCCTACTTTGCAGGAACACAGGATTTATGCCTTCTGTACTGACAGAACGGCAATCTGCCTTGTTTACATACTGTAGGCAGACTACTGTTCTGCCTACTGTTCTGCCTGTGTACCGAATGATTAGCGGGTGCGGGTGGACATTGGGTCCGCGGGACCCGCTGTTCAGCTCCTGCTGTGTAAAATCACAGTGGGAGTGAGCCGCCGCCGGTGGGCCCTTGCGCCTAATACCAAGAAGTTCAGGATCAAGTATATATACGTAAACCTGCACAGCGCAGTCGCCCTGTAGCAGTAAATGTGCTATGGGGCGGTTGGCATGTGGTTGGGTGGATTTACTAAAAGAAAATAGACCGTTCACTTTGCAGATGCCGTTGCTTCAGAGCTTAGTAAAAGACGTTCAGCATCACTTTGCAAAAATACCCAATCACATTCAAAGAAAACCCTGCACTGAGTATAATAGCAGACCCCTCAACCCTGCACTCAGTACATAGCACACCCCTCAACCCTGCACTCAGTACCTAGCGCACCCCTCAACCCTGCATTCTGTACATAGCGCACGTTTCAACCCTACACTCTGTACGTAATGCACCCTTCAACCCTCCATTCTGTAGCGCACTCCTCAACCCTCCATTCTGTAGCGCATACCTCAACCCTCCACCCTGTACACAGCGCGGTCCTCAACCCTGCACTCTGTATGTAACGCTTTACTCAACCTTCCATTCTGTACACAGCGAGCTCCTCAACCCTGCACTCTGTATGTAGTGCACATCTCAACCTTCCATTCTGTAGAGCACTCTTCAACCCTGTACCCTGTATGTAGCACACACCTCAACTCTCCATTCTGTAGCACACTCCTCAACCCTGCACTCTGTATGTAGCGCACACCTAAACCCTCCACTCTGTACACCGCATGCTCCTCAACCCTCCACTCTATGCACAGCGCTTCTCAACCCTGCACTTTGTATGTAGAGCACTCTTCAGGCCTGAAATCTGTATGTAGCATACTCTTCAACCCTGCACTCTGTATGTAGCGCACTCTTCAGCCCTGCACTCTGTATGTAGTGCACACCTCAACCCTGTACGCTGTTCGTAGCGTACTCTTCAATCCTGCACTCTGTATGTAGCACACCTCAACTCTGTACTCTGTGTGTGGTGTACTCTTGAACCCTGCACTCTGCATATTTTATAGATACAAGAAGGCTTTGTTTTTTTTAACCACGCCCCTTAAGCCCCTTCCAATGGTAAGACTTTGGCCACACCCACATTTTGCCACAGCGTGCCGCAGGCCAGCTCATGCCTTACAGAGGAACTGCAGTCTGCTCACATAATTTGTAATAAAAACATCTTTGCCATTCTGAAGCTTCCCTCCAACCACTTTGCCTATTATTTTATATATACTGTGATTCTGTACTTGCCAAATATGCTGCAGAAATCTCCCTCCACTGAGTCTGGCTGCAACCATTTTAACTGTGGGCAGCTGAAGCTGCTGCCTGTTCACTTCCTGGATTTACACAAAGACACACAGAGGCATACCTCCAGCTCTGCAGCCCTGCAGCTCTTATTAGCCATCTTATGACTCAGCACCCCTCCCTTCCTGGCAAACTCTCAGAGTGAGAGAGAGAGCTGTGCATGATGTCATAAGCCTAGGCTTTTTACCAGACAAGAAATAGGAAGTGGGCTGTATTAGGCAGCCCTCAAAAATTCCACTCGCCTGCTCGCATTTTGCGAGTGGATTTTGAGGGCTGGCGAGGAAGGGCTCCCTGGGAGCGGGGGGCGAGCGCCGCCGACAGCCTGGGTGGAATGGGAGTCCTTCTCCCAGCGATCGTGGAGGGGAAGAGAGAGAGAGCCGCCCGGATGATCAGAGCGCAGCGCAGGGAACACTTTGACGTGTTCCCCGCTGCTTGCTGTCAGATATAGCCCCGCCTCCTGGTCCCGGGACTTTGATAGACAGATCACCCGTCCAATCCCGGTGACGGGTGATCTGTCAATCAAAGTTACCCTGCCAGGAGGCGGGGCTGTATGTGACGTTAAGCGGCGGGAACATGGCAAATTGAAATAAAAGCTGTTATCGCTTAGAAATATCACAAAGCAATCTTCAAAGCAAAAAAGGAACATTTCCCAAACACCATCAAAAAAGCCCTAAACCGACCTCGTGAACTCTTCAAACTAGTCGCTCAGACTATGAACCCTACCTGCCTAGAGCCTCCAGAAAACGAAACTCAAGAGTTCTGTAATGAGCTATCGGATTTTTTTATCGACAAAATCGAAAACATTTGTGAAATAATTCAACAGAAAAAAACAACCAACCTCACTCAGCCAAAGCAAACAGAGGAAATTAATACGAACATTATACAATCGTCAAAATTTTCGCTGGCCCCAATCACCATCGACACCACAAAAAACATAATCAGAAACCTCCGAGACAGCACATCATCAAATGACATAATTTCTACAAAACTCCTGAAAGAATGTACCGACAATATAGCACCTACCATAACACATCTCGTAAATCAATCATTCAAAGAAGGTATGGTTCCGATCTCCCTCAAAGAAGGCATAATCAAACCCCTCCTAAAGAAACCCAACCTCGACCCCAAAGACCCAAACTACCGCAGACCGGTAACAAGCCTCAACACCATCTCAAAGATCATGGAGAAAGCAGTAGTACAACAGCTACAACTCCATTTGGACACTCACTAACTCTTGGACCCACTACAATCAGGCTTCCGCCCAGGCCATGGCATAGAAACAGCACTTCTCAAAATATGGGATCACGCAGTTGAAGCAGCAGATGACGGAGAATCATGTCTACTGGTGCTGCTGGACCTCAGTGCAGCGTTCGGCACAGTAGATCACAAAACTCTACTCATTCGCCTTAAAGAAGTAGCTAGAGTCGCAGACTCAGATCTACCCTGGTTTGCATCCTTCCTAGAAAATCGTTCCCAGACAGTGAAACTAGGAGCCTTCACCTCTGAAACTTGCGCAATTTCTTGCGGAGTCCCTCAAGGATCACCCCTGTCATCCGTGCTCTTCAACATCTACCTCCGCCCACTCCTCAAAATCATCAGCAAACAGGACCTGTGCTACCACTTATACGCTGATGACACTCAACTCTACATTTGCATCACCGAAAAAAAAGACCAATATCACGGACTAGAAAAATGCCTCACACTGATCGATGATTGGATGACTGAGAGCTCCCTTAAACTCAATGGATCCAAAACAGAACTTCTTCTTCTCCACACAAACCGACAGACAAAAGCTAAGACTTCATGGACACCACCCACCATCCTTGGAAAGACCATCACCCCAAGCACCAAAGTTAAAAGTCTCGGAGTCATTTATGGTAACGGGAAAAAAAAACTGGGAATCCATAACCGCATCCCTGAGGACCCTTCATTGGCTAACCGTAAAGGATCGGGTCACCTTCAAGACCCTCTGCCTCACCCACAAATGCACTCAAGGAAACGCTCCTCAATATTTATGCGAGAAAATAAAACACTACATCCCCAATCGCATTCTCCGATCAACTAAACAAAACCTCCTCCACATCCCCAAGTCCCGCTGCAAATCGAAGGGAGAAAGAAGATTTGCAGTCCAAGGACCACGGCTATGGAACGCTCTACCCATGGACATCCGCATGGAAGAAAACCATCGGGCCTTCAGGAAAAAACGTAAGACCCACCTCTTCTGAAGGATCAGGATGACAGTGAATGGAAAAAGCGCCTTGAGGCAATTTAGTTTGCATTTGTAGCGCTATACAAGTTTCTCACTCACTCACTCACTCAGTTACCTGCACTGCGCTCTGATCATCCAGGCAGCTCTCCTGTGCCTCTCCTCCCCTGCACAGGTAGGCTGCATAGTGGGTGGACACAGGCTGAATGGTGGGCAAAAGGCTGCATGGTGGACACAAGGCTGCATTAGTGGGCACAAGGCTGCATGGTGGGCACACAGCTTCATATTGGGCACACAGCTGCATGGTGGGCACAAGGCTGCATTGGTGGACACAAGGCTGCATGGTGGACACAAGGCTGTTAATGTTGTTAATATTTATGTTTATAACTTAATTCTGCATAAAACATTTAAGTGTAATTTCATGAGATTTATGAGGGCGTGTTTAGGGGCGGAATTAGGAGAGGGGCGGGCTGGGTGGGGCAACTGGTGGCGAGTAACCCTTAAGGCCTGGCTAGTAGCTCAGGACTTGAAATTTTGAGCCCTGGGCTATAAGGTATTTATTGGCAGAAAAAAAATTACTATCCAAAGTTTAAACAAGGGCAGAAGATTTATTAGATGGAAAGTTGAAAAAATGACCGAAGGTCTGCTTTAAGTGCCCCTCATTCTGAAGTTCAAAAGTTGAGAGATATGCTTTTTGAATGTGTGTTGAATTGTTTAAACAACAGGCCAGGCTGTTGTGTAACGTGTAATATGTGGGTTTATATTTAATTGGTGTAACAGGTCATACAAATTAAGAATTAAACATCTTTTTTAGAAAGTAGCATATCATGCATACTAAATAACTTTACAGAATCAACACCTATAGCTTATTTCTTCTTTATATTTGTCTAGTGTGAAGAAGTGAATACTATGTGCTACAAAGTACACATGGCAGTTGCTTGCTTATTTAATGAGCTGAATTCTTTCCTCTGTGTATTCAACAGTTAGAACCTGACGTAGGGCGGTGTTTCATAAGATAGGAAATAGGAAATAAGCAACAGGTGTGACGGATTAATTACTTCCTCAACAGCCTCAATAATAACTAGAGAATCATAAAGGAATCGTCTGTCCTATGGTCTATGCATTTCAAGTAAAGTATACCTATTCAATAAAAAGTAAAATGTCATAAAAACAATTGTAGGACCCAATTAATTAGCCTATAACTATGTTAGATTTTGCTTACTGTATAGAGCACTAACATTAAATGGAAGGAAACAATTATCAAATTTGCAAGAAGCTGGCAATCTTTTCCCGTTCAGGACAAGTGCTTCCTTACATCTAAAATTGGTTAAAATGAAAGGTTCTGTACGCATAATAGCTCAGAGTTTAACTTTTGTTAACCTGGAGTTAAAATGTACATGTACTTAACCCTTAGCCATCAGACTTCACCAACACTCCCAATTTGTTGGTTTCAATATTGCAGATTTGGAGGAAACAAATGAGTCTCTGGGCTGACAATATGGTACTGTACCATTACTGGTTAGGGCTACTATTCATGTTTAACCGTGAACTAGTCTAAAACAACACTCTTCTATGTTGACTCACCATCCTTCATTCCCATGAGCATAAGCTCACTTCCTGTCATGGATACCTTTAAATATTTAGGGGTTTTTATCACCAGAAACCGCAGAGATTTTATTCCTTTGAAGGTCCACTCTAAGCACTTATGAAATTGAAAATTTCTGCCTGGGCTAGACTACAACTAGTCACAGAGCGTATCAGTTTGTTTAAAATGATACTGCTTCCTAAGGTTTTGTATGTTCTTCTACAGTCCTTTGTCTATCCCATTTTTCTTTTTTTTTTAATTCAGTGGCCTTATGATTGAAATTGTTTGTAATCATAATCAGTCTTGGCTTCCATTTAGGAATCTTATGCCGCGTACACACAATCGGAAATTCAACTTGTGTTGCATACACACGGTCACACAAATCTTGTCGGAAATTCCAACCGTCAAGAACACGGTGACGTACAAGCCGTACGACAAGCCGAGATCAATGAAGTTCAATAGGCAGTTCCGCTCTTCTGCTTTATTCTGAGCATGCGTGTTTTTTTGCGCATCGGAATTGCATACAGACAATCGGAATTTACGACAAGAACTTTTCTTGACGGAAAAATTTGAGAACCAGCTCTCAAATTTTTGTGGGCGGAAATTCCAACAGAAAAAGTTTGATGGAGCATACACACGGTTTGAATTGCCGACCAAAAGCTCACATTGAACTTTTCTTGTCGGAATTTCCGATCGTGTGTACGCGGCATTATAAACCTGTTTACCAGGGGAGAGAGAGAGGGGGGGGGGCTGGCTCTTCCCTATCTCCACAGATACTGTATATGTAGCAGCACAACTTTCTCAAGTTGCCCACTGGTTTTGGAAGAATAATATAGAAAGGATACAACTGATGGGCTTTGTAACCCCGCAGGGACCTAAACTGCTATGAAGCAAAAATGGAAAACCCCCCTACACCCTGTACTATATTCGTTCATTCATGTACAATAAATGGCCAGTAGACTTCAGTGTAATGTTTTCATAGTTTATTGAGGGTTGCATTTCATTGTACTGATACCTATTACAGACATATTTATAGCTGTAGTACTGTGGTAAATAAGAAAAGCAAATGTACTGTACTTTTATTTTTTTGCTGCACCCTATAGTGCTTCCAATACTGAAAATAGACACCACATCATGGATTTTTTATACAATGTATATTATAAGAGATGTATGCAGGAGCATCAAAATGGTTTTGTTGTTGCAGTTGTTTGATAGAACAAGACTCACCTGACCAGCTGCCCCTAAGCTATCAATGTAGCTACTACTGTACCTGCATAGACAAGAAAGGATATGACTCTGAAAAGGAGTGTAAAAGAGGACACTTAGTCATAGAGAAAACTGGGGGAGACTTTAAATCCTATTTGTTGGCATACATTGTACATGTAAATGAAGACATTGCCTTCTAAAATGTGTGCTACAGTATCCATTAAGATGTACAGTCATAACCTTCATTGTCTGTTGAAGCAGGCCAAGCTCAGGAGAGGTCTGATATGTAGACTAGGGATGAGCTCGGTGTTCGAGTCGAACATAGGTTCGACTCGAACATCGGCTGTTCGCGCGTTCGGCGAACAACGAACGATTTGGGCCGTTCGCGCCAAATTCGAGTGACGCAAACGGCCCACAATACACTGCGCCATCGCAGTGTAATCCCGGCGCTGTGATTGGCCAAGCATGCACTGTGACCCTGCATGCTTGGCCAATCACAGCGCCGGCAGCGAGGAGAGCAATGATTGGCCACAGGCAGGATACCTGTGGCCAATTATAGCTATGGGGGTTTAGTACACGCCCCACACTATAAAAGGCCGCCAGCGCGGCGGCCTCGTGTAGTGTGTTCCGGAGCAGGGAAAGTGAAGGATAGGCAGGGACGGTGTCAAATCCATTCTTTGCTAAACCTTGTGTGTAGGGACAGAGAAGGATAGGCAGGGAGAGTGTCAGTGTCATATTCTTTGCTAAACCTTGTGTGTAGGGAGAGAGAAGGATAGGCAGGGAGAGTGTCAGTGTGTTATACTTTGATAAACCTTGTGTGCAGGGAGAGAGAAGGATAGGCAGGGGACAGTGTCAGTGTCATATTCTTTGCTAAACCTTGTGTGCAGGGAGAGAGAAGGATAGGCAGGGAGAGTGTCAGTGTCATATACTTTGATAAACCTTGTGTGCAGGGAGAGAGAAGGATAGGCAGGGGACAGTGTCAGTGTCATTGTTGCTAAGCCTCCTGCACATTATACACCTGAACTTAGCCTGTATTGCTGCTTTTTCCTGGTGTGTTACACCAACAGGATTTTGCGGCACTTACAGCGGGCGGAGTGTGCCTCCTGACCATATTACACCTGAACTTAGCCTGTATTGTTGCTTTTTCCTGGTGTGTTACACCAACAGGATTTTGCGTCACTTACAGCGGGCGGAGTGTGCCTCCTGACCATATTACACCTGAACTTAGCCTGTATTGCTGCTTTTTCCTGGTGTGTTACACCAACAGGATTTTGCAGGACTTACAGCGGGCGGAGTGTGCCTCCTGACCATATTACACCTGAACTTAGCCTGTATTGCTGCTTTTTCCTGGTGTGTTACACCAACAGGATTTTGCGGCACTTACAGTGGGCGGAGTGTGCCTCCTGATCATATTACACCTGAACTTAGCCTGTATTGCTGCTTTTTCCTGGTGTGTTACACCAACAGGATTTTGTGGCACTTACAGCGGGCGGAGTGTGCCTCCTGACCATATTACACCTGAAGTTAGCCTGTATTGCTGCTTTTTCCTGGTGTGTTACACCAACAGGCATTTGCAGCACCTACAGCAGGCGTAGTGTGATTCCTGCAAAATATACTCCTGAAGCTGGCCTTATTGCTGGTTTTCCCATTTCCCTGCAGGCCATTAGAATGTCTGGAAGGCAAACAAGGAGAGGCAGACAGTCAGGAGCCAATAAAAGAGGGCAAGCAGGCTCTGTGTCTAGAGACAACAGTGCTGGTCGTGGACGCGGTGCATCGCCATCAGCACGTGGCCATGGGACACGCTTGTCCTTCTTTTCGGCAGCTGGACGTGTTGAGCCGCATCATGCCGAAGACTTGGTAGAGTGGATGACCAAGCCCTCCTCATCCTCCTCATCCTCTCTCACCCAGGCTCAGGGTACTGGCAAAGCATCTGCCAAAGCGTCCTCTTCCCTGGTATCAATGTCATCATCAGTCACTCCTTCCCTAGACCAACCATGTCCTCCTGAGGAGTCCCCCGAACTGTTTGAGCACAGTGTTGGGTACATGCTCCAGGAGGATGCCCAGCGTTTCGAAGGGTCTGATGATGATACCCAGCTAGAGGAAGGCAGTAGCGTGAGAGCAGAGAGAGGGGATGCTCAAGAAGGACACCAATCTGGCAGTCATGTTCCAGCAGCTGCAGCATACTGCCAGATAGGCTCCAGTGATGAGGAGGGAAGGGAATGATGAGGTCACTGACTCCACGTGGGTGCCTAATAGGAGAGAGGAGGAGGAGGAGGATGAGGAGGAGGCACATCTCCAACGAGGCAGGATGCCCTCGGGGGGCCAGCGTAAGGGCAGCACACCGACGGAATCACACCGCAGAGCTCCGCCTGTGCAGGGCGCTGCCTCTGTCCGTTATTCAAAAAGTTCTTTGGTGTGGGCCTTTTTTGAGTCGAGTGCATCAGATCACACAGCTGCTGTTTGCAACATATGTCTCAAGCGTATATCGCGTGGCCAAAACATCACCCGCTTGGGCACCACATGCTTGACCAGACATATGTTGACCTGCCATGCAGCTCGTTGGCAAGCCTACCTTAAAGACCCACACCAAAGAACAAAGCGGACCTCTTCTTGCACCGCATCAGCTGGTATCTCCAACCCCACTATACCTTCAGTCCTCTCTGAAACCTGCTCTGAGAGGAATGAAGGTGTAGAATTAGGTGTGTCACAGCCAAGTACTTGCGGGCACTCTGCTAGCAGTACACCAACATCCGATTCTAGCAGGCAAATTTCCCTGCCCCAGCTGCTGGACCGTCGAAAGAAGTTCACTCCCAGCCATCCACATGCCCAGTGGTTGAATGCTAGCTTGGCTAAATTGCTAGCGCTTCAACTGCTGCCTTTTCAGTTGGTAGACTCGGCCCCCTTCTGTGAGTTTGTGCAATGTGCGGTTCCTCAGTGGCAGGTTCCCAAACGCCACTTTTCTCACGGAAGGCGATTCCGGCTCTCTACCGGCATGTGGAAGGCAATGTCTTGGCCTCGCTGGACAGG
The DNA here is from genome assembly GCA_029206835.1 of Rana muscosa. NCBI lineage: Eukaryota > Metazoa > Chordata > Amphibia > Anura > Ranidae > Rana > Rana muscosa. The sequence continues at coordinate 499,013,523 of CM055118.1, read as the reverse complement.
GCGGTCAGCGGTAAGGTGCATATTACCGCTGACTCATGGTCCAGCAGGCATGGACAGGGATGTTACCTTTCTTTCACGGCCCATTGAGTCACTCTTTTGGCAGCTGGAAAGGATACAGGACAAGGTGCAGTAGTGTTGGAGGTTGTTCCACCGCCACGCCTCCAAAATGCTACTACTGGTTGTGACACACCTCTGTCCTCCACCCCCTCCTCTTCTTCTTCCTCCGTGGCCTCTTCCTGTGCTTTGTCCTCGGAACCAGCGGTGCTCCGTAGGCGTTCAAGGGGCTACGCAAGTACACAGGCAAAAAGATGCCATGCCGTGCTTGCGCTGGTGTGTTTGGGGGACAGGAGCCACACTGGGGCAGAGGTTCTGTCTGCTCTGCAGGGGCAGGCTGAGAGGTGGTTGACGCCACGCCAGCTTAAGCCAGGAATGGTAGTTTGCGACAATGGCACCAACCTCCTCTCCGCTCTCCGACAGGGACAACTGACCCATGTGCCCTGTGTGGCTCACGTCCTTAACCTGGTGGTGCAGCGGTTCTTGGGCAGGTACCCGGGCTTACAGGATGTCCTGAGGCAAGCCAGGAAAGTCTGTGTGCATTTCCGCAGATCTTATAATGCCAGTGCTCGCCTGGCTGAGCTGCAAAAGGAGTTGAACCTGCCCAAGAACCGCTTTATATGTGACATGCCCACCAGGTGGAACTCAACGTTGGCCATGCTGCAGCGGCTGCACACGCAGCAGAGGGCCATCAATGAGTACCTGTGCGACTACGGCACCAGGACAGGGTCAGGGGAGCTTGGGTTTTTTCACCACGCCAGTGGGGCATGATCAGGGATGCATGCACTGTCCTGGCACCATTTGAGGAGGCCACGAGGATGGTGAGCAGTGACAGTGCATGCATCAGTGACACTGTACCTCTTGTCCACATGTTGGAACATACGCTGCGTGGAATAATGGACAGGGCACTTGAGGCAGAACAGAGGCAGGAAGAGGAGGACTTCCTTGCCTCTCAAGGCCCCCTTTACTCAGACAGTGTTCCTTCTGTCCCACTCATCGCACAGGAAGAAGAGGAGGAGGAGGAGGATTGTGTCAGCATGGAGGTGGAGCCTGGCACTCAGCATCATCAGCAGCAGTCTTTTAGGGATGATTTACAGTCCCAAGAAACCAGTGGACTTGTACGTGGCTGGGAGGAGGTGGCTGCGGATCATGTTATCCTTAGTGACCCAGAGGACTCCGGACCGAATGCCTCAGCTAACCTACGCTGCATGGCCTCCCTGATCCTGCAAAGTCTGCGGAAGGATCCTTGTATTCTTCGGATCAAGGAAAGGGACCATTACTGGCTGGCCACTCTCCTTGATCCACGGTACAAGGGTAAGGTTGCGGACCTTATCTTACCGTCGCAGAGGGAGCAGAGGATGAGACAACTCTGGGAGGCCTTGCAGAAAGGTCTGTGCAACGCGTTCCCAGAGACTGGGAGGTTACAAACTCCTGGTCCTGGACAACGAGTTGCTGAGGCTTCTGTCAGTCAAAGAAGGAGCGGTGGGGAAGGTGGCCGTCTGACCGATGCGTTCAGACAATTCTTTAGTCCGCAGCCCCAAGGAATGATCGGTTCCAGCAACCATCGCCAGCGTCTGATATACATGGTGCAGGAATACCTAGGGGCAAGGTCAGACTTGGACACCTTCCCCACCGAAAATCCTCTGGCTTACTGGGTCTTGAGGATGGATCACTGGCCAGAGCTTGCACAGTATGCAATTGAGCTACTGGCCTGTCCTGCATCCAGCGTTCTTTCAGAACGCACATTCAGTGCTGCTGGAGGATTTGTCACGGATCACAGGGTGCGCCTGTCCACCGACTCTGTTGATCGACTGACCTTCATAAAGATGAACCAGTCTTGGATCACCACCAGCTACCAAGCACCTGAAGCTGATATAACAGACTAATTTATTTTCAAATGTCACATCCCTTCACGACTGATGCTGATGCTGAGAGACTGTCCTGTTATGTTGACTGACTATCCTCCTCCTCCTCAATGAACCGATTGATGATGATAGCTTGGAAGAACATTTTTGTTTCTGGGTGCCGCCACCAGTGGCTAAGGCCCAATTTTTCAGCCCCTGTTTAACAGGGGCGTGTTATTACAATTTTTTATGCAATGCTTTGCAGCAGGGCTCATTCCTGCACTCCAACTAGAGTATCTGGGAGAGGTTGCAGTGTCGTGGCACCAGCACCAGTGGCTAAGGCCCAATTTTTCAGCCCCTGTTTAACAGGGGCGTGTAATTACAATTTTTGATGCAATACTTTGCAACAGGGCTCATTGCTGTGCTCCAAGTACAGTATCTGTGAGGGGTTGCAGTGTTGTGGCACCAGTGCCTAAGGCCCAATTTTTCTGCCCCTGTTTAACAGGGGCATGTAATTACAATTCTTGATCTAATAATTCACAGCAGGGCCCATTCCTGCGCCCACCAAGACTAACTGTGAGGCCTTACAGTGTTGTGTCAACACCACCACCACCACCAAAGGCCCAATTTTTCAGCCCCTGTTCAACAGGGGCATGCAATTACAATTCTTGATCTAATAATTCACAGCAGGGCCCATTCATGCGCCCACCAAGAGTAACTGTGAGGGCTCACAGTGTTGTGGCAACACCAACATGTAAGGGGCAAATTTCAGCTGAGTATATACGGCAGGCCCCTACTTTCAAACATCCAACTTACAAATGACTCCTCCTTGCAAACGGAAGGATACAACAGGAAGTGAGAGGAAATCTACCCCTAGGAAGGGAAATTCTCTCCTGTAAGAGTTAATATGGGAAAAAGTGTCTCCTCTCCACTGATGCTTTATCACCAATTCTTGTTTCAATAAAAACCCCAAATTTTCAAAACACATTTGTCATTAGGACGGAAAGTGAGGTGAACTGTTCTGAACAGGTGCACACTGCACAGGCAGCAAAACAAATGTTACAGGGGTGATAACCCTTCCCTATGTTTTCAAAAAAGCTTAAAAATAGATTTTTTGGCTAGAGCTACACTTAAACAATGTACCTGTTCAAAATTACAAACAGATTCTACATAAGAACAAACCTACAGTCCCTGTCTTGTATGCACCGCCTGTATACAGCTGTTCAGAGTATATAGGGCCTTTTTTATTTTGTGTGCGGGGTTCCCCTTAATATCCATACAAGACCCAAAGGGGCTGGTAATGGGCTGGGGTAGGGGGGGGGGGTGTGTGATGGGGTAGCTATGCCATTTTTCTTAAAGATTTTCATCCATATTGCCGGGACCAGACATTACATTAAAGCCGCAAGCAGTTTTAAATGGCTTTTTTTCCTTTAGAAATGTAATTTTGTGCAGGGACAGTTCTAAACACGGGAAACACGTGGCACTTCACAGGCATACTTTAGACACCCCCTAGGTACGATATTTAAAGGAATATTTTTTTTTTTTCACTTTATGCATCATTAAAATGACTGCTCCCGAAAAACTGCCATTTTTAAAACTTTTTTTTGGATTGATACATGTCCCCTGGTGCAGAACCCGGGTTCCCAAACCCTTTTTAGGACAATAACATGCATATTAGTCGTTATAAATAGCACTTTAGATTTCGAAACGTTCGCATCCATTGTATTTAATAGGGTTCTAAAGTTCATGCAAACTTTCGGTCCGTTCGTGGGTTCTGGTGCGAACCGAACCCGGGGGTGTTCGGCTCATCACTAATGTAGACCAGTTGCATGTATTTCAAAAACAAGAGAGCTGCAGCACCCTGTGTAAGAAGAGATTCATGCTCTTATCACCTAATACTTTTGAGTAAAATGTATTGTTAAGATTATTTTCACTGTATTTTAATTTACTTGTACTGTTGGATCACCTTCACTACATCAGGCTGGAATTGTGAAAAGGACAGATGCATGGCTAAGCATAAAAGTCATATCCTTTGTGGGGGAGGAGCTTGTGAATGATCTCAAGGCCGTTTGGACCACAGTCACCAAACAAACCATTGGTAACACAATACGCCGCCATGGATTGAAATCCTGCAGGACCCACAAGGTCCTCCTCCTCAAGAAGGCACATGTACAGGCCCATCTGAAGTTTTCCAATCAACATCTAAATGATTCAGAGGAGGACTGGGAGAAAGTGCTGTGGTTAGATGAGACCAAAATTGAGCTCTTTGGCATTAACTCGACTTGGCGTGTTTGGAGAAAGAAAAATGCTGACTATGGCCCTAAGAACACCATCCCTACAGTCAAGCACAGAGGGGGAAACATTATGCTTTGGGGTTGTTTCTCTGTTTCTATGGAAGGGGCCATGTATTGTAAAATCTTGGATGAGTACCTTCTTCCCTCAGCCAGAACACTGAAGATGGGTCGTGGATGGGTCTTCCAGCATGACAATGACCCAAAGCATACCACCAAGGCAACAAAAGAGTGGCTCAAGAAGAAGCACATTAAGGTCATGGAGTGGCCTAGCCAGTCTCAGGACCTTAATCCCTTAGAAAATGTATGGAGGGAGCTGAAACTTTGAGTTGCCAAGCGACAGCCAAGAAACCTTAAAGATTTCGAGATCTGTAAAGAAGGGTGGACCAAACACCCTCCTGAGATGTGGGCAAACCTGGTAACCAACTACAAGAAACATCTTTCCTCTGTGCTTGCCAACAAGGGTTTCGCCACAAACTACTAAGTCATGTTTTGCTTGGGGATCAAATACTTATTTTACTTACTGAACTGCAACTCAATTTATAACATTTGTATTGTGTTTTTTCTGGATTTTTGGTTGATATTCTGTTGCTTTCATTTAAAATACACCTGTGATAACAAATTATAGACCCCTCATTTCTTTGTAAGTGGGCAAACTTACAAATTCTACAGGGGATTAAATATTTTTTCCCCCACTGTATATCTGCATGTGTGAATACTAGTTGCAAGTTCAGGAACTTAGATGCATGGATCAGTCTTATCACATTAACTAAAAGACCCAGCAACCATATTACTTCCCTGCAGTGATGAACTACATGCAGGGCTTTTTTTCTCAGAGCATAGGTGCAGGAAACCCCCTCTTTTAAGCCACCCCTTGTCTCTGCCCCTTACCCACCTCTGAGTACTGTCTATTGGTTCCACCCACTATCCACCTACCAGCAACACCACTTTTAGAGAATACAGAACCAAGTATTATTTTCTGGTGTTAAGTAATTTGTATACAATTTGTTAATGATAATGAAAAAAACAGTAAAATAGATCCCCTGCAGCCAACAACAATAGACCTCAACCCCATTCCAGCTGCAATAGATCCCCCTAGCAATAAAAGACCCCCATCCCAGACAAACTAGAACCTCCCCAGCAATAACAGATCCACCCAGCAATAATAGATCTCCCGCCAGCAACAATAGACCCCTCCCCAGAAACAATATACCCCCCCAGCATAATTAGATCCCCCCCATCAACAATTGATCCCTCACACAACATTATACCCCCCTCAGCAGCCAGCATCATAGACTCTCTAGCACCCCTTGCCATTACATACATTCAGTGCGGAGGTGCCGGAGCTGCGTTCCCCCACGTTCCCCCTGAAAAAAAGCCCTAACTAAATGAATATGCTAGAACTCAAGCTATAATGTAATAATCTTCCTGTTTCATTACTAAAATGTGATGGTCATAGAAAGAGTGATAAGGGTTTTTGCAATGTTTTCCTTTTTATTCCAAATTCGAAAGTCTTTTTTAAGGTTTGTAACTCAAAACACAACATTCCTTTCCCCATTAAAAATCATATATTCTGCAGACATCTCTTTTTCCAAATATGTGTTTCCTTTTAAGAAATTGTGGGAGGCCTGGATGTTATTTTCTCCTCAGCTTTGACTTTGGAATAAAATGGTATTTTCTGCCACAGCTAGATGCTCTTCTAATGTAAAATGCATACACCTGTGTTATTATTCAGTCACATAGCCCACAGCACTGCTCCAGTCACACGATACTCTGCACATCTGTCTCCACCAGTGTAACGTCTTGTTTTTTTTTTTTTCCATAGGAGAAGAGACAGTAATTGCTGTACCGCATGGAAGTCGCAGTGTGAGAATTACAGTAAAAGGACCAGCTCACGTTTGTATGCACTATTTTAAGATGTATTTTACATACAGTATACTATATATATATATATATATATATATATATATATATATATAAAGTTCTGTTTCATCATGTTGCAAAGGTTTGTGAGTGCAAGAAATACATATTCCTTGCCTCTAGAAGGAGCATTCAGCAATGTGATGCTGATTTTGTTGTTAGTGAATGGGTTAACAGGATTGTGGACACCTGTTTTCCAGCTCTCCTGGAAGTTCTGAAGTTAGAGGGATTAACTGTAATTACTAAGCAGTGATCCGCCACGATCCTCTGTCCTTGGGAACGCCAAGCAGAGTGACTGTCCAGCAATGGAGAGATCACTTTCTAAATTTGAACCACATACTTTAGCACTCAACACTTGGCTTCCAAGCCTGGTAAATAAAATCTTTATGAAACCTTGGCACTAGTGACTACTCAATGGGTGGCAAAAACCAGTGCTATCAAACCAGTAAATGAATGGACACAAGCAACAAGTGT